>JBBIGA010000153.1:9769580-9799588 GCA_037576975.1 Alestes dentex | reverse complement strand
AGAGAGAGAGAGAGAGAGAGAGAGAGAGAGAGAGAGACACACAACACTTACAACAGCAGGCCACACCTGCTGACAGAGCAGATGGGCTCCATTTACTCAACAAGGTCTGCGATGTCAGTGAGAAACTACTACTCAGACAGTTCAGCTGGGATAGCGTTATTATTTTTTAGATTATGAAGAAAAAGAAACAGGGCTGTGTAGATTCCTCCTTTGACTCCTGAGTGGGCATTCTCAGGGGGAGTCATATCCTGTTTGACTCCTTAGTGAGCCCAGCCCTCTATTTTCCCTTGAGTGTGATTAGGGAAAGTCTCTGTTCCTGAAGAAAGCATGTCTACAGCAAGACTGAACTGACAAAGTGAATAAACGTGTGCCAATTTTAAAATGACCACACTGTATCTGTTACAAACTATATACCAGAACGATTCAGAGTGATGACATAAAGACCAAATCTTGGAGCGGGGAAGGTTCAACTCAAATTCAGAGTTAAGTTTTTACAATATGTCCATTTCTCTTTAAACAGTGATGTGATACTTCCAGATGTTACAGGGTACAAAGGACACAGAGTAAACATATGGAAACAAACTATAATTAATAAATATAAACTGTAAACTAGAAGTAAATATGTGCAATTTGATATAAGGAATTGCGCGCGCTCGCTCGCTCTCTCTCTCTCTCTCTCTCTATCTCTATCTCTATCTATATCTATATCTATATATATATATATATATATATATATACACACACACACACACAGGCTAAAGGCCATGAGGAGGCTGTTTGCTAATTTGCATACATAACATAGCCTTTAACTGCAAATGTCAAACACAATAGCACTGTTCATGTACAAATACAAATACAAAAGAGTAACAAAAAAGTTCTCGTTTGGCACACAAAAATGTGTTCAGAAAAGGAGCTAACTTACACCACAGTTCCACCTTTTATCAATTAATATTATGATCACCTTATCACACCCCATTGACCCTATAGTTAGTACTGCTGCACTTTAATAAATGTGGTTTTATCCAATTTCAACATACTTATATGCTTCTATTCACTTTTATTTCACATTGTATTCATATATTTGTCATATTTATACTTAATTTAAATGTCATTTTTACTGTTACATTTTTCTTTTTCACCTTTACATCGTACAGCATAAGCATTCCACTGCATGTTGTACTATGTATGATTGTGTAGGTGACAAATAAAATTTGAATTTTATTTGCCATGATATGAAGTCTGAATATTGAGAGTCTGAGAAGGCAATAGCTGTGTGACAGCTGTTCTCTTCACAGGACCACAGCTGCAGTCTCTCTAATTAAACACTTAAAGTTTTAAAACCAGCTTCTTGGTCAAGACACGCTGAGCTGTTATCAACATCAAATATTTACCTCGCTTACATCATCAACCTCGATAGAGCCTACAAAGTCGAGGTTTAAAGTTTAAACCCAGTGTTTTGCCTAAGCAGCTTCCCTTAGCTCAGCCGTTAGCACGGTGGCTAGGCTAACAGGCTGGCTACTGTAGTCAAACTGAGCCAAGCCCTAAAAAAAGTCTGAGAGACGAAGACAACTTACCTTTTTAACTTTCTTTACATCATCCTCCATCTCTACGTACAAATGCTCGTCATGTTTACTTTAATTGGGCGGCGGAGGGAGGCTGTGGTGGAGTCAGTCAGTGCCAAACAGCTCCAAACAATCACTGGTGGCACCTTCCCAGTAAACTACACAGGGACCCCCCGGCGGACAGAGGGCCAGCATAGGAAAACCACGGCTCATATCGCAACCAGAGGACAGCCTATGATGCGAATAAAGTCCTTCCTAGCGAACGGAACCGACACTCTTGCTAGAACGAAGACCTCTGAAGTACAAAAGCGCTGCAAACTAGAACAAAAACAGCCCCAAACTTTTCAATCCTGCCGCCATTTTGGGCGTAGAACGCCTACCCAATATGCTTTGCAAAAGAGACCAAAGTTTGATGTCTGGAGAGAGCTGGTTGCTGGTAGAACAACTTAATTAAGTCCCAAACCCTTCGTTAAAATGTCTCCTAAGGCCACGGCCTTTTTACGTAAGCGAGTTAGATTCTTACATTTAAAGCTGCACCCCTGCAAACATGAGAAATGTAACTATTGGGACATGCAAGCATGTATCCTCTCATCCCACAACAGTGCCAAAATGACCATAGACAGACTGAGATTTAGTTTTAAGACCAAGAAAATCCTCTTTGATTATATATGGTGAAGTCTTGAGGAACGTTTTAAAAACTACAAGCACTTTTTAAGGCAGATACACCCCCTTTCTCTAGCTGGCTTATGAGGAGTGAAACAAAAGACACTATATGAACAAAAAGTATTAGGACACCTGGTCTCATTAATGCTCTACAGAATGAATCGCCACAAATTCCCATCGAAACACTGCAAAATCTTGTGGAAAGCTTTCCAAGAAGAGTCCATATGAAGGTCTATATATTGAAATGCAATGTCATGAAAGTCCCTGTTGGTGTAATGGTCAGGTGTCCCAATACTTTTGTCCATATTATGTAGCTAAAAATAGCTAATGGTGCTGCTCAGAAGCTAAATATCACGCCTGTATTTATTAGCCTCTACACCCGTGCATCCTCTTGCAGTGAGTATTTATTTTTTGGGGCGATTGTCTGGCATATTTGCATAAGGCATGGGTATTGTAGAGAGAAAAATGCCCCTTCACCTCTCATAGGGAATAGGCTTTTAGGGTTATTGCAATGCCACAACTTACGAATAAGAGTCTCACTGTAACATACATGTCTTTATATATACCCTTTTTTGTGGAAAAATAAAATGTAATGATAAAATGAATTACAGAATGTAATAATTCTTTATTAAACAACAATTTGTTACTCTGGGAAATCTATCTCTATCATATTAGTACATTCACATACACATCTGTACATATACATCTGTATATAACCACTTTTGACCTGTCATTGGGCAAACTGTGCATGTGTGTACAGTATACATTTTTTAATGGTATAGCTATTCGTACTCACTTTCAAATAATATATTCATTTTCTGTCTTAAGAGATGAACAGTCTCATATCATGATCTACAGTAAGGCTTGACAAGTATTTTTCTTATTTTCTTCTGTTGTAATACTCCTTTTTTCATCTAAAAATCAAAGTGTACAAAAAAACAAAACAACTGTAGCACCATATGTTATTAACATCATTAATGTTGTTCCCGAAACATAAGGGATTATACAATACTGGACATCAGATTTGTTTTCAAATAATGGCAAATCCAGTGAAACAATTTACTTTCATTTATATTTGACAACATCAAAGAAACCATTCTTTATGTTTTTAACAGAAATAATGAGTACAGTCAGCGAAGGAAAAAAAAAAAATGCTACACACCGTAGCAAATAGTTTGCTGAATAATTGTGTGTCAACTCTCTTAAATATCCCAGTGAAATCCAGGGTATCTTTACATACTCATCAATTACATTAACAGTCTAACACAATCTAAAATAGAATTGATATTATTCAAACCTGTCTCGTTGATAACATCTCTAAAATCAGCAGCAATTCATCTGACACCCATATCCATTTATAAGATCATTTTCCAACATATTACAGCCAGATCTACAATAACAGTAACAGAAGAGATACACACAGGTTTAGGACATAGAGATGACAGGAATATACAACACAGCGATCACCTTCTATACTTTTAGCAATTCCTTTTTATCAGCATTACTTGTATGCCACTGGATGAATGTCAAAATGATGCATTTTTTTCCTTTTTTTTTTCTCTCTGAAGAGAAAACCTAGTGCAGATTAAAAAAATTAAATTCAAAGTAACGATACAAAAACAGGAAAAATAAAAATAAAAAAAGGTCAAATGAATATACAATATATTCATCCACTGTTGTTTCTTTGTGTTGGTTGTAAAATAAATAAGTGCCACCGTATTTCAACAATGAAGATCTGCTGTAAACTGTGCTGAGGTGCTTGTCCTTCCAGAGCTGAGAAAGTCCGTGAGCTTAAAGAAGCAGGGTTCTTCAGATGGTGGCCTTGCTCTGTGAGCCACAACACAGGTCCTGCAGTCCACATTCTGTGGTAGCACCTTTAGAAAATGTGTGTAAGCACCAGATCAAGAAACAGAAATGCACCATTTGTTTTCTTCTGTTGTCATTATTATTCTTTTTTCTCTTTATCTAAAGAACTTTTGGCTCTATTTTAATACAGATGGTTGTGGCACAAATGTACAGGTTGGAACTGAACCCGGTGCAATGAGCTGCTACTCGGCAATGCTCTCAAGGAACCCAGGGAATGGGCAAAACATTGCACAGAAGAAAGCTGACATGCAAACATAGTCACCGTCGGATGCATTCTGTGGGCATGCTAGGAAGCTGGGTGATGTCGGGGCAGTCTGTTGTTGATTCAGCACTACAGGCCTTCACAAAGCCAGAGACTTCAATGCTTCCGAAAACCGTCTTAGATACAGGTTTAAATATTTGACCCAGTGAGCACCTTGTCTACATACAACATTTCTCCTACTCATATTTTTCCTACATATGTTTTTTTTTTGCAGGCATAAATCCATTTGGCTAGACATTTTGTTCACAAGACAAACAACAGACAAAAAGGTTAACTTGTTGGCACTACAGATCATTCATCTTGCAAGACAGAGGAAGGCATAGACAGAAATACATTAACAATCATGAAATAAATTGCTAAATTTTGTCAGAACTGTGATTCCGTTACTCAAGTAAACCCTGTAGGATGATGGACATTCGGATTCCTCATTAAATCCAATTGCACAGAGGCTTTGTGCGCATCTGTTCGAACTAGGAAAACGTATAACCCAACATTCAAGTAGATGTTAAGTATTGCCTTGCATTTAGAACACTCTGGTAATTTAGTTTTGCAAAGATGAATCTTCTTCACCTAAAGACAGGAATGTCATTACACTGAGCCCATTTGCAGTGTGGGTATTGGTTGAAATCGATCCTTATGGTTACAGTACTGTGTATTATATGAAAGAGGAAAAGACACTGGCATTGTTGTTTGCTGTACTGGCTGCCATGGCTAGATAGAAGCACCCAGAGAAACAAGGCACCACAAAGGATCTGATATTAGAGGGTCGTTGTTGCCCACATTTTTCCGCGTACATAATGTTGTGGTGAAGGACTTGAGTATCTATTGATTATACAGCTATCTGTCTGTGATTTATTGGCTTGTAAGGCAGTAAGCTAAACAAACATATTCCGAACGTATTTCTATGTACCAGCCGAGTCCTCTTGCGAATCGCCCTGTTTAATCCTTTCAGATACAGCAGTGATCAAGTGGAATAAGGGAAGAAGGAATCACAGTGTATTTGCACCTGGTTAAATGTTTATCACTCTCCTCGAAGAGTGTTAATACTGTAGTAACTGAGACTGTAGGTGAAGTGTGAACACACTATGGGATGCCAGGCAGCCAAGTCATCCAACCATCGCACCCATTTAATCATTCACACCATCATGAATCATAGAATAGGAGAGTTGGTGAAATCCCAGCAAACAACAGTGCAATGATGTGCCAAGCACCTAGAAGAGCTGTAGAACTTCTTTGTTCGACAGGGAACACAAGGGCTGAGGGATAGGCTAGGGCAGGTAGCTCAAACATCTTACTAATGCTACTGGATCTGCTTAAAAATAAAGGTGCCAATTTTTCAGGAACCACTTTGTATCCTAAAACAACCTTTCATTGGATTTTTTTGGAACAACTGTTACAAAGGGGATGTGCGAGTGTGAAGAACTCGACCTTTTCAACAGAGCGATGCTAATTTCAGACAGGATATCCGAGTTCCAAAACGAGAGTTTGAGAGAATTTCCTTGCACTGTTAACTACTGGAGATTATAATACATTGCAAATAGATTCTTGTCTGATGTGACGTCCAATCCATTAGGCCAGTTCATGAACCCAGGCTGCTGTCTTGCATCAGAGTTAAACCAGTCACACACACAAAAGGGGTGTAAGGGCCAAAGCAGCAACCAAGGATGGAGCCGAACTACTGGACACCAGACCCAAAGGTCAGCAGGACAGAAGTGTGTGCATGAATGAACACATATGCACGCACACACGCACACACCACTGTCTGTCCACTCATTCTTTTCCATCCCTGGCAAAAACCCATCACCCCTTCCACTACAACCATTCTGAGATCACAGCAGGCACAAAAGGGTCAGTAGTAGCCCATGTCTCCAATATTTGTGGTGAACCTTGGCATCCCATGTTTGTATTTGTACTTATTACGCTGCTTCGACAAATCTTATTAGGAATGAATTTTTAAAGGTTATAGCACATTTTCAGGAAAAAAAAGCTTTCTGTTGTGCAACTGAGGATAAAATGTGTGCATTGACATCAGCCCCTGTGGAAAACTCATCACAAGATTCAAAAATGGACGGAGAATACCACATTCACTTTCAGTTTACATTTTTCTTCTCAAAGGAGGCGAAGTGCTCTATGTACAGGAAATCGACGATAATGCGGCAGGGCTTTGTTCCAATTATTTTGCAAAAGAGAAGCACCATTGAAACACACATTTGGCTGGCACATATTGAGAACCCAATTACTCATCAAAGTGCGTAGCCTTGGCATGCATTCTTTAGAGTAAAAATCAGGTAATTTCAGGTAAAGTAAGCTTTTTTTTCCTTTTGTGATTACTACAATGCACGTCAAAACAAAAAGATTATGCCTTCTAATGAAAAACTGATAGAATAGTTCATCATTTACAAATGCGTTTTTTTTTTACCACTCAAAGCCAAAAATGAGTAGAAAGGCCAATTTCAGCTAAAACCTTCACTTGAGTAGGGAATGATGGAGGATTCTTAGATATTCATGCTAGCACCATATTTTGCAAGGATTTCACTTTTGTTGTTAGCTGGAAGGTACTAGAAGCAAAACCAATGAGATTAGTAATTATTATCTTTTGCCATTGTTTGGTTAAAACCCTGCTCCTTCCAATCTTTGGGAACTCCTCATCCACAGAATTTGTTTAAATAAAAAAAGGAACACACTCTTTATACACCTTTAGTCATAATATTGCCTTGAGCCAAAATATCTCAATTGTGCTATCATTTACAAAGGATACAAAAAATATATGTAAGATGGGCCAAATGTAAACACTCATGCACTGCATTCACGCATACAACTCGTCACTCCACTAATGGGAATAATACAAAAAACACAGAAATGTAAAGGCATTTAATATGGATACCTTAAGGCCTTCTTATTCAGTTAAATGCCTCTGGCAGTGTTATTTGCCGATACCTACACACTGATTGTAGTGCCATGTCATTACTCGTAATATTGGGATTGTGTGACTTTTTAGATTTAATTGAGACTCTTAATTAAATCCAGTAACATGTAAACATCTAACATGTATCCATAACACAGGACATGTAAGTTAGCAAATTTCTTTGAGACTTCAGCAAGGGTTATTTAGAAACGTTAGCTCTCTTATCCACTCAAAGGAAGAAGAGATGCAAAAAATGCTGGCTGATAATGTGCTTTTGTTTTGCAAAACAAATGTGCTTTTCTGGACAATGCAGATGGTGTTGGTCATTTTTTGATTGTTAGCATTTTTGTTGTTTGTTTCCTTCACAATCATTCATTATTATCTTAGGCACGAAATAGTAACCAGAAACCCAAAAGATGATGAGTATTATGGTCCTCCATCATTCCCACGTGGCTTTGCACTTCTCAGAGCTGACAGGGACACACACACTATCAAAAATACATGTCAGTAGAACACTTGAACAAGGGCCCGTTAAAGAAATGCTGTATTTCTGACTTTGTACTCCTTTTCTGCAATGTGTGCAATTATTCTCTGCATTTGTGAAAATAAATGTTAATTCTCTGCTTAGACTCTTTTTAGACCTTTGATATACTCTAGTTGCTGAACAGAATAACAGAATCAAACAGAGGAAAAATAAGCACCACATGGAGAGAAGTGAAGCAGAGAGTGTATGAGAGGAGTAAGAGAGACTGAGAAAGAGAGAGAGAGAGAATGGCAGCAGAGACTGCCTTTATAGGGAGGACTCATACTGGAGCAGCTCGTAGAGGAGAGGCCCATCCCTGTACCTGATGCCCACTGCATTGGGGCTGATGTACTGGAGGATATTTATGGTCCGCCGGAGGCGCCGGTCCACAAAGTGCGCATCCCAGGCTGGGTAGCGCTTCCTGGGCATGTCAATTTTAATAAGGGGGCCCTCAGGCCGAATGGGTCTGCCTGCTTCGTCAGTGGGCTCTGTAGACCTCACCTGGAACACGGGCAGGCAGGTGTCCGTGGCAGCTTCCTCTGGCTCTCCGTAGTCCCCTGAAGCCATGCCCCGTGTGGGAGTGGCCTGAGAGCCCCGAGGCCCTGGGGTAGGGGCCATAGGCTCAGCCTCTGGAGGCAAGGGAAGGCCCCAGAGGAGCTCAGCGCAACAGGAACTGGCCAAGACCCTCAGCCTGGGCCCCATGGGGTGCAAGACCCCATAGTAGAGGATCATACAGGCCACTCCTGAAGCGAAGCACAGGAAGACGCCACAGAGAATGGAGGCGGCATAGGAGTCGGTGGTGGCCGGGTCTCTGTAGGTGTACCACAGGACAGTCAGGATGGTGTTCTCCACCAGCACCAGGGAGTAATAGGCCACCATTCGGTATCGGGTCCTGCCCTCCTTGACGTTGAACCAGCAGAAGACATAGACCACGCCGACAACCATGTTGAAGAGCACCTCCTCCCATTTGGACATGCAGAAGTCGGTGCCACCGTGGATCACCCAGAAGGCCATGGCACACCAGTGCAGCACCACAAAAATGCCAAAGTAGAGATGGAAAACCGAGGCGAAGAGGGCGAAAGAGAGCGCCCGTGAGGAAATGGTAAAGAGGCGCCACAGGAGCTGCACCAGAGCTCCCCGGTAGCTCATGCTCTTTTGGTCATCGCGAGAGTCGCGTAGAAGCTTCTGGTAGGAGGCCAGCACCCAAGAGAGAGACAAGAGGGAGGCGACTGCTGACATACCTGCAGGGGAGGGCGGGGAGGAACAAGTATAGGAAGAGAAACAGGTAAAAAGAATGAAGCTTACCATACACACTAACATGTTGTTGCCTTGAATGAAAAAGAAAAATATGATGAAAGACAATATGTTTTAGGCTACATTTATATAAAGCACACATACTTCTGACCTGCCATAAAGTGTATACTAAGTGTAATGAGAAAACAGTTTTGACAATCAAATAGATCTAACTTTTTACTCAAATACAATATGGGAGCAAAAATTATACACCACTCTATTTTATTATTTGCTCTCCCAGTACTATGTGTTTTTCAGTTTCAGACTATTTCTCCGAGGTGTTGTCTAAGACTTACCTCTTGCTTTGCTATGTTGCTATCTCTTTTTTGTTATAGCATAGCCAAGTTTACTATTCATCCTGCTGAGCTCAGTGTTCTTCAGGATGTTCATAGAGGCATCTGCGTTGCTGTCAGTGCTGTCACCTCAAACGTGAGAAATGGTCCTACATCTCAGCCTATGTGCTGAGCAGCGGGAAAAGCTTGTCCGCACACATACGCTGTTGATAATTCAAAAGTCTCAACCATGACAGTCCTTTTACTTTTTTGTTGGATTCATACACAAGTCAGCCTTTTTCTGAAGTTCAGCATGGAAAGGCAGTGCTGTGCCCCGTCTGTGCATGATTAAAAGTTTGCAACTTGTTGATGATTTGATGCAACGCAAAGCTGTAAGATCCAGAGAGTCTAGTTTGATTTCAAAAGCAGAATTCACTAGTGCTGCAGTGCATCATGTTGTAACAGAGCCTAGAGCCAGACTCATGACAAATTAAAATGTGCTTTTTCAGCAACATTTCTAATCAAGAAACAGAGTGGCTTGAGTATGCAATGCAAATAATAAGTTACACATACAACTGCTTAGTAAACCAAGTCAACATGAAGCAAATATTGCTCCTGAAGCATCTATTGTTTACAATAGTTGCAATGTGAACAGCAGCATTATTTCAGTACAGAAAATCCACTTGTGGAAGACATTAATTGTCTTTCAGGCGCACATTTTCACACCTTACCAATTTCTACCAGTTGCACAAGTTGAGGCATTGTGACATTTATGTATTTGAAACACAAAATCATTATCAATTCAACACAATACAGAAACATCAGCAGTCCTAGTATAGAGCTTTGGGGCACTCCTTACACTGCAGAGTCTCGGCACGGTTCTTCTGAATCATGATGCAGAGCTGAAGCACCAGCTGCGGGGCACTCTCTAGAAAGGTCTCAAGCAGCCGGAGCATATTCACATCAGCATACTCGTACATCATAGCCCAGTAGAAACGCCGCTGGTTCTCTTTTTGCCTGCGACTCTGTATGCCGAGGTACATGGTCCGGATATACCTGCAGAGATCCACAAGAAAAAGAATGCAGACACAGCGTCAAACTGGAACTCACATTAAATTACAGGGTTTGCACTGAAAGCGACTTAAAGAGGCAGAGAACAAAAATATAATCAGTCTTCTACAGCTTCATGCGTGGAATGAAGTCTCAAATACTCAAAATTCCTGTAAAAACTCACTCAGGAGATTACACGACAGTAATCCTCACAACTGCGCATACAGTATATGAAGTCAGTGTACCTTCTTTAATTTACATACCTGAGGCAGTGGCACTAATTTATGGAGTCACAACCAACTCAACCAATTATTTATCACCACGACAAATCAAGCAAAGGCACAGTAGTTTCTGCTACTAATGCACAGGCACTGCATCATTGCCTCTGAACATGTGGCAGTGATCCAAAATGGGATGTATGATGACAGATGAAACTGCCCTTTAGAGCCAGGAGTGAACACCTGTGTATGATAGCCGAATCTACATTTCACTGCATGATCAGAACAATCAGTGTCTTGGTGGACATGCAAATCCCCAGTTCTGCAGAACACTGAAATATACACACAGCAGACAAACAGTGCTACAGAAAATGCAGTGGAATTGATGTATTTGAATTTACTCCTACACCATAAACAACAGACTTCAGTTTGCTGTAGGTTGTGCATATTTTTGTGATGTACATGTGAGGTGTGTGTGTGCGTGTTTTCGTGAATGTCTATGTGTGTGTGTGTGTGTGTTGATTTCGAAGGCCCACGCAAAGTTAGTGGGAGGCAGGCGTCTGTCAGGGCAGGCAGGGAGACAGAGAGTTCCATGTCATTTTGACAGGTGTTGTTTAGGTGTACTGAGCATGCAGTATCCTGGTTGAATTGTGGATGATTGACTTAAGTTTAGCTTTGCAGGTCTAAGATACAGACGTGTACTACTCGAGCACTGATGTACGTCGCTCTGGATAAGAGCGTCAGCTAAACGTCGTAAATGTAAATGTACATGTCACCGACCATTTGAAATTATTGTCTGAGAGCAGTTGCCTGGGATTTCTGGCCTAGGCAAACTCTGAGTAGTCACAAAGTGGTACCATTTCTGGTCCTTCGAGCGATGTGGTTTTGGATCTTGTACAATGCTAGCGCAATCATTTGATCTTTCATGAATGTAAATGAGTTATCGTGGGACAGGTGAAGCACAGCAGCTGATTCTGACTCCTGCTATTGTACAATATCACGTTGAGGTCAAGGTGAGATAGATAGTGCTCACAAGCCACAGAACCACAACTTAAATAGCTGTGGTAAAGCCGTGACACCACTAGAGGGTATAGTTCACTACCTTGCTGACAGGATCTGCTGAGTGTGATGATCTACAGCTGCAGCTGATGCTTACTTTCTCTAGAGACGTCAAGATTTTTACTGTCATCATGATATTTCATTACAAAGCAAACAACACCAAGGACTTGGCTTCTTGTTGTTCTTTTTAAAAAATGGTCTGACAAAGAGGTCATATATGTGTCATTCAAATTTTGTGATTTCAAATAAACAAATAAATAAATGGCAAAAGACAAAGCAAAGCCACTGCAGTCTGCTATGGAGCTTTTAATTTGTGCTATACAAACCCACACCTCCAGAATTTTATATTATTGTTGTAGTATAGTATTAACCCCTTCTTTATATTGGATGAACAGTTTCATATTACGAGTTTCTGGCGGTGTTCCATTAATTTGCTCTTTGAGAGAAGGAACCATTCTACAGTCTGTTTCCATGGAAGCAGGGCGTTTTCAAGCACCAATCAAAACGTGACCAATTCCATCCTGACAAGGAGAAAAACAAGCTACATCTAGCTAGCATTTCAGTGTGCACACGCAGACAGAGTGGGATCCTGACAACACATTAGTTTTAAAAAAATCTCAGGAGAATTTTTTGTGGTTTCAGCAGCAGGGGCAAGTTAGCTTTGAAAAGAAAAGTTAAATGGCAGCAGTATGTATGTTCTTTTTCTACATCCATAGCTATCATTGATCTACTTACTATGTTAGTGTATTATATGTATGGTATATGCTTGAAATATGTAGGCTTTATCCAGTTTTTGCTTTCGAAGCTGCGCCCTTGCTGCTGAACAGGGAGTGCCTATGTTTTGTTGGCCTTTCAAATTCATTTTACAAGTCAGATTATTTGTGGTATAAATTATTTTCCAGTTTTCAACACCACACATAACATATCATGGCTCACTCTTAAAAAGAAAAGGTTCTTTGGAGAAATGCCCTTGAAGAACCACTTTCGGTTTCCTAAACTTTCAATACAGTGGCTTCAAACGAGTTTACTGGCCACCCAAAGAAAAACAACAACAACAACAACAACAACAACAACAAAAGTAAAAACTTAAGTGGTTCTTCTACGGCATTGCTCCAAACAGGCTAAACATTTCTGGCCTCTTCAAAAGTGTTCATGTTGCTTCTAAACAACACATTCATATGATGGGCCTTAGCGTGGAAGAGATGGAGAAGAGAATAGCAGCATACACATATACACACACATGCACGTGCTCACACACATCAAAGTTAGTCTCAGGTGCTGCTCCACCCCCTTGGCTTGTGTCCATCCGGAGGCTGACAGCCTTGAACCCCCTCCTTCTCCCTCTGTGTTCCTTTCATGTCTGCTCTTTCCATTCTGTTCATCCAATATGCTCCTTATGTTCGATTCACTCACGCCGTCTGCACACCATCGTTGCTCTCCTCTTCCTCTCTCTGGGCCTGCCAGTCAGTGATCTTGCTAGAACCGAACTGGGATCAGTTTTGTGGTGGCTCTCGCAATGATGAAGCTTAAAAGTGGAATTGGTTAAGCTGCTCCCAGATTCAAACGGATGAGTGACTTTTAGTCAGAAGTGCTGCTGCAGCGGCCAACAGCAGCCCTGGTTCCCTCACGCCTATAACTGTGCCATCTGCTTGAAGGCACTTGTTCACAAGAGGCTGTTCTCTCATGCCATTTTCACACTAACTAGGCTACTGCCTGGTAGTAAAGCTGATGCACAATACTGTTTCGTGCGTGAGAAGAAACAAGTGGTAGGCTATCTCTTATCAATCACACTGAACACTATACTGTATAAATGTTGGAAACAGACTATTTGTCTGTTTCACTTGATGAATGTACACTTGCTGTAAAATGACTGCCTGCTTGCACCAGTAAGAGCTTGTGTGGTTCAGGAATTTGATCGTGATGCAGTGACATATAAATGCCCATTTCATTTTGGAGAAAAACAGTATTAATCTCTGTATATTGCATTTGCAATGTGGTGTCTATACACCGTGCAAAATTTACTTAACAAAAGCCTTCGTCACTTTTATGACCAACCCCTAACCATTTTGCACACTCCACATGAAATAATTTCTAAATGACTCTTGACTCCTTGCTGTTTCAAGGGAGAACATCTTTAGAAATTCCTCGCTAGAGTGTTTTTTGAATGCTACGTAATCTCTCCCCGCCACTCCGCACTCAGATGTAGCTAATTAGAGCCATAATCATCTTTGTGTTTGTGGCAGAGCGTAATGGCTGCAATCGGAGCTGGTAATTATGGAGAAGTGAGAGGAACATTTGGTGGCAAACACCAGTAACAACAGCAACAAAAAGGCTTCATTGTGTACTCTAGCAAAGCGCATTATCTTCGGGAGAGTAAATTCGCCACAAACTACATGAAGTCTCGGCACATCGAAATGGAAAAGGCACATAAGTATGCTTTTTTTCTGCTTCCTTTTTGAGACACTTGAAATTCTCTCATTTACCACCGCCTGCCCTTGAACTGCTCTCGGACTTTACTCACACTGCTATAAAAGTCAAAAAGCCGCCTGCCCACGCGTCTACCGCTGCATCTGTAGTGCTGGGGAATCTGTGCTGAACAGAAGAGCTTGGTTCATGATAATGATGTGAGGCCAGGCAAGCAAAGACAATAACTTAAAGATGGACAGAAATAGCCTGGACCTAGCTGTAGCGGTTACAGAGCAGAAAAGGAAAGTTACAGCACAAATTTCTTTAAGCCTTTCCATTGACATAATTTGACATGAGAAAATTTCTCTGGGTTAACATTATACAGGGAACTGGTGCAGGCCTTTTTTTTTATGCCAGCTTCAATTATGCTAATGCTCTAGCATGAACCATCTCCACTGCCCAGCACAAAATTATAAAAAAGATGTCTGTTTATGAGGTCTCCAGTCATGACTGATTGGCCATGACAAGTAAATGTGACAAGCTGACGATCTGTTGAAAAACAGATCACTTTTAAATGCATGCGTAGTTAAATTTTTTATGGATTCGCATACATTGTATTCATCGTATTTTATGTATCTCACATACATTGTTTGACATTTGAACTGATACTGCATGTGCACATCAGAGTCTTCAATGTTAAAGTAAGATCCAACAAAGTCCTTGAAGAGGAGCAAACAACGACCTGGCAGAAACAGCGCTTTAGCTGGTGCACTAGTCACCCATTCAATTTGCTAACCATGGGAGACAGCTGGAAGAGTAGCAGAGCAGTGTTGAAGAGATTGGAGGTGATATCTCACCCCAAGTGTGGTAAGGGTTAGGGCAAATGTTTCTTTCTGAAAATAGCCTGGTTTGCTAGGTGTGAGCCTGTTTGCTTTCTGAACATTCAGCACAAAGGTCCATGACAGTGGTCACTCTATCCAGGAATGTGCAAGCCTTGTGTAATGTGCAAGCCTGTGCGGTATAAACGGTATGCGAAATAAATTTGGCCAACGGGAGTTGGCATGATTCTATACACAGCCAGCTAAAAAGTCTTAGACTTAAACATGTTTTAAATGTTTCTTCAGTGCATTTACAACTGCATTTTATGCGGATTTCGGTTCTCATATAATCCTGATGTTCAAGACACTTGAAGCAGTCAGGGGTCTCTTAGTATAAACAACAGGGCTACACTCTCCACTGACATGACACTTTAGATCTTTGACAAGAGGCTTAGTGCAGGGCAATGACAGAGATGAAAGATAGAGAGAGATCAGGAATGGAGGATGCGAGTATAAGGGCAGCAAGGAAGAAGAGGGGGAACAGGGGGAGAAAAGGAAAACTGTGGATCAATAGCTCAGGCCTTTCAAGAGCTGCATCATAACCCGAGGTAACATCTGGCATTCACTGACATTTTCTGTTAGTCATGTAAATGTCAGGGGTTCTAGGAGACAACACCCACAAAACACGCCCACCTCTCCACCTCTCTTTCCCCCACAGTAAGGGCGGATTTGAATACAATGGGAAACCCTCATTTAACCTCAGGCTTTATACTTAATATTACCCTAAGCAACGTGCTGTAGATGTAATGAAGAAACACTTCTGCCCAGGCATGCGGCCTGAACTGAAAACAACCCCACTGTTTAAGAAAAGGGGGACCATGTTTCAAAGACATGTCCTGTTTTCTTCCACGCCATGAGGTGGAAATTGCTGATGTGATCTGAGTTCTCTTCATTTCTCTCTATGTGTATCCAAACTGAAACACGGCATCCTCAGCTCACTGCTGAGTCAAAGACAACTGGAGTGAAGATAAGACAGCAGAATCGAAATGAATGGGCAGATGAGATAAAGTCAATTTGATTACCAGCCTGCTGTAGGATGAGTATCTTTTTCCACAGACACAATTAAAAGGAAACATCCATTACTCTTACAAACATAACAACGTTAACAGTATATTAAAACTATCAACACATACATACACAGGCCAGGGCTGCCTGATTTGGACAAAATACCAGTTTAGTATTCCATTATATTTGCAAAATGTTGATGTAATACATAGCCGCTAGAACCACAGTTTTGAGTGAGCCTTTGGCCTAACACTTTTCAAACTACTTGGAGCAATGACCCACAACTAGTTCAGGGCACTTGCATTGAAAAAAAAAAATCCACTCTCCTTTAATTGCACTGACCGTTGACCAGTAGGCACAAAAACACATTTGGCTGAGAGCTGGAACATTTCCCAAACATCAGAATATTCACAAATTCATGTTTAGCTGCAGCATACAAATCCAGTATTTTGTAAGAAACGATACATTTCCCCCAAGGATTTTGGAAATGGTGGTGTCACCCCTAATATAATAAAATTATATTATTTATATTATTAGATTATTTGGACCATTCATTCACCATTGTTGAATCACATGAATCCCTTACTTCAAGAAAACACCCACAAAAACACTCATCTGGAACTGTGATTGGTACCTTTCCTCACAGCACCCAGTCTAAAACTCTGATTAGTTAGAAGGGTAATTTGCATATTGCAGTCTTCTGCAATATCAGTACTGCAAATGCCTAATATTGTGATATTAACCAATAAGATGTTGAGGATGCTGCAAGTGCACACTGAATATTGACCAAAGGACTTGTTAGCATACTGCAGTCCTTTACAATATCACTGTCATACACAACAGGTTTCTCCCACACAGCGATCCTGTCAGGTCTGAGTGTGTAGTCGATGTGAAACCCCTGTCTGGCTCTCCTCACAGCGCCGTGGCCTAGAACATGGCTCCCCATGAATTATTCGTGCTGAGATCATAGCGTTTGCTCACGCCTCGTTAGCTAGCCTGCACTTGGCCTAGCTGTGCCAGGTCATGTCTGAGCACTCTGCCTGTCTGCCCGTCTGTGCCACTGATACAGCCCATTTCCTGCCGTGCCAGCACGCTAACAACTAATGATTCACCAAGGCATACACCGCATTGTTTCTGCTTAATTAACTCCTGCTTGAAGACCATCCATTGTTTGGATGGAATGAGAGATAGTCAAGCCATGAAAGGTGAAGTGGATGTGCATGTGCACACGCACAAACAGAAAGATGCATGCTTGCAGACACTCATGCATGTATGCACTTAGATTCTTGGCTGAGCTGTGGAGGAACTCGGCTAACTAGCAATCTGACAGCTTGACAGGCCAGCCTGACGATGCTCTTGTTCCTCTGCAGCGCTGAAGACAATGCGATGACTGCAGTACTCATCTGTGCACTGCAAATTCCAGCAGCTATAATGGCCACTATACATCTGTAATGGAGTCATCAGGAATGGTGGGAGCGAACAATGCTGCATGCTGCAGAATAAGGCTGCATGATGTGGATAAAATACTAGCATTGCGACTACATTAAAGCGTTCTGTGATTAAAATATTCCTTGTGACATATCATAATTGCATTAGGGAATTATTATGTTGACCATAAACAGCTGAACAATGGAGCAAGTGGAACATCTGAACCTCTGCTTTCAAGGGGAGAAGCAAAAATATCGTCCCCGCTTTTTATATTAAAAAATTCATTTTCAGTAAAAAATTGTGTATGTTTAATCCAACTGTATTTTCATGAACATTGGCCCTAAAACAACATTTTCACTTGAGAACAAGAGCAGTAAGGATCCCTATTTGCTGATTCATGTTCAGAGCAAGGTATGTGTGTGTGTGTGTGTGTGTGTGTGTGTGTGTGTGTGTGTCTGTAGCTGAACAGAGGGCTGTTTATCTGAAGAGTGGGCTGTGGACGAGGAATGGTAAATCTGCCTACATATGTGTGTATGTGTAATTGATGGCAGGGGTGTGTGCAGATTGTGTGTGTGTGTGTGTGTGTGTGTGTGTGTGTGTGTGTGTGTGTGGGGAACTGAGCTCAGATGAGTCACTCAGTGAGTCACTCAGTGAAGGTGAGGGGGAACACTTACCTGGGGAGGAACACTGCTGAGACTGTCAATGAGGTCTGCTATCACTACCTGTAGTGAGAGCGCCAATTCTAGACCACCTTGTTTTGTTTCTCTTGACTTTTATGCTTCCTTTTGCAAAGAAATGCTTTAAAACAGTTTTTAGGTTGCTCAGGCCCTCTAGTCTTTCACCTTCCTTTCCCTTCCCTTCCCTTCCCTTTCCATTCCTTCCCTTCCCTTCCCCTGATTTTTCCTTCCTGATTTCTTTTCAGGTTCTCTCTCATTATGCAGAGTATCTCTGGTTCTCTTTGTCTGGGGTATTTATAGCTGCAGTCCTATTCACCGTGAGGGAGAAACACACAAATGGCTCGGAATTCAATTTGGGCTTTTATGAAAGTGTGACAGGGCCAGATTTAGAGGCGGCCAGCGCTCCCCAGAGGAAGCAAGAAAATGCCTCCCATTACATCACCGTGCTGGAGACAGTGTGGGCTTAAACGCTTCCCAATGGGACACAAAAGGCTTTCCATGTATCAGTGAGGGTCACAAAACTTTTATGACGGAGCACAATGATTCATGCAGGCCTGAGAATAGGCTTCAAATCTGCAATGCCAACAAAAAGTGCAGCTCCAGCCATTGCTTCAGCACAATATACCCGTGATTATATGATGCTGAATCAGGGAGTGAGTCCTTTGGGAATGACAGCCACACTTAATCACTGATCATGCTTAAAATGTTCAGCACGACTACTGTATTCATAAGTGAGGAAGAGTTAATGATGAAGTAGAACTGTCCTAAAATTGTCCTGAAATCAAAGCAAGCATTTGATGGGAGACACACAATACAGAATGCAAATCTCACAGGTTGCTATAAGCAAGACACCACTTCATAGGCACAATGATCCTGTGTCTACACTCACTGTCCATATTATCAGTTCCACTGACCACAAAGGTGCACTTTGTAGTCTACAATTAAAGACTGTGGTTCATCTGTTTCTCTGCATCATGTGTTAGACCCCTTCAGTCCATTCACCAGTGGCTAGGAACCTCAAAGGTGAGCTGGGATTATTTGGGTGGTGGATCATTGTCAGCACAGCAGTGACACTGACACAGTAGTGGCAGCTCATTGTGTGTTGGCTGCACACACAATGACATGTCACTTCTTTTCTCTAGAATAGTTTTAGAGAAAAGTCCACAAGTCAAAAACATCCAGCCAACAGTGTCCTATGGCCAGAAACTGGCCACTAATGAAAGTCTATTGCATATCATCAACTGTATAGCACCAGCTGAACGATCATCAAAACCTTTACATCTTCACATCTGTGTGGTGGTCCAAAAGTAATTACACAGCTCTATGCAGCCAACCCCCCCAAACAAACACACACATCGTGATGTCAGTGTATGTTCCAAATAATGAAACTCAATCAAAGTAGCCTAAACATTTTTACAGTCTGCAGAAATTCAAGGAAGAAAATTCCGAGGATGCAAGGATATTAACTCAAACAATATTAACTCAAACAATTACAAATGTTGCTTTATTTCTTATTTTCAAATGCCTAAATTATTGTCATCACTAAACAAAACGGCTGAATAATTAAATGGTGAAGATGTTCAAAGTGGTTTGATGGGAAATGGTTCATTCTAGAGAAACACAGGAGTAGTAATGGGAACCAGACATCTGAAGTGTTTAATGCCTCTAAAAGCTACCTCACTGAACGTTATCACTGGCTGATATCTGATGCCTTTTTATAAGGATTTTTATGTAAGTGATATATTTTTGTGATAAATTATGGTGAAGGGGTACATACAAACCTTTTTTTTAGTTCCCACTATTTTCCCATTATCATCATCACAATCAAAATGTGAAGAAAACGTGTAGGCTAGAAATTGGAGTCATTGAGTTTCTTATCAGTTTATAATTGCACATATCACTCTGAATGTTTACTCCTCAATTATCTAATTATTTAGTTTTTTAGTTGGTGGAACTCCCCTTTAAGAGTTTCCGTTTGACAATTCTTTAGGGAACCAAAGGTGGATCTTCTATGGAATTGGTCCAAAAAGCATTGTAGCAGCCTTATTTTAAGAGTGTATTATAATCAGCAGAGAGAGAGAGAGACAGAGAGAGAGAGAGAGAGAAAGAGAGAGAGAGAGAGAGAGAGAGAGAGCGAGAGAGCGAGAGAGAGCGAGAGAGCGCGAGAGAGAGAGCGAGAGAGAGCACTTGCCTAACCATCAGTGTGTGAATATATCTGTGTATTGATGTGTGGAGGAGCTTGTTCCTACGAGCGCCCTGCCTACACGGTACGTGAGTAGGCCATGCATGCATGTTTATGTGTGTGACAGAGGCATAAGGAAGCCGAGTGTTCTTCAGGAAAATGAGAAGAGAAAGAGAGAGACGTGGAGATTAAGCACATTGGACCTGCACTGACAGTGTTGTGACAGGACTGCATCTCCTCAAAGCTCACGCTGGCAGTAAACAACTTCCTTTGTCAAATAGTGACTAATGTGGTGGCGGGAGCGCAGAGCCAGCGTGACTGCCTCTTACAGCAAGAGCTGCAATAATTAACAATACTAAAATCTCTCTAGGATTGAGCGAGTATTTTTAGATACATGGGTCAGTGTCACTTATGTTTAAGCTGAAGCTGAAAAGCTGACAGAACACGGCTAAAATCGACTGGGTTTCATACTGATAAATTAAACAGAGCTCAAACGTGTGCATATGTGTGTGTGTGTCTGCGTGTGTGTGTCTCCCACAGTCTTATGGCTCCCAGTTATCGGTGGGTCTCTTGCACTCTGACTCCCTTAGCTCGGCCACGGTACTTTGTCACTATTAGCAACCCGCTTATATGGGCAGCGAGGATGTGCATCACATGACCATGAACTCATCCTGGGTGAGATGGAGGAGGAGGAGGAGGAGGCTACAGGCAGGCTGACTAAGGCACCACTGCCTAAATCCTGGCAGCATGAGATACAGCCATGCAGTCATCCACAACCTCTGATCACCTCTTTTGATTTATTGGTGTGGAGTAGTGTAACTGCTTTCTTGATAAATCACAAATCAGATCAATCAGACCAACTCACAGCAATGTCCCAACATCTAGTGAAGAATAATGGCTGTTACTGCAACAAATGAGGAACAAACTCCCTATTAATTCCCTTGTTTTCAGAAGCACCATTGGATGAGAGGGTATCTACAAACTTTTGGACATGTTAAAACCATAAGTGAGGAGTATGAGCTTTCGAGTCCCCCTCTTAATGAGGCATTATTGCTTAGAAGCAAGAAAGATGTCTCAAGACTTTGTTCCTCCACTTCTGTTCGATGTATCTCTGACCTACTGTCCTTGCATACTGTGGCCCTGTGTCCCAGTTCCCGAGCAGAAATCCTTGGCCACAAAAGCGCTTTACATGCTGCTCCATCATCACGGTCAGAGAGCACATGCATCTACCACCACTACCCTGGGGGAACAGAAAGTGGCTAATTGGGTAGAAGCTGTGCCCTTTTGAATCTGCTCTCCAGCCAATGAACAGCGTTCGTTTCTCTGCCAACCAGTGTTCCGCTGCTGCATTTGGCCGAGAATGCAGCCGAATGCCCACGGCTGCTCCGCTCTCCTGTGGTTGGATGCGAATGAGTAGCAGATTAGCATTGTGCTGATTAGCGAGAGTTTTGGTTTTGTCAGCCGGGTCCTGTTAACCAATCTGTTCCAGGGCACCACAGAGAACACGCAAGGACTTAAAGTGACAGTTTGGCAAAAAATCAAATTTGCACAGTTTTCTCGACTGGCTTATGTGGTTTCAGACTCTGTACAGCATATATTTAAATGCATCAAACAGTAACAACAATCTTTTTCCTGAAGCCTGACCTTTGTTTTGTTCATTTTAATATCCAACACAACGTGGTTGGAGGCAAGTATGTGATTATTTAGGCACTGAAGAATGCTAGATTATGTGAAATATGGATCCATTGCTTAGTCTTGCAGCTACAGTGCAAAAGACTAGAAGCAAACTACAAACATTAAATTTGTCAAGGCTGACCGTCTACATTTGGGTATGCTGTTTATACGTATTGTTTACTCCAAAATATTCTTTTAATGCATGTGAACGGCCTTCCGAAAGCATATGTTCTACTGCAGCTGGACACACTGTACAGTCGACTACTGCTACTGTGCGCCTTCCTTATCACTTGCTTGATTTTCACAGTTGGCTTTACAGAGAAAGAAAACAGTACATGTAGTTCTCTAACAAACAAGAAGGACACAAGAGATTTGGTTGTTTGTTGAGATTCTAAAAGAGCCCAAACAGAACAGAAAAGGCAGAAGAGATGAGACATAGTAGCTGATATGCCTTTGATTCTGAACAGACAGAGAGAGGGGCAGAGGGAGTGGAGGCTTTAGGCTGTGTGGAAAAGGATGGAAGCCTTTCGTGCTCCTTTGGAGAATGAGGACTCACATCAACCAGTCAAGAGGCTAGACTAAGCCAGGATTAAAAGAAAAAGCTTGACCTACTTGCTTTTGAGAGGACCGCAAACCAGAGTGGAGTCTGCAGTCTGCCCCTTTCGGCATAGAAATGCATTAGGTTTGAGTTTGTGGCCTAGGAGGCTGTGATTAAGATTAAGATTGCCTGTGTTTTCAGAAAGCTCTGCTGATATCAAAGCAAAGTCAAAGAACAACACCTACCTACCTACCACCTTCCCCAACCACACATGCCATTCACTCTTCTGCAGTGTCAGACTTGTCCTAGAGCAGGGAATCCCTACCTTTTGTAACTCACAATCCTCACAACCACAAAAATGCCCATGGCCAACCATAGCACTGTTTAATATGTAAGCAAATGTAATGCAATAATCAATAGGGCCTCTTGAATTTCACTTGACCGCATAATCACACAACATAAACTCCAAAAATATGCAACAATTGTCTTTTGTCTGATATCTATGCTGGATGAATACTATACTATACAGTATATTAGTCATAACATAAAAACAATTGATGGATGAAGTGAATAGCATTATCTTGTTACAATGGTACTTGTCAGGGAAGGGGATAAATTACGAAGCAAGTCAGTTCTTGAAGTTGGAAACAAGAAAAAGTGGGCAAGCATTAAGATGTGAGTGACTCTGACAAGGGTCAGATTGTGATGTCTATGCAACTGGGTCAGCAACTTCCTTTCCCTAACTACAGGGGGCAGTCTCCCTGGAGCAACTTGGGTTTAAGGGTCTTGCTCAGGGACACAGTGGTGTTAGGTAGGTGAAGGTAGGATTTGAACTGAAGGTAGGATGCGAACTCATGACCTCTTGGTCCAGAGGTAAGTATCCTACCCACTAGGCCACCACAAGGATTCACTATGAAGAAAAGGCAAGCTGGTGGAAACAGTCTGATGCCTATTTTGCAATGTTCTCCTGGGAAACCTTGGGTCGTGGCTCATTTGAATGTTACCTTGATAACTGTGTCTTACACTTCCTTACCTATGATGCTGTTATAGCTAAAAATTACTATATTTTTCCACCAGATGTAAACCGAATAATCTCTTCTAACATCAGTTATACTTTTGTCTCATGGATCTGTTCAATCAGAATGTTTCTTAGATGGTAATTTTTTAATCTAACTTCCTTGTAGTGTTCTAGGCTCGTTAGGGGCTTAGATCAGGTGGAGCCGCTCTGTAAAGCTGCTCATAACAATGTCAACTGTAATGAGCACTATACAAATATCTTTGAACTGGACCTGGACTATTATGTGTACTGGACCTGGACTATTAGGTTTGTTGACACCTATCAATCTAACTTTTATACTGAAAACAAATATACTATGGGAGATTGCCCCCTTTGCTGCAGTAACAAGCTTTACACAAAAAGGCTTTACACAAAATATTGCAACATTGCAAGGATTTGGTTGCATTCAGTCTTTATTTTGGATTTAATGTGTCTGTGGAAGTCCATGAACCATGTACATAAAGTCAGGGAGCCACACATTCAGGAGAGCATCAAACCCAAGCTTTATTAGTTTAGGACATCTCTTCATTTGTTGTCCTGCAACACACAGTGTATCCCTATAAATGCAGCTCTTAAAAGTGATGCAAGCCATCCTGCCTATATTACCTGGCCTTTTAGATCTGGAACTTAAGTTTCAGTTTGACTGATTTTTGGCATCTACCACTATGGAATCATACACATAAGTAGCAGCTTTAGTAGGAGGTGATGATTATTTGGTGGGACCAAAGGATCCCTGATGCTGCGCCTGTCCACAGAATTCTACTGGCAATGCTTTCTACTGGCAGTGCAGAAGACTATACAGCACCTGTGTCAGCAGTGGGCACACCATGAAGCAGCTGAATTCACTAATTAGAAGGAGTGTCTGGATACCTTCAGACATACAGTGTGTTTCTAAAAAGCATTGGTCATTTGATTTTTGCTACTTTAGCTTGCAGTTGGTGGCAGCCGCTGGTGGAGCCTTTTATAGTTTAGAGGCATGCTAAGTTAGGCAGAGCATTTGCTAGTGTCTGCATTTATAAGCAGGTCATTTGTCATTGTAAATACTGTGGTTTCAGTGCTGTGTTTTGCACAAAAGGCCAAGCTAAAAATTTTTCAAAGAGGACATTTTTGCCTCTAAATAATGGCTGACTAGGGAGCAGCTGTGAAACCTTGTTCTGTGTAAAAGGAGCAAGCGAGCCTGGTCCAGACTTCTCTCAAGCCTACAGTGGCCCGAATCTCCTTCAGGGCTGTCAGAGAGATCGCACATGAGACGTTGTGCTCATGAGATACGGAGCCAAACTGTGGTGTTCCGGCTTCAGGAATAACAGTGAAAATATCAAGAGCTGTAGAGTGGAAACGGCGGGAATCTGCCTGAAAGGAGGAAGTACGATTGAATGAGGAGCAAGAGGAAGAATAAGAAGAGAGAATGAGAAAGAAAGAAAGAAAAAGAAACTAGGAAAGGATGAAAGAATTGGAAAGAAAGGAGAATCGGGGAGGTAAACTAATCACCAAACACGCAATGCAATTTTCTGGCTCTGTGCCTCCACTCCCCCTCCCTCCCTTCTCGTCACCGGGACTCTTTTACTATTCCACTCACACATTTCGTCCCCTCCCCCCCACACCCGCTCCATCTATCAGACTGTACCATTTCAGGTTCACCCCGCTGCCACGCTCCCACCCCCTCTTCACAAGCCCTTCCGGACATATCCACTCTGTTTCTCCGTTCAGGAGGGGTGTGAGAGTGGCAGAGGTAAATTACAAAGAGGAAAGGATAGATAGAGTGGATAGGGAGGTATAAGGAGTGGTTTACTGGTAAAAAAGAGGTGTACGCCTTGTACTTAACATCGATTCATTTCAATTATGACTCTTTGGATATGATTTAGTAAATTATGAAAACCATAATTTCACTATGAAATGAAAAATACTGAATATGCAAATGTGACTGTGCTCTCAAGAACCAAGACACAAACAAGGTCAATGTCATAGCAGAGCCACTTTTGGTTCCCTGAAGAACCCTTCCCTGGAACTGACAAATCTTTTCTTCTTTTAAAGAACCTCCACATGATTGTAAAGGTTCTACAGACTTTTAAAAATAGGAGTCCTTAGCTTGGCTGAATGATTTGTAGCATGTGAACAATATTAGAATGGATTATAATAGATTCTTAAATTCTGCTGCTAAATTCACACCTTCATCAAGACATCAATGCTTTTTTGCAGTCCTAGCAGGGGTTGCATGTGAATTGTGTTTAACCCTCTCTGCAGCGATGCACAGTCAGAGAACAGTGTGCACAATGAGCTGAAAGCTGCCGCTGCGTGAAGCTCTCGCAGGAGGAGGAAGCATTTACAGAATGTTTGATAGCGCGTGTGTAACGTTTCACGGTGCGTTGATGGCATTCCTCTCTCCCCAGGCGCCCGCCTTACGGCTTAGCGACGCCTTTGTGATGATGATAGATGCGAACATCTGCATACCGACGCTCACACTTTTACAGCGCCGTTTAAGAGGGCTTCCTCCATCAAAAATGCACGAAAATCAGAGCGGCACTGGCTTATTCTTAGCCTGCTTTACTCTGAGAAACCCAGGAGGATAAACAAGCACAATAACTGTACCCATTTCCACACACACACACACACACACACACACACACACACACACACACACACACACACACACCTTCACTTATGTTCATTCATCTTCAGTGGAGCTTTAGCATTTAGAGGATGCTGTAATCAATTACAATTATCTTAAACCTCAACAACAGAAGAGGCATTAGCACGCCTGTGGGGGACTGTTTGATTTCCCATGCCTCTGGGACTGAGTTTCCACAGTTACTGGCTCAGGAAGCATCCGTCATAATTCACACAGCCCTGCCCCAGCTGTAGTGCTGTCACTACGGCCTCGGAGTGGCTATGAAGCGGCGATCTGGCCCCAGGGTGTCTCTCGACACTGAGCGTATGTCTCAGGCCTGTGTCTGGCCATGCCGACGCATAGTGACAGACAGGCCATCAGTGTGTGTGAAGCGCTTCTGGGCCAGTGAGGCTCAAGTTACTTTGATCCACAGCCACTCAGGAATCGATCTTTTGGATAGGCCAAAGGGGCTGTACTGGAAATTGTATTAAATGCGTCTCTCTGACATAGCCAGTGCAAACATATTTTAGTGTTTACTTTAGGGCTGTCACTATCGATTATGTTACTATTTGAGTAATACAGCATTTATTTTGACAAATAATCATATGCATGCAATTTATGCTGCAGTTTATACATAACACTTCATTTTACTTTATGTACATTACATTTATATATATTAAATACAGACATACAGGCAATGGTGAGATCCTACTGGTGTGGGTTTCCTCTGTTTTGGCAATCACAAACATATATATTGTTTAACTGTGTAATCAATTAAAATTAAATAACCATGTCAGTTACATTATAAGTTTACATTTACGTGTACAGTAACCCCCCAGTTTTATGCGGATCAGGAGTCGTGGAATCAGGAGTCGTGGCTGCACCAGACAGCCGTTCTTTTCCAGAACGCACAGATTCCCAGTCCGCCCTTGACTCATCTTGAGTGTTTCGTTTTTTGTTTTGTTCTTCTTAAAGCCCAGTAGTTTTATTACTATAAATTAAATTAAAAGAGGCTGTTGAGCTCAGTTGCCGTCCAATGTCTGCTTTAACCGGCGGGTCTCTACAATACAGTACTCCTCCTGAAGGACCCTGAATAAGACGCGCCGCTGATGAACAGTAAATTATCGCGGTAAAAATTATTGGTGATTACCCCTATATTTTACTGTATTTTTATTACTAAAAAATTACATGACATTATTACTGTATTTACCTCTTTATGCCAAAGAAAACGACAGTGCATACCAAAGAAAACGCCCGTGCATGAATTACACGACAGTCTATACAGGGGTAACAGGGGTATATACAGGGGTATATTTGGTTAAGCCACAGTGTTTGTGAAAAAAAGAACAGTAGGTCACTGTTTGGGAAATCAGTCATGAAGTAAAGAAGCACTATAATGGGCCTATAAGATCAACATCACTGCTCTGTGCACTGCTGTTCTAATGATCACTAAACCAGGGCAAATTGCTTACGACAATGTCGTTATAAAGAGCTATTGAGTTTAATCGAATTTTTCTGCTCTACCTGTCATCTATTTCTCTCGGATCTCACACAGCCTGTGACACAATTTGACTGGTCCAGCTCCTTACCTGTTTAGGCCAAACTCCTCCCTTAAGCCACATCTAATTCAAACAAAGGTTCCACCCATTGACCCACTTTTTGTTCTGCCATCACTTCTCGCAGAGGTTCATACAGTTGTATTAACAGATAACTTTTTTGGTGCTACTACATTTGCCAGGTTCTGTAATCTTAATCTTAACCCTAAACTAATGATCTTAAGGTTTACTACTACTAATCTTAAACAATCCTTTAAATAACACAATATCACTATGCATCATGAGTACATAGTACGAAGCTCATAGTTCATAAGTGCGAAAAACTATGCAAGGCAGATAGTTATGAGACTAAAGAAAGTCTGGTCCCTTTCAAAATACAAACAATACACACATTTTTTTAATTAAAAGTTAACTGCATGTTTTTTAGTCCTAGTTCTTGACACTAAGGCACATAGTGCTGCTTACCAGGTTTTTTTTTAGCCTCATGAGGGTATTAGGCAGTAAAACACTTTTTGCACTATTTTAATGTTCATTAGAGCTATAAAACCAGAGCCCTGACCAAGCTCTTGATCAATTTTTGTATTCTACAAAAGTAGCATCATCTACCCACAGCATCGCTGTGGTGGCTGCTGTTATCAGCAGTAGTCTAAAAGTTGACACTATTGGAGAACATTTTTACAGGAAAGAGTTCAGAGGCCTATAGAGATCGTTAAGTGAGAGAGAGCAGAACCTACGACGCACGCCCCAGGCAGGGAAACCTTGTGGAAGCTGCGGGATCGCTTCCAAGGGCTTCATTTCATTCATAAAACTCCAGCCATGTCCAC
This sequence comes from Alestes dentex, assembly GCA_037576975.1. Classification (NCBI taxonomy): domain Eukaryota; kingdom Metazoa; phylum Chordata; class Actinopteri; order Characiformes; family Alestidae; genus Alestes; species Alestes dentex. The sequence goes on along the minus strand of JBBIGA010000153.1, from coordinate 9,771,085 downwards.
ACGTCCCTCTCAACTAGCCTTTCAGCCAATCCCACCAGAGACTTCTCGTCTTTCATTCAATGCCCATACCCAAAGATCTGTGGCGCTTACACACACACACACACACACAGACCCCTTGCCCATGAACATGAAAAGCATACAGCAATTTGATCCTTCATTGATCTCTTCTGGGTGAGAGGTCTGAAAACAGTACAAACAGAGAAAGAGAGATAGAAAGAGAGAGAGCTGGAGAGAGAGGGGAGAATGAAAAGGTTGAGAGAATGAGAGAAGAGAGGACTAATGAGAGGACAGAGGGGGAGAATGAAAGAGGAGAGAGGATGAAAGAGGAAAGAGAAAGAGAGTGAATGGGAGAGAATAAGATGGGAAAGTGAAAGGAAACAAAGTGAGAGGGCAGGGAGAAAGAGGGAGAAGGAAGAGGAGACACGTGAAAGAAAGGGGAAGAGATGGAGAGGAAAGCGAGTAGACTAGTGTGGTGGTGTTCATTGTCAGTAGGCTGATACATCACTGATAAAACAACGGAAGGTATAGAAAACAAGTCATGATGAACATCGCTACAGGAGAATGCTGGAGAAAATGAAGTAAAAGGGAAGAGAAAAGGTCACACTGGCGGTGATGATGACATAGATGCATGGGCCCTCATTCATTCCTGTCCATGAATCCTAGAAAGCTAAGCAGGGATGCAAACTTGTCACTTTTCAGGAAAAGTCACTGCTTTTATCTACAATAGGATATTTGTACAGGTTCAATGAGGGAAATAAAATGAGAGCCATGCCTTCTGTTATCAATAAAGGCAAAAAATAAAAAAGAAAACGTGGGTCAAAAGTGAAGAGGACCGTCTCTCTATGGGACTGTTTTTGAATGTCCATGTGGCATAAAAAAACATTCTGTTACAGAGGTATTAAGATGATCTTGTTTGCAATGTTTGGTAAAAAACCAAGCTTGGGACTCTTTATTAGTCTGATAAGGTTGAGTTGTTTTGATTGGTGGTGTTCATTTTATTAATGTTAGTTGTAAACTCGTTATTCCAAATTCCAGTAGTATGACTTTACTAACGTCAAGGCTCTGGGACTACCTGACCGGCGTTACTAACATTAGTTTTGCAGACAATTACAACAAATGTCGAGCTTATCTGCCAAAGTGTAAACTTAATATTAATGTTAAGCCCTGATGGCTTGATTATCTTTATGCTAAGATAATATTAGCAAGGCCAATACTGCCAAACAGTTTAGGATTTGTTTTGGGACATTAGAGTAATTCTTGAGATAGCCATGTAGAAATTTACCTAAAATGGACATTACTTGGGGTGTAGTTAAATGGAACACTTGCTACAGTAGCCTAATTATGTCAATGACTGAACAGGAGCACCCTCCCCTCTGATCACCATTCCACACCACACACAAATCTGTGAGCAAATACAAGCTGGGTGCCAATTACACACACACACACACACACACACACACACACACACACACACACACACACACACACCATATGGACCAAAGTAT
>JBBIGA010000153.1:9754541-9769480 GCA_037576975.1 Alestes dentex | reverse complement strand
CCCTAGAGCAGGAGTGTCAAACTCCAGTCCTGGAGGGCTGTGGTCCAGCATGTTTTGATGATTTCCCTGCTCAGAAACACCTGGTTCACCTCTCCAGTTAATTGTCAGGTTTAGTGAATGTGTTTGAGGAGAACCACCATCAAGCTGTGCTGGACACCGGCCCTCCAGGACCCCCTTGCCCTTGAGGGTACACATTTTTGTCACCTTTCAAAATATTTCAGGAGGTTAACCCTTTAACTCAGATGCTACTTCTGCCTTTTAATGTACTTTTTCTATTTAAATGAACTGATTTCTCTGCATTATTGTTGTTGACTGTTTTTGTTATTTTTATACTTCACATTTCACTTTTATTATTTTAGAACAAAATGAAACAAATCAGTAATAAGCCTGCAGCAATGTAAATTCTTTTACAGTTCCACATTGATGTATTTTACTATGCTGAACGTCTAGCTTCTCTGTAGTAAGATTTTAATGCTCTATGATTTTAATGCGTTGTTTGCAAATTGTTAGGTAACACAGGGTTAAAAGGACACAAGGATCTGAAGCTTGAAACAACATCATTTAGCGACACAAAACCCGCTTAAAGACATTCTCCTGCCACATCATTACTATTCCGCACACACGCTGGGCATGTCGATGTTCCAGACTGGCCTTTGAGTCAGACAGACAGATGCATTACATCAGCAACACTTACTAATACTGGCATAGAGATGACATTGGACTTCAATCCATGTAAACCCACACAAGCAGATAAAGAAGATATCTCTAAACTCCCAGGGGAACACACTCCCACACATGGAAAGGAGGCGAAAGAGAAAAAGAGGGTCTTGAATAGGTCATCCACCGGTGGAGTCTACTGTGTGTGCGGTGGGAAGTGGGAGCCCATTCCCACTCTGATAAGACAGGTCATATTTCCATTCCCACTCTTCTGAGAACCTACACACAGGCCTGTGATTCACTGTGACTCAATCCACCAGCCTGCCACTTATCGCCTCTCAGCTGGCACGTCTATGTGCATATGTACAGCCAATTTTATTTCAGGACGAAAAAAAAATCCCACAAAAAGGGCCCTTCATATGAGGGCCAATTTGAATTTTAACAAGTGGAATATTTCATGGAACAGTGTTTTGCTTTGTACCAAAAGATACTTTGCAGAAAATACTTTTTATCCAGATGAAACATTACAGATGAAGTAATCACCAGTGATAGCTACTTCTTTTTACAATAAAATGACCCTATCAAACAAAACTGGCTAAATATGCTCCATACTGAGGACATTTTTGTAACATATTTAGTATAGATTTTTTAATCGGTCACTCTAATATATGCAAAGTTTTTACATTTTAAAGTTTTAATATGTAAAATGTAAATATAAAAGTCAATTATTTTTAGTTTCAAATCCTCAAAATGACACTAGTGAATTCACCAAAAGGGTGTTTAATCTTTTGTTTATTCTATTCAAATATTGTATGTAGTTTGACCATAGGGTGCTCAAACATGCTTTCTAGAAACTTACATAGTAATGTAGAAAGTGTGTCCTTTCGTAAAAGTTAGAGAATTCATTCATGTAGCGCAGAATCTTGAGGATCAAAACTTTGGTGTTCATTAATAAATAACCATTATATATGCATAACCAGTGTGAGAATCTTTCGCTGTTGAGGTGCGGAGGAGATGTTTTTTTCTGTGCTGACAGTGGGGTGGAGGAGGAAAGAAAGGGAGGGAGGAATGAGTGAGTGGGGGAAAAAGTAGGACAAAGATGTGTGTGGGCTCTGCTCTGAAAGGACAGCATCGGCAATAAGGGCTCAGCAGCTGCTTTCACACACCACTCTCAGGAACACAGGCCACAGTGAGTTTAGTGACCATCTCATTGGAACAGCATGAAAATGTGGCCTCTCTTTACATAGATCTTACTTCATGCGGATCTTCTGGAGAAAATCTGCAGATGCTCAACTAACAAACTGGGTGAAAATCATTTTTGGTCTTAAATGTTATTTCCGTAGTTCATGTTTGATTGTTTGAGCTTCAGAGTTGGGATTAGCATGACACTAATATTAGCAAAAATATTTAACTAAAACAAGGTAAGAGTCACTAAGTAATTAAGAAAAAGAAAGAAAAATGAAGTAAAACATTTCTATTGGTTGATTTATTCAAATCCAATTATTAAGATGTCATTAATGAAACATAGAAAGAGTTTTTTTGTTTGGGCATTATTATATTAATTTAATGCCATATTGAAATCATGTAATTAACATCCATGTTTTCATATTATACTTATATTATAATATAAATATTATAATATAATTATATTATAATAATATAATATAATATATTATATTATAAGTCTGATTTCACCTATTTGTGATAGATGTTTCAAAATCACATGCCAGCTGATTTAAGCAGTTTTTCTCATGTGAGAGCTGAGAGCTGGTCAGATATGTAAACCAGTAGCCCCTCCTCAGAACAGCCCATGCTTACACGCACCACCCTGAATCCCCACGCCCCCTCGCTCCTGGAGGCAAGGGCTTCAGAAAAATGTCAGAGTGAGACATTGAGAACAAATTGGAGAAGACAAGCCCCTTGAAACTCAGCATTTTGAGGAGGTCTGGGGAAAAAAGGTGCTGACGCTGACAGGCAGCAGAAAATCCAAACGAGCCACCACTCTCCTCCATCCCTCTCTGGCTCAAGCACTCATCCCTGACAATCTCCCTCCTCAGCTCCCTCCGCTGTATCTCTGCTGGACACCTGGACCTGGTCCCTTTTGAAAAGGAAAAAAAAAAAAAACAGATTTTTTTCTCTCGCCACGTAACCCCTCCCCCCACACTCCCGAGCAGGAAACGGAAAATTAATTTCTCACAGATCACAGCTTCGCAGCGCCTGGTGGGGGAAATGAATGCACAGCGTAAGTGAGCACAGAGCTGAAGAAAGAGCAGAATGTAGATGAAGACAGACACACTGGACCACTGAGGGGTGCCCATCCGCAGGTTTTATATCTGAGCTTGCTTTTTTGGGGAGGGGTCATCTTAACTGGATTACTGACATCGCAGTTTTGGTTGTGTTTACCAGAATGGGTGGAATTCGTCGTGCATAAAAAGACACTGCCAGTGAAAAAGTTTGTGACTTTCTTTTGAAAGAAGATTTCTTCGCAGTCATGCTAGACGACTCATCTCATGGAAAAACGAATTTCCCTCACCTTTTGAATGAAAAGAGTGTGATGTGGTATGTAAAACAGTAAAAGAATGTTAAGAAAACTACACAGCAGTTAAGCTGAAAAAACATCTTTAACATCTTTAAGTATAATGCTTTCATTCACTATTTGAATTTTTCACCACTTTCACACCATACAATTGATGTATATATCTCTGCATACTGAGCCCACAGCAGTTGTTTTAAGTTATTTTATACCATTTCTGTTGATACAGTCTCATCGAAGTGTTACTTGATATAAGCAAGAGGTCCCTTGATAATGATGCTCCAATTTTTAACTGTCATGTAGAGCACTATTTTATGGGCAGCTTTCTTACGCAAAAAATCAGTCATGTGAGCTATCAGCTATGGCAGCACAGACATGCCTAGCCAACCTCAACCGACACCTGGAACCGTTGTACTGGCCAGAACAATGCGTGTGGCTGTCAACTAGAGACATCAACCTGTGCTTGCCAAGCAGGAAACTTGCAGCAAAATACACAGGACCATTCAAAGTAGTTCAATGTACTAATACAGTGGCACGTTGTCTGCAACTGCCCCTCATTATAATATACATCCTGTCTTTCGTGTTTCTATGCTCAAGCCATTTTTATGTTCGACTACGCTGGAGAGTGAACGTCTAGACGAGCCACCTATGGTTTTGAATGGAGCTCTAACATACGAAGTCAGAGCAATCCTGGACTCCCAGAGGCATCATAACAGGCTCCACTAGTGGTTTGGGCAATATATGGTCCAGAGGAACAATGTTCCTGCACGAGATATACTGGACCACTTTTTGATCAAGTCACTCTGTGAAATCGACTGCTGCTGTTCATCCTGTTCACCACTAGGGGAGCTAGTGATTCCATGATTGTTTAGCAAAATGACTTGCCGTTTCAAGCACTATTTAAGGGCTGATATGAGAATTTTGCTTTCTATATTGTACAGAGTCTGAATCCATTGCCTTGGTCTACCTGGATCTTTGTAACTGCTGTTTTTGATTCAAGCCTTGCCTATGATACTCCTGTTTCTGCTTTTTAGCTATTGTGGATTAGAGCCTGGTCTCACGAGTTTTCGTGCAGCCATCACAAAATACAATATAATCAAAATACATGCTGCAATCACGTTTTAGGGGTTTTTTTTGTGCTAGGAAAGCGCTTCACTTTTTCATGCTAGAACAACGCTTCACTACCCTATGTATTTTAATGCACACTGCGTAACATCGCCAGTATCAGCGGTAACTGGTGACTGAGGGACAGTAGGAGAGAAATAATGAGTTGATTCCTTATCGTTTTTGTTTGCAAAGCGGTTGAAACAGGTCGAAATGCCGTGAGACGGGGAAAGTCCCTAACCCTAACCTTAACCCTAACCCTAACCTTAACCCTAAACCTAACAGTAACAGTCACCAGTTAGCGCAGACACTGGCGGTGTTACACAGTGCACATTAAAATACACAGGGTAGTGAAGCGTTGTCCTAGCACGAATAAGTGAAGCATTGTCCGAGCACAAAAAAAAGCCCTAAATCGTGATCGCAGAACATATTTTGATTAAACTGTATTTCATGATGGCTGCATGAAAAGTCGTGAGATCGGGTTTATGTGCTCTGTCTTGGGAATGTTTTTGGAATAGGACTCCGGACTGTCTATCATTCCTGTCTGCCTGATATTCACTTTGCAAACGAGTCCTTTCTCAACCATTACATCAGCATACAAATACTGAAGCTTTCACATGCACACGTAAAGCATAACATGCACAGGTGTATGTGTGTGTATGTGTATGTGCACACCTGCATGTCTGGGACATGAAATGTCCTCTTGCTGCTCACATCACAGTGCAGCCCACGGAGCATGCTCAGTCAATATGTCATTAGTGGCCTGTGAGGCTGTTCAGTGACCCAGTGAGTGTGAGTGTGTGTGTGTGTGTGTGTGTGTGTGTGTGCACCATCACTCCCAGCCCACTCACATGTCTCACAGTGGCTGCCTGTGTTTGAGATCTACACTTACTGAGACAGAAAAGCACACACTGCCGGCTCAAACATGCCAGAGCGCCAATGAGCGCCGGACCTCTCAGTGTGCTCGCTCTGGGAAGCTGTGAGTGGCGTGTGTTCACTTTAACACTGGCAAATAACCCATATAAAACATTGGCATCGCTGCATGAAGATGCTTGTTCATTGTCCTCTCAGCAGAATTGGACAAAATGTTGAGCAATTTTTTTGTTTGCTTGTTTTCCATGAAGTTATAAGCTGAAGGAACTATTCTCACTCTGAAATTGTTCAGTGATCAGGAAATTACTTTCAGGACATTCACAAACAGCATCCAGTGATGCACAGTAAAAATGCAAATATGATGTTTTGACATGATATACGATATTAAACAGATATTCTGCATGGCCCCAAAACTGCAGACTTCCTCCAGGTTCATGCCAACATGCAGACAGGGTATTATAGTGTTCGTGGGATATGACAAACAGGCCTTGCATGCACCCTATCGATTAACCATGTTTCATAGTTAATTCGCTTGTTTGCTTAGCTACTGTGACTCCAGATTACTCCAGACCAGATTACAACCATCACACAACTCCCATGTTGGTCAGAAATGTGGACACAACGCCATCCAGTCTGATTGGTTGTAGTCTGATAGTTTTAGTGAGTGATCACAGATTTTGTTCTCTTAACTTATTATTGGACGTTCAGTCAGTGTCTAGTTAGCTGCACATGTATAGTCTCTGGACGCATCTAAATAATCAAAAGTTGCTTCTTTTCCACCTTATCCAGCTCCTCTTCTCTAAAACTGATAATATTACACCATATTTCTGTGAAGCTCTCTCTCATAAGATGCCTGCCATGTTACAAATGTACATGAATATATGTCGGCCAATAAATAAAGCTAGGTTTTTTATACTTGTTAAAGTTTTCAAAATCAGTTTATAAGATAATTATTGCTTGAATTCAGGAGCGCTATGTTGTTAGTTAGAATAAATAAATGTTTTGCCAAAATGTTTACCGCTGTGTCACGTGATTTTTACTCACAGTACATTTTAACTATACACCGGTGACTAATATTTGAACAAAGGGTTTGGATGAGGAGTGAAAAGCACAAAGCACATCAAATAGTTTTGACACAGCAGCAATAAATGAATCAGAGAGAAACTTGAGCAAAGACTTGCGAGAGGGTTGACAAATGTACAGCAGCTTTCCACTGGTACAAAGTTTACTTTTTTCTTTTCTACAACAAATCTTTGTTAACCCACTGTAATGATCCCTCAGACCAGCTCATTCCACATTCGATGTGACACACACACACAAATAAACAATATCAAAGTGTATATATATATATATGATGATCTAGGGGCTGTCATGCCCTTGGATCCCTCCTCAAAGCACTGCTTGAACATCAAGGCAAATATGAGTGCAGCAAAATAAACCCAAAAGATAAGTATATTTCTGCTATGTAAACAGTATAAAAAATGTAATTTCAAAAGAACATGTGCCGCCCCTAAACCTTTGACAGTGTATATCTATATACTGTATGTTCTCTTTCTCTTTTTCTATCTCAGTCAGGGTGCGTTTATCTGTGTGCAGAGCATGTGTGTGTGTGTGTGTGTGTGTGTGTGTGTGTGATGTCCTCAGAGATAGAGCAGCTCCCTGTACAGCCTGGGGCCATACAAACAGCCAGAGACAGCCTCACAGGAGCCTCATGTCAACCTCCAGTCACCATGATGAGCAAAGCTAAGGAGCATGCTCCCTGCAAGAGAGCAAGCCTTCCTTCTTCTCAATCCTCCTGCCAATTTGTAGAATGAGTGTACACAGAATGCCATGGCTGACCTTAAACCAGTCACACAGCATCTGCCTCCCAGTCACACTGCATATGCCTCACAGCTGCAGTAATGAAAGTATTTCTATGGATGACTGCTACTTCCCCTATGGGGAATGAAAATACTGGCTGCTTTATTTCACAGAGAATCAGGCTGGCAGGTAAAGACACCGAAGAGAGGGTCAAACAGAGAACAGCAGGTTTAGATGTTCAGTAGTAATTTCACACTCACAACCCGAATGAGACACACTGTTATCAAACAAGATACACATTTAAAGAAAGCGGTACCAGAAAAAGGGTTCTTCATCTACTTTGGCTCCATGAAGACGCATTCAATGGTTGATTCTTTAAAGAGCCATGTTTTTGTAACTGTAAGGTTTCTATAAAGGTTTTCGTAGAACCACAAATCCACTTTGAAACTTTTATTTATGTCTTTATTTATTTTGCATTGTCTCAAATTTCCCAATTTTTGTGATGTCCAGTTACAGCCATTAACTAGGACATCCCCACCACCTTTTCAAACTGCTTCTAACACAATGTCATCTCAACAACAGCTCAACTTGTCTGAAGGAGAACACTTATTGCCATTTCTGTTTGTCAGCTGCCAGACGCCTGCATTGTCTAGCATCGCATTGAGCGATGATGGCACAGCCATTCAATCTGAACATCTATTTTTATAGTGGCAGCTGCTGAAGCATTCAGTCAGGGAAGTTCTCCACGCCAGATCTGAACACTGCCTAGTGCACTCCAGCTTCCTTCCCATCCTTCCCTTGCTCTAAAAATGTGGCCATGTCTGCAATCACTCTGCTCATAGTGGGGGATTAAAGGACGCTTTCCTCCAGATCCTCACCATCCTGCTCTCTTTCATGTTGTGATTGGAATCCTGCTGCGTGTCACGCTAAGCAGAAACCTACAGCAGAGGGGAGAGGACAGCCCACCTACCAACCCCCCATGGGTCCTTCTTCACAGGGGAGGGAATAGTGAGAGCTTTAGATGCCCTAGATACGGTTTGTGTTCTAATTTACTTCTTCTCCTTAGTACTAATTTACTTCGGTGGTCACATTGCTGCAGTCTGGTAGAAAGGGTTCTTCAAGAATTTTCAAATTGTTTGAAAATGGACAGCATATTTGTATCCTGAGTGGTTCCTCAGGCATATTTGTTCTGAGAATGAAACACTGTAGATAAAGTGTCAAAAGGCTGGCTTGATATAGTGCAACTACAGCTAGTCTGATAGGTTGAAATTAAAAAATAATCAATGTGTCCCACATTCAAATATTCACGCTATATTCATATTCATATAAAACCCTCCGGGATGCCATACAGGGTCTGCATTTTCATCTTTGTATCATTTGTCAAGAATGGAGAAATAATGTAATAACCTACCTATATCATGTCATGATGATACAATATCATGTAGACTAGCACATCATGACAAAATAAGCTACCAAAGCAGAACAAACACTTTCACAGGCATTGTTCAAACAGTTGACTTAAACTGGCTAGCTTACCAATTAATCAATAAAGTTACCAGCAACATTATTCTTAGAGACCATCTTCGGTTTAAATTTCTTATTTTAGTTTGTTTTGAAACCCATATGTTGAAATATAATAGGATCATGTTTCGCATTTGTTTCACACAAGTAAAGATAGGACAGGTTTCACTAGAGATGGCATGAGTTGTGATGTGTAGCATCTGCCTGGTGGCCATTCTTTTAATTTAGATTAATTTAGTCAAATAACATATTTTCTCTATTACTCTGTCATCAGAATGGCTAGGATAATGTTGGCCCTTTATGTGTGAAATATTATGGCTCTGTGTTGAGTTGCTAGTGAGCAATGAGGGAAAGAAAGAGAACAATTGTTGTGAGAACAATTTATACCGGTCCAAACAGCTGAGATGAAAGAGACAGCACTGTAACTTCATTCATATGATAAAACCGTGTATGCATGCACTGTCACAATACAAAACAGCATTTAAAAATAATAAAAAAAACAGTTTTATATTTACTTGCTTGGCTATGAAAATGAAAATCCAGTTGGTGGTTTTGTAACTCATACACACTTCCAACATACAAACATTGCCTCAATGCAATGAAGAAAAAATGCTTAGCAACCAAGTGACCTCCAGATCAGCTGGAAATTGCATTTTATGGTGACTATGCAAAGGGGTTAAATCACTTTTGCTAACCCTGTGACAGTGAGCAACACTCTACAAAATAGGTTCTGAGATGTATGGTTGTTACAAAATGTATAATTTGTAAAAAGCTTCTCCATTATATCGTGGTTTATTAAATTTCCACTGCATTTTCCAACGGAAGGTTCTTTGGTGAACAAAAATTGGTTCTTCTGTGGTATTGCACTTTCATTTTAAATAGTGCATTCCAGTTATGATTAGATACAGTTGTTTTTGCCTTTGGCTTAGACTTAGATGACCATCATAATGGGGATTTAGTTCAACAAATCTGGAAGCCCAAGACACAAAATTCTATACTGCTGCATGAAGATGCTGCCGCAGTATACGGGTCTGGACAAACTGATAAACAATCCTGCTGAAGAACTTGTCTTTTTTTTTTTTTTTTAAGTGTGGAGGCATTTCAGTGCACAGTGAGATACTTTCAGCACATGCACAAACAGCATCCACTGACACATAGATACAATAGTTTTTACAAACAAGTCCCTGTGTGTACCACTGGGTAAAGTTTGCTCTGAGCTCCCTCTCTCTCTCTCTCTTTCTCCCCTCCCCTCTTCGGTCTGTCCCAGCTTTCCTGCTCTGCTGTGCTGTTCTGTGTGGTTGAATCTCGCAGGAGCTGAGCGTGAGTGACCCTGCAATCGACTGCTAATACAACTGTCATCGCCTCCTAGCAGCCGCGAGCGACAAGCCAGCGGGGGAGGGGGGAGGACAGTCATGGAAAAAAAAAAACAGAAAGAGAGAGAGATAGAGAGAGAGGACATGAGAGCAGAAGAAAGCAAGGGGGAGCGAGACTGATAGGAGGCAATGAGGGATGAAACTGGGAGTGTGTGTGTGTGTGTGTGTGTGTGTGTGTGTGTGTGTGTGTGTGTTTGGGGATGGAAGGGAGGAAGAGTCATGGAGGGAGACACAGTGGAGTATCAAGGTTAAAGCGGTGTGGTTTCCTAACGGGACTGTGTGTGGGTGCTCATGTGTGACCGTGTAATGTAGTGTGTTACTGGTGTAAACATCTTCTGAGACATTGACTGTAAGGAATATTATAACTGTGGTATGATAAACTTCATACCAACAGAAATGGTAACTTTATAGGAGAACGAAAAAGTGCTCGTAACCTTTAATTTCAGTTGAAAGTTAGGTCATTTACATTTATGGCATTTAGTAGGTGCTTTCATCCAAAGCGACTTCCATTCCCTAACTACAGGGGACAGTCTCCCTGGAGCAACCCGGGGTTAAGGGTCTTGCTAAGGAACCCAGTGGTGGTGCTGAAGGTAGGATTCGAACCCATGACCTCTTGGTGTAGATGCAAGTATCCTACCCTCTAGGCCACCACCAGTTTTAAGTCATGTTTTAGAATGACTGGCAACGTTTTCTTTACATTCTGGCAATAAACATGCTGTCGACAAAAAACGATGGGAGGAAAAATTCAAGGCTCTGTAATTGGGAGTAAAAGCCAAACGGAGTAGAACACCAGCTTCCAGCTACTCAGGACAATTAGACCTCTCTACTTACCTGTCAATCACCTGCATCCACAGCACACAGCAGTAGTCTTGACTAGCTGGCTAAAACTTGAGCTGTGATAAGACCAAAATCCTTAAAGCAAAGCCTGTCCACTCGGTTACTATCTTGGCAACGCACCCGGGCTGTAATTTACACTTATTAACAAGATTAGACGTCTGTCTCTTTGAATGAGAAGAGAGCTTTAAACCCAGAACTAAAGGAGGCATTAAGATTTAAAAACCGTTGAAATCACTGGTAAAACTGACAAAAGTAGCATAAATAGTTTGGAGTGATTGGCTCAAATAATGTACACAAATATGCGTTCACAAGTTGTTCTGGCTCTTGTGTGTATCTCCATTAAAGGGAGCTTTTCCCACATGCAACTTTACCAGCAATACCAACCAACTGGCTCTTTTTATTGAAGTCTGGGATGCGAAAACAGCCACTGGGTTGAACATTACGAGCTATTCTATTAATTTTTCAACAAAGAAACCAGGCTAACGTTAGATTAGTTGTGTTAGTGTCCATTTATGGCTACATTAGTAGCATTCAATTATAGCACTCACACAGTCTAGACTAAGCAATATGCATGAATGTGTTTCTCTTTGGTGGGAACACTGAAGGGCTATATTTGGTTGGCTGTTAAGTTTCAAAAAAGCTTGCTTCAGCTAACTTCTACCAAAAGCCATGACTCCAAACACTGGAAGGAAATATTTGAGCCTGGTGCCCCATTTGTCTTACTACCATATAAGCTTTACCCGCTGATATCAACTGCTAGGACGTGTGTAACATATTTTGAGCAAAGTCAAGGCAAGCCCTTAAGAAGAAGCACTTCAGGAGATGAAAAAAAAAAATAAGCCTGCTTTTCTCTATGAAGGTCATATTGCGTAATCAAGACACAGAAGAAAAATTCCTCCACCTGAGAAAGAAGAGTGTACCGCATGTCTACTGAAACTTAACACAAAGGCCGAAATCTCTCTTTTGTGCATGCCTTTTCACTCAGAAATCCCTAGATTAGGGCTCAGCAAAGAGCTCAGCCTACATGGATTAGGAATCTGTAACATCATACTACTGCGATTTTCTTCGAGTTTCCCCCCACAAGGCCGAGCCTGGGTGCTGGTGTCAGCACAACGTCAACATATCTGCGGACGCTTAGGATTACATACACACAGCAGAAAGTCTCTGAGACTAAAATCCACTAGACGGAATGCGAGATAAGGAGGGGTGGAAGCGTAGACATTCATTAAATCACTGTAGTTAAAGGAATAATGCAGTTTTTTCAGACTAATCTCTCCCAGTAATTTGCCTGTACTTAGAAAAAAAAAAAACACCGGTGACTCTAAGCGCACTTATAATGAAAGCCAATGAGCAGCTGCTTTAGCTGAAACTATTTTCCGCGCCAGCAGAAAGGGCGGTGGCATAGCTTGATACACAAGGGTTCCAGTTATTGTTATAGACTTTTGCATTTAAGCACTAAACAACTTGACTGGTCACTGCAGGGAGCCGCGACTGTGTGTGTAAAGTAGGTCAGTGCTGGCACCAGGGCAGCGCTTCAGATGAGTCTCAGTGCAGTCCCTGGACCCAGAGAGAAATATTCTGCTTTTTCCACATCACAGCACTTCAACTGCTGCCGTCACCCTGATAGCCTTCAGCAAGCTACTTATCATCTGAATTAGAATCAGAGGCTCTTCCATTTTTTGCAGGGTGGAAAAAAGCCCCCTTAATCAACATTTTAACATGCAGCACTGAATGCATTTTACACACCATCACGTCTCTACATAGCAGTGCCTCACACACTCCTGTGCAGTGGAGAAAAGTAATAAATTATATGTACTAAAGTAATTGTAGGTAGTTAGGGCTGTTTTCTTTGGAATTTGTTTGTTTCCCTGCATTGTAAAATCCAGTTTTTTACTATCATTCTTCAAATGTGTTCCAGCTACAGTTTGTTAAATTCTACTCAGTTCTACTAGTCCTTGAGGAGGCAATACATCATATAAGCAACACAGATGTTTTATGGGTGTGGTAACATTCTGGGGTAACACCCACAGACTTCTAGGTTTAATGATTTCTCTGAAAATAATCTGTGTCTGCAAATGTTTCGTTTGATTTTTGCTTAATAGATAATAATCATGATGGTTTTATTTATACCCTAAGTATTCTAGTAATATGCATTGTTCTGGCTGGAAACATTACTGAAATCCACAATGAAAGTATTCAATTAGATATGTCCCCAAGGTCTCTATGTAGATATAGTCAAGTGAGCCCATGTCACTTGACTATATCTACATAGATATAGTAAAGTGATGAAAGAGTCACTGCAAAACCACTACATACACGATAAATATATGTTAACATACCAGTTATTATCTTAAAATGAAACATGAAATGTCTTTTGCAAGCTTCGGATGTCTGTGTTTAATTTAAAATGGGAAAAAAAATCATATGAATTGCTTTGTGTCAACATATTTTTGTACATAATAGTGTCATACAGTATCAGAAACCACATCATGCAAGTATTAACAATGGCTACTATAAGCTTCTATAACATGTTAGCTGTTTATCTCATTGCAAAGTTGTATAAACATTCACAGAATATGAGCAATATGCACTTTGAAAAGATGTGAAGAACCTGAAAAATCTGCAGACTTTCCTCTACTAACAGACTCTCTGCCAGCACACCAAACATGTGATGCATTGGCGGTGCAGCCAAACTACTCTCAAACTTGTGCTAAGCCTGTTTTGGATCGTTTCATTTCTTGAAAGAGTGAATCTGCAGATTAGGCAGTGTTAGGTGTGGATAATACTGGCAGAGAGCAGGGAATCCCTTTGAGCAGTGCAGGAATGTCTAAATTGGCTCCGACTGTCCCACTCACGCGGACGAAAATAGCAGAAAATAAATATTTAAACCAATACATTCACAATGTTGAAGCAACAGAATCAGTTGGTTTGGATTTCTAGGGATATCTTGCTCTGCTCTGCTGAAAGGATTTCCCGTCAGTCTTATTCCTGGCGTGCAGATAAAAGTCGGGCTTTTCCCTCTATTTTTCTCTTCAAAGACCCCACTGATTAAACATGGCCTAATCTCTAAATGCTCCATCTAGAAATGTGTGCTGGGCGCAGCTCTGTGTGCATCAGACCTGGAGGTGCAAGACTAAAGAGCTGTCAGGTTTCAGGTTTAAAAAGGAGGTGGGGAGTTAAAGACAGAGGCGTTGTGAAATTTTGGGACCATTTAGCAATGCCAGTGTTATGATTGCAACTCTTTGCACAACAGAAGAACAGTCGCACACGTTCACACAGGCCTTCTGCTCCAGCTAGCCTGCGATCATAGTGGAGGAACCTGATAAATCATTTAAAGTCATGCTTGGTGCTGGATCAAACAGCACAGTGAGACCATGATAGGCAGCAGAGCCTATTTCTGAAGAGCATTATGGAGGATAATTAGAATAGAGGGGGGCTAATGGGTGAGAAGTGACTGGATGAACAGAAAATTCTCTCTCTCTCTCACCCGTTAGACTTCTATCTACCTTCCCACACACTGCGTGCACACGCAACAAAGAGAAGTCTTCCTGTGCCTGACAGTAAGGAGTACACACACACACACACACACACATTTAAAATGATTTTACGTATGGGATGTAGTATGTACACATTGTTAAAATGCAATTGAAGTCCATACTGTCCATGCATGGGACTTAAATTATATTAAAATATCATTTCGCATTGTTTTTTTGTTTTTTTTTTTGTACAAAACAGCATATTTATAACTATTCCTTCTATTCAGCCTACAGCAGTTTAGCCCACGATTATTACTCACACATGAGTAATAACGAGTGTTTCAGCCTAGATTGCTTTTTGAATAAGGCACGATACAAAGCAGCCAGAACAGAGGACATTTACATATATTTGCTTTATAGTCCACATTTGTGCCTGTGGTATTGTTTAGGCACACACCAATGGTTATCTCTCAGAATTTAAGAAATGTGCACAGGTACTGGTTAAAGTTTCTTGGACATGCAGTTATCAAAGAGTCATTCCATTTTCAACTTTGAAAATTTTAAATAGAAAATCATTTTTTCTCAATTTTTTAATATATCTCTGGAAAGAAGACATCCTAAAGTGACAATACATTTTATGGTGCCATCTCAGGCTATTTATTTTATTTTTTTGTTTGATATTTTATGGTATGTCATCATAGAAAAGTAACAGGACTGACAGTAACAGGGTTGACGATTTCAAGCTAATTTGCCTCTAGTTAGCTA
>JBBIGA010000153.1:9715528-9733316 GCA_037576975.1 Alestes dentex | reverse complement strand
TCTGGAATCACCTGCTCCTGGTTCTTCACTGGTTCAGGACTTCAGTTAGATGCTCTTTGTTCTGCTTGAATGATTCACACGCAGGTCACTGTGCGTCTTAACAAAAAAAACACATTCCTCTGGAACTGGTCCGGTTCAGGGTCAGGACTGGAAATGAGAGTCTTTGAAGGTCCTTCAGGAAGCCTGGAGAACTGTTCCTCAAGACTACATTAAAAATACAAGAACGTCTGGATCTTTAGAAACAAAATATGAAGAAATGAGGGGCGACTCAGGAGTTTTGTGTCATTATGTACACACACACACACACACACACACACACACACACACACACACACACGCAAGAATAAAAGATAAGAGAGAGAAATTAACCATGTTTAGATCAAGTGTAGCGTACATGTGGCAAAATCTGAAAGTTGTTTTAAGGGCTGAAATTTTGATGAAGCGAGAGAAACACAGACTCCTTTTCAAAAGCTGCCAACTGCAGTGCACGTGCACGCACACACACACACACACGCACACACACACACACACACGCACACACACACAAGCTGCCAACTGAGATACGGAGACAAAATCCTCTTTCACACTGAGTTGTCTTCGCCTACAGGCACATCAATACTTAAACACAACATGGTCATATCTGCATCTCTGCAAAAACTGTGGGCAGCACACACACACACACACGCACACACACACACCCCATCGTAGCCTTAACAATACGTTTACCCACGCCATAGCCATAAAACTCTCTGGGAGTACACACACACACACACACACACACACACACCATCATAGCACTGATACCTATAATGAAGTACATGGTGTTATGTTATGTTTGATAATTCATATTCTGGGTGTTTGTACTTCAAGGTTATTCGTATTTTCCCTCTGATCCGCATATTATTCCAAATCACGGCGTGCCGCTGCGGACCGTGACCCGTGACCTCTAGAGTGCGCTTGTCGAATGGCAGGCGCTGCAACAGGTTAAGGAATGATCTCCATGGAAACTAGAGGGGTGCGTTAACACACCTCTCACTTTGCAGGTTAAATCCCCTTTCCCTTAGAGACCGCACGCGCCGGTCAGACGGCTGCTCCTCGGCGTGCGTGGAGAGCGCGTGTGCGTGGGATGAGCTAAACTGACGATAAGTGGATTGGTGCAACAGACGTTTGATTTTTCTGATTTTTCCTCCTGATACTGCCGACCGGCCAAGGCGTGTTTCTGCACTGGAGTTACGAGGCTAATGTCGCTAACAAGCCCCGGAACCTTACAACGTGGTGCACAGAGCACGCCTGCGTCACACACCATTATATACACGGCCAAGGAAAGAACTGAGACCCCTTTTCCTTTTTCTCTGTTCACTGTTTGTACACTTTGCGACAGAGTGTGTGTGAAATGCGCAGGTTACTGTTCTTTTCTGCACTACTGCTGTGTGAGCTGTGTAAAGAAAGGCCTCCATATGTGTTGTGAGTGCAGTAGTGTGTGTAGAGCAGCTTTTCTATGGTCTGTATTCCAGCAGCTTCACTCCTGATTCAGGTTCTGATGGATGAAACAGAGTCACACACACTCTGCTCTCAACGTCACTATTTTAACTGCTGCAGTTTTAAAATAATGTAAGAGTGTTGTGCAGTTTAACACTTCCAAGGTATAAGAAATGACACAGGTCAACAGGTCGAAATCATCAGAGATAAGTTTATGTGGGTTTTGTAGTGTTTTTCATGCTGATTTCATAATTCAAAAAGTTGATGTGACTGAAAAAAAAAAACTGAAAGCAGATCTGGAATCAGCATGAAAAACTGGTTTAGAAAAGTGTGTTGTGGTTTCTGATGATTACAAAATTTTTTTTTGTTGACCTGTGTTATTTATAAGTATTATTTTTTAATTGTCTCGAAACACTTTTTGTTCAGAATTTTGAATCAAGTGTGGTCAATAGTGTATAAAACAATAGTCACATTTTACACAGACACACTCCCACACATTACAAAAGCAACAACCAGAAAAAAAATGATGCGGTCTCTTATTTTTTTTTCCATGGCTGTATATAAAACATAATATTTACAAATGGATAAACAGCATTTAGGAATAAAATTCTTCAAACACAGAATGTTTAGTTAATGTTGAGAATATCCTACATGTGACAGATTGTAAATATACTGTAAAATCTGTAGATTTTCCATTTTTGGACAGTGCTAATATTTAAAACTCAAACTAACGTTGTATGCTATCGCTGTGTGAATGTCAAATTATTGTGTTATGTCAAATTATTACTGTTGCTTTGAATAAAATCTGTTTTACTAAGGTTTTTTTTTTAATTGCATGGTTCAGCGCACACGTTACAGCATAGTCATGTGACTCGTCCCCGCATAGTTTCTGTTTTGCTTGCTCTCTTCCTGTGGAGACTTGCAAGGACAAAAAAAAACTGGCAATGATATGCTGTAATATCAGGTTCGTGGCGGTACCAGAGTACGCCGGACATGCTTGATAGCACAAAGATAACACTGTAGAAGATAAAGCAAACGCAGACAGATCGCTATTAGAGATAGGATGCTTTTAAATAAAGGACACGGGTATTTTCAGCCTCACGCCATCCTTCGCTGATGAAAAATTAAAGCCCTTTGAATTCTTTCTCCAGCTGTAAACACATCTGTCATGTCCTCTCAGTCCATGCTTCATCCTTTAATAAGCAGTCTGCAGCAGATGTCATGTTTTGAGAGACTGTTTTAAATCAGTTCTCAAACTGGGGGCCGTGGGGGTGGTAAGAGATTTTTCCATCAGTTTTGTTCGTTTATCCAGTCTGCTTTGGCCTTATTTAAAAACTGCAGCCAATTTGAAATAGTCCACAAACAATATTAAACTTTAATTTGCTTTCCAACCAGTCACCGACCGCTCCCACTAAATGAGTTATAGAACAGAGCCACGACTCTTGGATGAGAAAGTCAGTGAAAGCCCTCCAGGAAAATAATGAAATTAACAAGAAGGTTTGGGAGGGGCGCTATGGAGCAGCGGACGAACATGGCTGTCTAGTGGATAGGCTCTGCAAAACCAAGCATTTTAAGATACGCAAACCCAAAGTTATTAATGACAACTAATCGGAATACAATGTCAAAGACGACTAGTGTTAAAGAGTGTGAGATTTTCGCTACGAGACGTCTCCAAAACTCGAAAGCAGGCACTTGGTTGCCCGGAGCAAACCGACGAAACTACTGCAAACAACATGACAGGCTTTAGCGGCCGTGCTATCCGAACTGAAATCACTCCACTCCGAGTTTGGAGGAGTTGGTTCTAAACTGGACAGTATGCATGACCGTCTCGATAAGATGGCAAGTTCATTTGTTTTCCGTGCTGCTAAACAGCAAAACGTTACACACGAGGGAGGGAAACAAGCTTTTCTTTAACCACGACTTTTCGCCTGAGACCATGCGGCAGCGATACAAGTTTGACACGATTAGGAAAATCTTTGCGGAGAAAGAACTTTTCCACGGATTTCAACACAGTCCGTGTAGGATGAGAGTTCTCCACAATGGCAAGACTCAGTTGTTTCCGTCACCGAGAGAAGCGGAGGATTTCTATCGCGGTCTTGGGTGAGAAGTTTTATACTGTTGGCCCAATAAATAACATTACGTCGACTTTTGTTTACTGCAGCTGTTACCTTTAGATTATTAGTGGACTCATAAGTGGCCAACTGTTTTGGTTTTGATAATGCGCTACTGTTTACAGTGCTCGTGTTTTTCAAACGGCTTTATTGTTTTGACTGACTCTGGTGTTGCCTTTGGAAAGGATGCTCTATTGAAAGTGAAGCATTCATAATTACAAGGTGTGGGTTAATACGGGTTTGTTTTGTATACTTACATTGTTACTAGTTTGATCTGTGTCATTGTTTTTGATTCAAGATTCAACGCGTTTATTGTCATATGTACAGAAGAAATTGCATTTCTCTGTGCAATGAAATTCTTTCTTTGCTGTCCACACACAAATGCAGAGTTAGGTTAAGAATTAATAAATAAAATTAAAATTAAAATTAAATTAAAATAACATTAGAAATATATACATATGTAAAAAAAAAAAAAAACAGAGCCGAAATAAAGACTAAAAATAAGTAAGTGAAGACTTAAGTGATGTGCAGATGTGGATAAATATCAACTTTGCATTTCCAATGAAAGAAATGTGCAAAGGAGCAGAAAAATTACAGTATGAGGTAGATGGATGTGCAAAGGAGCTTACTGTGCAAAATGAGCTTAATGTGCAAAGTGACCAATGTGCAAAATTACAGTTGAAGTAGGTCAGCTGTTCAGGACTCTGATGGCAGTGGGGAAGAAGGAGTTGTTGAGAAGGGAGGTTCTAGATTTCACACTTCTGAACCTTTGTCCTGAAGGCAGGAGTGTGAACAGTCCATGTTGGGGGTGTGTGCGGTCTTTGAGGATGGAGGCAGCTCTCCTATGGACTCTGCGGTGGTAGATGATCTGCAGAGAGGGCAGCGGAGTCCTGATGATCTTCTCCGTAGTTGTTATCACTCTCTGCAGGTCCATAGCAGTGGTGCTGCCATACTATGCAGTGATGCAGCTGGTCAGAGTGCTCTCCACGATGCAGCTGTAGAAGCTGCTGAGGATCTTGGCTGACATACCAAACTTCCTCCTCAGGAAGTACAGCTGCTGTTGGGCCTTCTTGACCAGCTGTGTGGTGTTCAGTGTCCAGGTGAGGTCCTCACTGATGTGGACGCCCAAGTCCTTAAAGCTGCTCACCCTCTCCACTTGAAGCTCCCGGATAAACAGTGGCTGGTGAGGCCTCCTCTTCTTCCTCGTGTCCACTATCATCTCCTTTGTCTTATCAGTGTTGAGGGTGAGGTTGTTGTCCTCACACCATGACACCAGGCCGGCCACCTCTCTCCTGTAAGCCGCTTCGTCCCCTCCAGTGATGCGACCGATCACTGCAGTGTCATCCGCGAACTTCAGGATGATGTTGTCTTTGTTGGAGGCGACACAGTCGTGGGTGAACAGGGTGTAGAGGATGGGGCTGAGGACACAACCCTGTGGGACACCAGTGTTTGTGGTGATGCTGGCTGAAGTCCTGTTGCCGATCCTGACAGACTGAGGTCTGCCAGTCAGAAAGTCCAGGAGGCAGTCACAGAGGGTGAGGTGCAGGCCGAGTGTGGTCAGTTTGTGGGTGAGTTTATGAGGGATGATAGTGTTGAAGGCGGAGCTGTAATCAACAAAGAGAACACTGATGTAGGAGTCTTTGTTTTCCAGGTGGGAGAGGGAGTAGTGAAGGGCAGCAGCGATGGCGTCTGATGTGGACCTGTTGGGCCGGTAGGCATACTGCAGGGGGTCCAGAGTGTTTGGGATGTTGCTCTGAATGTAGGCCAGCACCACTCTCTCAAAACACTTTGCAATGATTGGAGTGAGTGCAACTGGTCCGTAGTCATTTAGGCACGTGGCTGGGCTTTTCTTGGGGAGTGGGACAATGGTTGCGGTCTTGAAGCATGTGGGAACGGTGCTCTGGCTGAAGGAAAGGTTGAAGATGGAGGTGAGAACATCAGCCAGCTCGTTAGCACATGCTTTAAGGGCTCTTTCAGGGATGGTGTCTGGTCCTGCTGCCTTGCGGGGGTTGATCTTCCTCAGGGCTTTCTGTACTTGGTCTATTGAAACCGCTGGTGGGGGGGGAGGGTTAGGTGATTTGGGAGGTCTGGGAGGTCTGGAGGATCTGGGAGGTTTGGAGGGTCTGGGAGGTGTGGGTCTCAAAGCGGGTGTAAAACACGTTGAGATCATCCAGCAGACTGCCTGCAGAGCTGATGGTGCTGGTGGTGGCCTTATAATCTGTGATGTGCTGCAGGCTAATAAGTTTTTCATATGTGTTGACTGTTTTTCTGGGTCTTTATGGCCTAAAAGGCGGTTCTTCTGACTACAAAGAGCTCATTTGTCCATTTTATTTCTGAGAGCGTATGGTCAGTTAAAACAGACAATAAGTCAGATGTTTCACACTAATTGGTAAAAGACAAAAACTCATTAAGAGTGGAAGACACTGATGCACAGTTTAAATCAACAGGTTTTCTTTTCTTTCACTACACACATGGAAAACATATTTGTTTATATTAAATGATCATATGGTCCTTCGCAAAGAGATAAAGATAAAAAGAGTGCCCATTAAAGAAATAGCAACTGAAAGATTCTTCAGGGAGCCAAAGGCAATTGACATTGCTCCTCCTTTGGCACGTTCAACAGTGTGTGTCGGGAAATGAAAGCCGAATGCAGAGCTGCTTTCTGCACTGCAGCTTGTTGGCTGAGGAGTGCATTACACTTGAACAGCTTTAGTGGAGCTGGTCAACCCACTGTCAGTGCCAGCTGGAGGCTCTTTCTGGGTTTCAGAGCAAAGGAAAGCTCAGAGAGATTTTTGATGAGAAGCATTAACCCGGAATAACCAGCATTTCTGGGCCACTGCGGCGAGGAGGGCCTATCAAAGCGGCCGCGAATGTGGCGAAGCAGCGTGTGTGAGATGCAGTGTGTCGTGGCATTGCAGCGAGGCGGATGGCTCATCAAAGCGCTCTCTCAATGCCTCATGGCCTTTGGGCTTTTAACAAGCCACCCCTGTCACGCCGCAATAACAACACAAAGACAAGATTATTACAGCACCATATAAGAGGCAGCTGCAGCAGACACTTCCAGACCTCCGTGTTCTCATGCTCCCATATAGATAACTGATATCCTCTAAACTTGAGCTGATAATGCACGCTCTCATCTTCCAGAGCTCACCTCCGCAGACAGACACCTCTGTTTGGCTACAGCCACTAAAATATCAGCTCTTAGTCAGAGGAATCTGTTTCCCTGCAAAACTCCATGCATTTTTAATGTGAGCAAATGGAGCCACATATTTTGGAGTAGTGTGGGAGTCATGGTGCACATGTAACTCAAGCTAAATAATGCAGCGGCTGCAATTGCAGCCAAACCCCCAGAGGCTCCACACACCCTCATCACCTCACTCATCAGGAGGCCTCTCTACTTCCAGCCAAATCTAGCCGCAATTACAAAAAAAAAAGGAAAAAATGTAAAGCTCTCTAAATGGTTCTTGGATTGGCCATATGGTTTCCGAAAAGCCTTTAATTGCTACAGAACTGGTACAGGACATTTATATAATGTGGAATTCTTTAAACTTTAAAAACATTCTTCACACATATAAACATACTCGCAAAAGCAAAAGTGGTTCTTTAATGGCTTTACTCCAAAAGAACCCTATTTTTGCATTTTTGTATGGTAACCAGGACAACTAGGCTTGCCATGCTGTTTTTTTTTTTATTATTTCACTTAAGTGGATTATATAAATCCATTTAGGCATCTGAGTTATTGTTTTTTTTTTTTTGAGATTACCTTTTGCTTTGTACTAAACATGATCAAATCTGCTTTTCTTTATCTCACTGTGCTATGAGCCATAGGCTATTTAAAAGGGCCCTCTGTTACTCTCTTGACTGTAAATATAGCTAAATATATAAGTAAGTAGATTTAGTGCACAGTTTGGGCCAGTTTCCCAGACCCAGATTAAGCCTAAGTCTAGACTGTAATGGTGAAACCACACACCATTGCTGTTTTGTCTCTTTTTCCCGGTTTACACCCCAGCTGCCACTGTTAATACCCAGTATTTATTTATATACTCTACTTTTTCTAATCCTGTTGCTGCTATTTGCTATTTTTGCAAAATTATTTTTTGCTGTCAGCCAAAACCTTTGCATTATTTTGCATTATTAGGACTCTGTTGCTAGATGTCGTAATACTATATTCACTTACACTAGTGCTGTAATTGATCACACTAGTGCTGCACCTGATCAAACTAGTGCTGTAACTGCTCGTAAACGTAAAAGTAAACATGACGTAACTGATCCTATCGACTGCATTGTATGTTGTCCTGTAAATTATTGAACTGTTACTCTTGTTAATCTTGTGTTGTGTCTGTTTTTGCTCTTTGTTTTGCACTTTTGTGCAGGAGGAACATTGTTTTATTTTAGTGTGTATTGTTTATATGGTTGAAATGACAATAAACACCTATTTTAAGCTTTATATCTTAATACAGCTAAGTATCTGAATTTGCAGACTAAAGGGACACACACAATGTGTCCAAAAGTATAAAGACACCCCTTCCAATTGGTGCATTCTGCTTCCTTCGAGAGGAATTCAATTCTGAATATTTACAATAAAGTAACACATAACACACCAAATTGCCCGCATTCATTTTTTTTAAATAACATGTTAAATAAAATTGTATATAATTAAATAATCACAATGTGTGGCTATAAAAGATCCAGTGGGGGAAATAATGATGAAAATTACCAGGAATCCACACTACAAGCTCTTGACAAAACTCATGAGTTGAGGACCTTTGGGACAACTTCCAGGTACTTGATCTGTACTCGGCACGGAATTGTACAGTACAGAGCAAAAGTCTTAGGTACCTTCGCAAATAATATTTAATTTTAAAATGGTTTAGATGAGCAGTAAGTGTTTATTCCACATGAATATGATTAAATAAAACTAAAAAGAATCAGTACAAAATATCAACTACTTTTTTTTTTTTTTTTACCAACAAAACAAATCTTAACTCAAGTACAGAGGATTAAGGATTCTTTCAAGAGGAAAATTAAGATAAGATAAGGTAAGATAAGATAAGATAAGATAAGACAGTGTCATTAGCATGCTTAGTGCAACAAGAAAGAATAAAAGACAAAAAGACAATGGAAAAAATTAAAAGAAAATAAACAACTGTGCAACACAATGGCAGGAACAGTGATGTAACAAATAACAGTGTAACACTGACATATATAAAGGGTACTGTACCAGCAGAGCAGTAGTGTAAAATGATTTATGAAAGTGGCTCAGTGTTAGGGCAGTAAAAAAATAAATGCAATATGATAAGGTAATGAGCTGAACATTCAATAACATTCCATCAGTTCACAGATTACTCACCTTCCTCTCCCAGAATTGCCCCTTTAGTAATGATTTCAAATGGAATGTGACAGTATGTGAGATACTGGTTGTAATTTTAGCTCATCTATTCTCAGTAATCACTAATCAAAACAATAAAAGCACACATGAGCCTTCTGGTTTGCTGCAGTTTATAGAATTACACTATATGGACAAAATATTAGGACACCAACAGGGACTTTCATGACCATTGCATTCAAATACATAGACTTTAATATGGAGTTGGGCCCCCTGTGCAGCTAGAACAGCTTCCAGTCTTCTTAGAAGACTTTCCACAAGATTTCTGTGGGAATTTTCTGTGGGAATTTGTGCCCATTCATTCTGTAGAGCATTTATGAGATCAGGCACTGATGTTTAACAAGAAGGCCTGGCTCTCGATCTCGGTTCCAGTTCATACCAAAGGTGTTGGATGTGGTCAGGGTTCTGTGAACTGGGGCACAGTCATGCTGGAATAGAAAAGGTTCTTCCCCAAACTGTGTCGACAAAGTTGGAAGCATGGAGTTGTCCAAAATGTCTTGGTATGCTTAAGCATTAAGACTGTCCATCACTGGAAGTAAGGAGCCTAGCCCAAACCCCGAAAAACAGGTGTGTCCCAATAGTTTTGTCCATATAGTGTAGTTTGCTTAAAATGGTATCCACGGTTTATTTGAAGTGAGCCTTCCAGCTGTTGTTTTTGACTCTGTATTTCACATTTGAGAGCGGAATTCATTACAAACAACAAAAAAGGTTTATTCAAATCACATGCACCTCTGACTTCACCCTGAACTAGAGGGGGCGATGTGTCTCGAATTTGCTCCACCATCCACTCTGTGAGAATCAGAAGAAGCGGAAAATAATAGCTAGAGGTGTCAGGTGGAGGAAAAACATTATTAAATGGCTCTGATTTTCTTCAGTCGCATTAAATAAGCGACATTTGACACGCATGTACGTATTATTTACTCCTGCCTCGTCAGTGTAGTCCGTTGCCTTTCAGGCTTGTATTTCTACTTTGTGCCTCAAATCGAGAAAGGCTAGCTATTTGGACTGTCACTGCAACTGTATTTAGTGATACATTTCACATAAGCGTCCAAATAACACCTCGCTGCTGTCTTCTCAGTCTCTGCGATTTAAACGAACAGGTAAGGTTGTTTCGGACTGGTAACATGGTTTTGGCATATTATTTTCTTCTTGATTTGGAAGCCAACGCAGCTAGCCTGGCTGACAGGGCTCTCCCTGGAAACAGTGTTTGTTTAGTATAAAAAGCTTTTTTCGCAGCTTTTTTACACTGTATGAACATTGACTGTTTTGCTTATTTGTAAGACCTTCATGAAATTCGTGTACTATTCATAGCTACAGTTCAGCCAATAAACGCTACATGGACAAAAGTATTGGGACCTCTTAATTATTAAACCTCTTAATTATTAAATTCAGGTGGCCTTTTACTTCCTGTGAAAGGGCAGTCTTAATGCGTCAGAATACCATACAACGCCATGCTTCCAGTTTTGTGGATACAGGTTGAGAAAGCACCTGTTCTATTCCAGCATGACTGTGTCCCAGTGCACAAAGCAAGGTCCATAAAGACATGGTTGGATGAGTTCGGTATGGAAGAACTTGACTGGCCGACACAGAGCCCTGACCTCAACCCCATCCAGCAGCTTTGCAGTGAACTGCAAGCCAGGCCTGCTCGTCCAACATTATTGCCTGACCCCATAAGTGCTCTACAGAATGAATGGGCACAAATTCATTCCACAGAAACACCCAAAAATCTTGTGGAAAGCCTCCCAAGAAGAGTGGAAGCTGTTATAGCTGTACAGGGCGGATCAACTCCATATTAAAGTCTATGTGTTTGAATGCAATGTCATGAAAGTCCCTGTTGGTGTAATGGTCAGGTGTCCCAGTATTTTTGTCTAAATAGAGTAGGTCTGAGTACTCATCTGAGGGCCTATTGTTTCTTGTTTTTCTCCAGAAAAATGGAGTTCGCTGAGCTGATAAAGACCCCGCGTGTGGATAGTGTTGTCCTCCACCGTCCTTTCCTGCCCACAGTGGAGGGCACTTTGTGTCTGACTGGACACCATCTCATCCTATCCTCTCGCCAAGACAACACAGAGGAGCTCTGGCTGCTCCACTCCAACATCGACGCCATCGAGAAGAGGTATGTTTGCTGTAACATCAAATGTTTCGTGTTTTACAACTAAGTGAACACAAAATGTGAACATTACTCACTGTCCGCCTACAGATATACACTTATATGGACAAAAATATTGGGTCACACCTGGTTTTCATGGTTTGGGCTGGGCCCCTTACTTCCAGTGAAGGGCAGTCTAATGTGCTTAAGTATACCAAAACATTTTGGACAATCGCCATCCTTCCAACTTTGTGGACACAGATTAGGCAAGGCCCTTTTCTATTCCAGCATGACTGTGCCCCAGTGCACAAAGCATGCTCCATAAAGACATGGTTGGTTGAGTTCTGTGTGGAAGAACTTGACTGGCCCGCACAGAGCACTGACCACATCCAACACCTTTGGGATGAACTGGAACAGAGAACGCAAACCAGGCCTTCTCGTCCAACATCAGTACCTGACCTCATAAATGTGACCTAGTGATCAAGGAGTTGCACCTGTGTTCAGAGGGTTGTGGGTTTGAATTCCAGGACTGCTGGTAGCACTACTGAGGTACACTTGAGCAAGGTGCTGTGCCCACACACGACTGTTTAATGTAACAAAGGCAAAGTCCCTATTAATACCCTTTATTTCAGAACTGCTGGATAGAAACCCTGTCTAAAAACCCTTGAACACATAAAGTATGACAAAAATGTCTTTTGCATTTTCCAAAAATTGTTATTGAAAGTACAACACGACTAATATATATTCTAATTAAATTGAAGCTTTGATCTATGTGTTAGTCATTGTACTAAAAAAAACACAAAAAAAACCCAAATGACAGTATGAAATTATCAAATTTGTTAATTTTGTTTATTTATACTTGTGATAACATTTATAACAACATAGAAGAGGCTTCCACCTTTTTAAGTAATGTGTCAAAAGTTTGGACACATCTGACTGAATGTATGTTTATGGAATCTGAAACATTTTCATTTAAAAACTACATTTATTGTCTCAGAAAAATACAAATAGTGACATTAATGCATAAACATAAGTTTATGGACATTAATGATGGGTTAAGCAATCAAGGGTGGAAGGATGTGATGGAAGTATAGACATTTAGCTTTTATTTAAGGAGTTTAACAAAGATATTGCAGTACGCTTTCAGAAATTACAGCCATTTTTCAACGAGTCCCATTTTCAGAGGCTCAAAAGTAATTGGGCATGTGATTGAAGAACAGTTTCATGGCCAGGTGTTCCCTCATTATTCCATGAAAAAAACAAGTAGATAAAAGGTCTGAAGTTTATTCAAAGCACTGAATTTGCATATGGTATGTGTTCACTGGAACTCAATATGAGGTGCGAAGAGGTGTCATTGCAAGTGAATGAGGCCTTATTAGGCTGGAAGAAACTAAATTAACCTATTGGAGGGATAGCTAAAACTTTAGGAGTGCCTGAAACAGTTTGTTACATTCTTAAATGATCAGCAACACTAAAAGGTCTGGGAGGCCATGGAAGAATTCTTTACTTGGTGAAGAAAAACCCCATCACAATATTACAACATTTAGCCAGGTTGAGAGCATTCTTAAAGACCCAGTTGTATCACTGATAAAGTCTGCAGTAAGAAGCCTGTCCAGTTCTGGATTAAGGTTCTTTGGACCAGAGTTAACGACCCTAGTACTAAAAAAATAATTTTGTGGACTATGATAAAAAAATAAAGATGAAAACCAAATAAAATCAACTAAAACAAAACAGAATTGCGGGCAAAATCAACTTCATTTTCATTGTTGCTTCATTTTCCCCTTCGATTTCTGCTGTGTCCTGTTCAGTTTGACTTCTTGACTTATCGCACCAGTTCCTGAAAGTGGCAGCATAGCGGATGCTGTGGCTACTGCAGATCATGATCATGGTTGTTGTGCAATTAGCCGAAGTTCCAGGCAGAATGTGTCATAGCACAATATGGGAATATGCCCCCATAGCAGATGAAAATAACTGTGTCATGATAAAGAGTGATGGGTACATTTGTGGGATACAGCAAAAAGGGAAAAATCAGTGATTTTGTACATCATAATAGATGTCATGCATCCTTTCACCATAGCTTTTTCAA
The DNA here is from genome assembly GCA_037576975.1 of Alestes dentex. Classification (NCBI taxonomy): domain Eukaryota; kingdom Metazoa; phylum Chordata; class Actinopteri; order Characiformes; family Alestidae; genus Alestes; species Alestes dentex. Next base: position 9,720,168 of record JBBIGA010000153.1, on the reverse strand, counting down.
GATCTTTCAGTGCCTTCTTCATTATACATGAAAAAAAAAAAAAAAACTAAGACTAAAACTAAATAAAAACTAAACAAAAATTAGCAAATGACTCCAAACTAAAACTACTTATGCACTTGTTAAACTAACAAATGTAACTGAAATAAAAAAGCAAACTACATAAAAGTAAAACTAAGTAAAAATATAAAACTATAATAACTTTACTTAGGAAATATGACATCAAGATCAACTTGTATCAGAATGATGGGAAGAGAAAAGTATGGAGAAAGTAAAAGACAGCTCATGATCCAAAAAATACAACATCATCTGTCAAACATGGTGGAGGCAGTGTAATGGCATTGGGGTGTATAGCTGCCAGTGAAGCTGGGTCGCTGGTGTTTATTGATGATGTGACTTCTGAGAGAAGTAGCAGCATGAATTCTGAAGTGTGCAGGGAGATGCTGTCAAATTTAGCCACATGCTGCAAAACTGATCGGCTGGCACATTACTGTGCAAATGGATAATGACCCAAAACACACTGTGAAAGCAACCCAAGAATATCACGCAATGGGATAGCCAGTCACCTGATCTCAACTCAACAATGCATGATTGTCAGTTACTAAAGACAAAACTAAAGGCAGAAAGACTAACAAACAATAGGAATATTCCACAGATATTCCTGTTTCTATTCTGTTTCATTTAGATCTTGCTTCTGTTTGTGATGTTCATAGTATTTGTTTCTTTGGAACATATTGGTGTCTGTATATTTTTATTACAGTAGTTTAGTCTTTCTAAATTTCTCTGGAATTTACCTATTATTGCGCAGTTGACTCATTTCCTTACGTATGTTGTACTTGTATAGCTATGGATGAGCCAAAGAATCTTGAAAAGAGCGGTAACTGGAGGCGGCTGCAGTAAAGGCCTGATAAAGCATCTCAGAGGAGGCATTTGGTGATGTCCATGGATTCTAGACATCAGATGTATTTATGCGTATTTAAAGCATACATATATTTTATATTAATTTGTCCAATAATTTTTGAGCCTCTGAAAATGGAGGGACTTGGGAAGAGTGGCTATAATTTCTCAAAGCTTAGTGCGGTCCCTTTGTTAAACCCCTTAAATTAAAACTGAAAGTCTGTACTTCTGTCAGATCTTGACTTTAACATATGATTAAAAAAATTGCATCAGTGTCCAAATACTTATGGACCTAAGTGTAAATGGGAATGTTTTCAAGACTTTTTGTTCTATGCATAATTTGTGTTATTTTCAAGGGCTTCAATATGAAAATAATACATAAGTGGTAAGATTTTGATAGATTTATACACAGTTTTTTCTGTCAGTACTTTTACTTCAGAATGGAACTGATTGCACATTTTAAATGTTCTGTTTTAGGTTTGTTGGTTCTCTTGGCACAATTATTGTGAAATGCAAGGACCTGCGAATTATTCAGCTGGACATCCCTGGCATGGAGGAGTGTCTCAACATCGCCAGCTCAGTTGAGGTGCATTTGTTTATTTGTTAGGACTGCTGTGGTCAGATTAGTCACTTTTCACTTTATTTATTGCAAGCACGGCTTTAAATGATTAATCATTCATTATTCATTGATCTGAGACCCTGACCTCAATTCACTCTACACAAGCAGAATGAACCTTTACACAGTGTGAACAGGCTGCTACTTTTGTCTTAAACTGAAGGATGATTAAATGTGACATTATATTATTCCCTAATTCTTCTCACAATAAACATTTATGTTTTACTATAGATTCACTTGTGTGCCTCACTTGTGTTTAAACGGATTCATTGCTTGTCCTGTGAGGATCAATGGCATCAAGGCCCTTCCATTTTTGGGAATTCAATTGGCAACAAATAAATCTTTTAGAAGAGTTTAGGATGGTCACAGTTTTTTTTATTATTGTTATAAAATAATAATAAATAATTGCGTTGATGTTACCATAGCAGTGAGTAGAGCAGACTATTTGAATGATGATCAAAATACAAATGAGTCATAAAATAGTGACAGTATGAATATGACATATGAAGCTTATGAAGTGGTAAAAAAGGTCTTTAACAAAAACATTAAACTGAATTTGCTGATACCTGCAGATATCATTGTGATTTAGCCTTTCTTTTAAGTGTCAATTCCTAATCTAAAACCTGAAAACCTTGGTTCTTAAGTTTTAGGTTAATTTTTAAGATTTAACAGGCAAATAAATATTCCACCAAGATGCACAGTGAGATGCATTCATTCAATTTCTGTGTCACATGAAAACAGAAACCACAGATCTGTTAGCTAATAGATCTCTCTTCACTTTAGTTCATGTGGTATATCAGTATGCTGTATCAAAAATAAGAACAGGGTATGCATGGAGAAATTCACATTGTGAAGCATTTTGAGGCTTGTGATCATCAGCTTAATAATAATAACAAGCTGTGAATGTGCATTTATATTACGAATGCTTAATAGGGAACTGGTAAAATAAAAGAAATCCTTCACATGGAAAAAGTTTTGGAAATCTGGTCTAATGTATAGTCCCTTGTTTTTTTAGGCTTTATCCACCCTTGACTCGGTCTCCCTGATGTACCCTTTCTTCTACCGCCCCATGTTTGAGGTCATTGAGGATGGATGGCACCTGTTCTCGCAAACAGAGGCCTTCAAAGACCTGGAATCAATGGTATGGTGTCCTTTTTTTTTTTTTTTTTTGGGCACGCTTGAGTTTGCGGGCCAGTTTCTCAGACATAGTTTAAGCATAGTCTTTGACTTAATTGTAGTGCCAGTAGTCTTTCACCATTAAAATCCAAAGTAGTCTAGGCTTGAGCTTTTTTTTTTTTTTTTTTTTTTTTTTTAGGTGTGCAGCCTAAATTTGTGTTTTGCTTTTTTTGGGCCCTGGCAGACTGATGAGTGGAGACTTAGTGAAGTGAACAAAGACTTCACTGTTTGCCCCTCCTACCCATCATTGGTGATTGTTCCCAAGGACATAGATGACGACACTCTTTGCAAAGCTGCTGCATTTCGCCATGGTGGACGCTTCCCTGTCCTTAGCTACTACCACAAGAAGAACGGCATGGTCAGCATTGTACTTTTGGATTATGGTGTTATTGTGACTGAGGTCAGTTCAGGAAGAACAGGTATCTGCATATGGTGTCCCCTTCTTTGTCTCAGGTGATGATGCGAGCAGGGCAGCCTCTAACTGGAACCAATGGACGGCGCTGTAAGGAGGATGAGAAACTGATCAACGCTACACTGCGAGCAGGAAAACGCGGTTACATCATTGACACTCGAACAATTGCTGTAGCACAACAGGCTAAGGCTCGTGGAGGCGGGTTTGAGCAGGAGGCCAATTACTCACAGTGGAGAAGAATCCACAAGGCTATTGAACGGTCAGACAGCACTTTGTTTACTATAAGTCTGAATGTTCAGAGTAGAAATTTTTGAACCTTTTTTGGTTGGGCTAGGTTTGCAGGAAACTGGCATCCAGTACTGCGTCTCATGTTCAGCCAAATTGGCATGTGAAGCTGTTCTAGACAAATTTGTAACATCAGTTTTGCAAACAAGTTTTTGTTTTGGTTGTGTTTATTCACCTTCCTAAAACATAAAGATGAATCAGTATATCTACCAAACAGCTATGTATGGGTCAACTCTTATGCTAACTAAACAAACACAAAAGTTTTATAGGTTTGATTTTTTAATTCATAACAATGTAAATATTCTCTTGGCATATTCATGCAGATGTTATATACAGATGTTGAGATATATAAGATGGTTAAAATGCAGATGTAGAAATGCTCAAAGACATTACTTACTTTGCAAAATGCAGGAAGATTGTTTTTGGTTAGATTATATGGTGGAATGGTTTGTTTTACCTGAATTTTTTATTTAATTAGCCAGTAAATTGTGAATTTAGTTATTGAAATAGTTCAACTGAAACAAAAGTTTTCTTTTTCAAAGCCTTTTTCAAACCTGGTTCATCACCGAATGCAAATCTATTGTGTTGCAGTTCCATTTTATTTTTTGGGGTTGGGGGGTGTACCCTGGTTTTATAGTTACTGTAATGCATGATATTGTCTGTCACAGGTACAATATCCTACAGGAGAGTCTGATTAAACTGGTGGAAGCCTGTAATGATCAGTCTAACAGCATGGATCGCTGGCTTAGCAAGCTGGAGGCCTCCAACTGGCAGAGCCATGTTAAAGAGATCCTCACCACCGCCTGCCTGGCTGCTCAGTGCATTGACAGGTCAGTGTTTGGCCACTTTATTCTTTCTGTGTCTCTATGTGCCCTGCTTCTTCAGTCTAGGATCAAAACTCTTCAGAAAGACTGAAATAGTCTTATAAAAGTACTCACTTCCAGACCTTGGAAAATATGAGCACAAATATCCAGAGTCATGTGCTATGCTTCTAAATCCACATCTCATTTACTGATCAAGGGTGATTTTTTTAAATACATGTCAGACTCTACAATGGTACAAAGGGAAGAACGTTTGGAAAGTGTAAAGTTTCGAAAAAGGTTTGAATGACCTCATGAGAAAAGACCAAAAACCTTGCTTTTCCACTCTTGCTTCCATACAGATGTTTCTGACAAACTCGTAAACAGGTGTCCGTCTCTTTCTCTCTCTCTCTCTCTCTCTCTCTCTCTCTCTCTCTCACTTGCTCTCTCACTCCTA
>JBBIGA010000153.1:9697760-9710974 GCA_037576975.1 Alestes dentex | reverse complement strand
TATATATGTATGTGTATATATATATATATATTGCTATAACGATGCAGTTATATTAATATTAATAATGAATGCATTACATTTGCAAAGCTTGTGATGTGGATCAGAATTTCAGTTTGATTGTCCATGTATATGACAATACCTTCATTTTTCATCTCCATCTTTATGGCTTGTGCTTTCTCGTAGCTCTGGTCAAGAAAAGTGACTATATTCACCCTAGCTTAGAGTTAGCAGACGAGTGGAAGGGCGTCTCCGCTATGCGAGAAGTCTGTACGCTTCTCTGTGAGGTGGCTCGGGCGGGTGGGACATCGGGGGAGCTTAAAGGGAACTTGCGTCATGATTCCGGGAACCTATGCATAGACACTGTGTGAGCTGAACACGTGATGACTGAGGAGACACTGATGTTGATGACGGCTGGTTTATTTAACCCACCCCCCCCTCCCTGCACCACCACCACCACCACAACTGTATCACCTGGCTGCACCAAATGGCGTAATAAGCAGTTGGGCAAATCACACCACCTTCCTCCTTATTCCAGCATTGACACAGTGCCAAAATTGTATTCTGCGCACGGATCAAGTCTGCTTTCAGTCGCAGATACAGCGGTTTTATTGTGAGAGCAGTATGTAGATCTCATGGACATCAAATGGTATTGGGCTACATAACGTTATCCAATATAGGAAATAAACAGAGACTATTTTATTAAATTATTTTGCTGGACGCATCTCATTTGGGTTGTGCCACGTTAAATTAGACTTGTTCTCATTTTCCGCTCCCTCGTTTCATTTAGACAAGAAGGATCCCAACGAGAGAAGAATAGCGTCTAACTGAGAGACAGAGAGAGAAATTGAGATTATAGTTGCTGTTTTTGGTAGCTTGCCCACCTTTACTTTATCTTATCACGATTTCACCTGAGCAGTATTTGTTCTCTGATTGGAAGAGTGGCGTCTCGTGTCGGGTGCTGGCTCTCTCTCTGTCTCACTCTCCGGTTTGGCAGAGCCGCTCTGATTGGTTGATTCCGAAGGCAGGGCCCTATAAATAATCTCAAATTACACCTCTCGCTCCTTTTCCACCCCAAACTGAAAGGTAAGACACTCAGCATATAGATTTCGTGCGAGACGAGGGGTTCCTGTTTCGCAGGCCGTTTTAGACTTATGGTGGCGTGTTTTCATTTTTTCCCGTCTGTTTTCTATACTGACTTCAGGTGTTAGTCATAGTTCCTACGAGAAATGCACACGTTATGCAAGTATATCACCCCGAGCGCGTGAGCTGCGAGAGAACTTCCTATAAAGTTAGTTATGAAATTTTCCATTTGACAAAATAACCTGCCTCCAGACATGCTTTGTCCTTTTGCAAGGCAGACTGGTGGGATTTAATCCTAAAGCACTTAATCCTTTATTCTGTTGGTTATGCTGTTTCTGCTTTCTAATTTTGTTGCTGTAACAATACAATTTTTTCACCTGTGGGACTAATAAAGGGTTATCTTATCCTATCCTGAAGGGCAGCTCCCTCATTTCTTCTGTTCCACTTAAATGTCTCTTATCTGTAGGACTTCCTTGAGTGAACACATCACTGACAGCTAGTGTGATGCAGTTAATGTGATGTTATTTTATGTTCCTCGTTCCTAGTAATAAGAAGCCTGAAAACCCTGTACTGTAATTTGTCATCAGTTAGAATAATGCATTCTTTTATAGGGCTCAGGCTGAATACTGTTGTTTCCATTTGCCGCCCACTGTATGTACAGGTCACTGAAGATGCCTGTGATCAGAGCCCTCAGTAAAGTTGCCAAGCAGGCCCTCCAGGCCCCTGGATGTGGATGCCAGCCTTTGGCCGTGGCTGTGCGTAACATCAGCTTCTCCCCCCGCCAGGTCACCCCTGGCTCTGACGCCAGCTTTCATTCAGTGTCGTTCTCCGAGACAGACCACCCCAAAGTCCTTATTACAGGTATGAGTAACACCTGCCTCATTCACTGTTACCTAATTTCTCTGGCTCATAGTCAAACACTATTTACTCACCTCCCTCTGTGACACAGTATACTGCTATCAAGTCATCATGATACGGACTGTTCTGTTCTGAATGCCAACTGACCTGATTGTGTTCGATCTCTCTGCTTTTTCACTGTCTCACAGGTGGTCTTGGGCAACTAGGGGTGGGCCTTGCTAAACTGCTGAGGTAAGGTTTAGGCTTTTTGCCTGTGGCAGTGGCAGTATGCAGCACTCATTTATCTCCTTTAGAAGGGTTTTAACTCCACGTTTATCTTCTCAATTCACAGGAAGCGGTTTGGAAAGAACAATGTAATCCTTTCAGACATCAGGAAACCACCCAGCCATGTATTTCACAGCGGTGAGTGCTTTCTTTGGTCTGTTTCACTCATGTAACCTCCGACCAAGTCTCAGGAGCTCTGGGTACTTTTTCAAAGCCGACCTGCAGTGACCACTACAAACTAAGCAGCAGACAACAGTCTTGAGGTTATTGTTGTGATCATTTTCTTATGCAAGGAATGTCAGATGAGCCATCCTTTAATTAGGCGTTATGCAGACATGAATATGTTCTCACCTCTATGCTGGAAAGTCTCGCTTGTGGCTGTCAAATCATATTAAACCTAGACGTCCTAATTTGACTAATAATTTCTGAGATTATTCTAAGGTTATCTATCATGGCTTACGCAGGTTAAGATTCTTGGCGAGGCAGAATTTGTGATGCTTTTTTTGAAGCCTTATTGACATTTTTCTCTACTATTGTGTCTGGCTGAAAGAGAATTTCCTTTTCTGCTTCTGATTATATAGAAGGATCATTGTATTGTTCAGATTGCCAAACTAAACCAATTATGTCAGAATTATGACATGAAAAGCGCTGGAAAGATCAGTTAACACTGCAGTGTAAACCAAAGGCATGCAGAAGTCTCTTCATGTGATTATTATCTGTCTCGTCTTTTACACAGGTCCCTTTATCTACTCGGACATTCTGGACTACAAGAATTTACGTGAGATTGTCGTCAACAACCGCATCACCTGGTTGGTGCATTACAGTGCCCTGCTGAGTGCCGTTGGGGAAGCCAATGTGCCCTTGGCACGTGCTGTCAACATAACTGGTGCGTCTGCATGAAACTGATAGCAGATATTTTCTGATAAAGGTCTTAACACACACTTACACATTACTTCACATGAATTAACCCTTTAAACTGCAGGGGCTTACATATGGTCCCATGCTTTAGGCCCTTTCTCATTCACTTATAATAGTTGTATAATAGTTACTGAATAAAAATGTTAATAACTGAATAATAAACCACCATTGACTGAATGTGAAGTTATTAATTTCTGGCTGACTTATTCAGCATTGGTTTCATATATATAGTTTGTTTATGTTTTCAGGTCTCCACAACATCCTAGACATTGCTGCGGAGCATGGCCTCCGTCTGTTTGTTCCCAGCACCATTGGTGCCTTCGGCCCCACGTCCCCTCGGAACCCCACCCCTGACCTCTGTGTGCAGCGGCCTCGCACCATATATGGCGTCTCCAAGGTCCATGCTGAGCTAATGGGGGAGGTGAGTTGTGGGTATTTTATCATATACACAGCAATGTCCTCGACCAAGGATATAAGTGGCCACAGTCTCACTTGTCCTCTCGCTTTCTTTTCGTCACAGTACTATCATCACCGGTATGGCCTTGATTTCCGCTGTCTCCGGTACCCTGGCATCATCTCTGCAGACACCCAGCCTGGCGGTGGCACGACAGGTATTGTGCCCCCAGCTATAAGTTCACATTATGCATTTAAGCTTTAATTAATCTTCTCAGAATGTATAATGTTTTTTTTTTCTGATAACTATACATGCAAGCCAAGAGCTTGGGTGTTTTTTTTGTTTTTTTTTTAGCTCATGGTTAGGCCACGTCTAAATGAATTATGTAACTGCGTCATACAAGTATTTTTAATTGCTGATAACATTCAGCCATACAGCAGATTCAGTTCATACCTTCGTCCTATACATGTTCCCTCAGAGGAGAACACATGCTCTAAAGTGACAGATTCCATTGTACAAATAGCCATTCCATTGTACTATAATTTTACACAAAATGTGAAGAGATACTAAGCCCTAGTCTTTTTCTGCTCTGTAGATTATGCTGTACAGATATTCCACGACGCTATCAAGACAGGCAAATTTGAGTGCAACTTGAAGCCAGATACACGACTACCCATGATGTACATTGATGACTGTTTACGGGCCACACTGGAGGTGATGGAGGCTCCGGCTGATACGCTGTCCATGCGTACCTACAACATCAATGCCATGAGCTTCACTCCGGACGAACTTTCTCAGGAGGTCAGGAAACAGCTCCCTGACCTGCAGGTCACTTACGAGATCGACCACGTGCGGCAGGCCATAGGTAAGAGTTATGACACTGTCGCAGTATTTCATTCTCACCATGAGCACCCACTTACGTTCTCACCCTTATTAAATGATGGTGTTTAAATCTGGTCCTGGTGTCTTGTTTCTGCAGCTGACAGCTGGCCCATGAACTTTGATGACACCAATGCACGAAACGACTGGGGTTGGAAGCACGACTACGACCTGCCCGAGCTGGTTCAGACTATGTTCAACTTCATCGGCTCTGAGTCGCGAGTCGCCCAGGCCAACTGAGTTCAGTCCAGAGAACAGGAGCTTGAACATGCATATTATAAAGACTGATTGCTTTAGAGAAGGGAGATCCGTGGTCTGTAAATAGTAATTTGCTCTCTCTCTGTCTCTACTGTGCCATTTGGAAAGACCCTGCTTGGCTAGCACATGGTGCCAGGAATGTGAAAATTCTTCATCATTTGATCGGGGTCTGCCATTCTTTCTCTTCTCTGAGAAGGGAGAGTTGATTATGTTTGGTCGGTCTACTGTATCAGTGATCTACAGCTCAGCTGGGGAACCCTCAGGGGATGGGTGTGGGCCCATTCTGCACCTCTTGTATCTGGTGTTCTGTATATGGATCATTTTAGCCTCAATTCTCTGGGCAAAGTATACCCAATAGATATTATCATTCAACTCAGTGGCAGCTGCTTTCCAAAGACCTTTTGTATTTTTCTTTGCAGAGTCGTTCTTTTCTAAACATTATGACACATAATTCATGATTGGTGGTCAGAATCCACTATATTTATAATAAGGAGTGATAAAATGAGCTTGTAATTTCTTTCAATATAGGAAGCGAACCAGCAAAAGGTGAAACATATTGTCCGGATCTAAAAGGGTAGGTCTTACAGGGAAGCAGAAGTCACCATGATAAGTGACGCTATCATTTTTCTCCTAACTGCTTTTCTTTTTGTGCACTATTTAGTTAGCTTGCTAACAAACAAATGAAATTATTGCACCATAACTTGACAATTTCTTAAATTATTTGTTTTCCATAAAAGAGTTTATCTCTTGTTACAACATGCTTTTTGTTCAAAAAATGTTAGTGAAAAAAAAAAGCATCTTCTTTGCTTATTACAACAGTTAACTGAGAACAAAATAAAGGCATTTTTACAAGTATGCTGTACTGTGGAGGTCTTGTCAGAATTGTATTAATTCACTGCATTCTTCATAATCACTTTCTAAGTCTTAATACATTAATTTCAGAAAAGGAAAGTTGCAGCAGAGTAACCATCATCTTTAATACGCTGCACACAAGAGTGGAATAGGGACATTTCCCAACCTTCTAACAATGTGTGTGTGTGTGTGTGTGTGTATATATATATATACACACACACACAAAAAAGTAATCCAATACAGGCTTGTTTACTGGGTTTGTTTAACTCATTAATTAAACTGGTAATAAAATCTATAAAATATTCCTATGACTGCCTCACAATAACTGATTTCTACATTAATGTACCAGCTCACGGTGCTTCATTACAATAAATTCCTACAATATAATTAACTGTAAAACTTACATAAACAATATATAAAGGTTAAGAAAGTCCCCACACCCCAAATACAGTAGTTTTCTATTTCAGTAGTTTTCAGGTGCTATTTCAGTGTTTCAGTAGCATTAAACCCAAGCTGAATGTCAAATGGCTCCCCACTCACTATATGCGGTGCGGTGTTAAGTTCTGGCTTTTAAACCCAATATCCAGGATGGAATTATGCACATGTGGCTGAATGTCTATCCAATAGCCAGTATTTGAACTCCCATGTAGTGTATTACATAGAGATTTAGCCCCATTGTGGGGAAAGGGTGTAAAACACTGCTAATTTAAGATGGGGATTGCATAGGCAATGAAAGTTAATATTGTCAGCGCTGTCATAATCTGCTGAGCAAAAACTACTTATTAAGAATTAAATACTGCTTTAATTAAGGGACTAACGCTTAATGCTTCAGCATACCAAGACAGTTTGGACAATGCCATGCTTCCAACTTTGTGGACGCAGTTTGGGGAAGAACCTTTTCTATTCCAGTATGACTGTGCCCCAGTGGACAAAGCAAGGTCCACAATGACATGGTTGGATGAGTTCAGTGTGGAAGAAGTTGACTGACGCACACAGAGCCCCGACCTCAACCCCATCCAACACCTTTGGGATGATTTGGAACAGAGATTGTGAGCCAGACCTCGTCCAACATCAGTGCCTGATCTCATAAATGCTCTACAGAATGAATGGGCACAAATGCCCACATAAACTCCAAAATCTTGAAGAAAGCATTCCAAGAAGAATGAAAGCTGTCATAGCTGCAAAGGGAGGACCAGCTCCATAAAGTCCATATACTTTAATGCAATGTCATTAAAGTCCCTGTTGGTGTAATGGTCAGGTGTCCCATTATTTCCCCATATTTTCTGTTGTCTGCCATTATATAAAATCAATAAGCCACTTGAAACTGTGCACTACAGTGATTTTGTCACAGGTATGTTTTTTTTGGCATTTTGCTTTCAAATAATTTGAGAATTTACATTTTCATCCATGATAAGACATGACATTAAAATTTTAAACAAAGGCTTATAAATAGTTATTGGCTTGGACATATGGTCGCAAAAAACACAACAGGACCTTTCTCTTTTTTAAACGTTTAAAAGTTCTTCACACTCACACATCTCATTGACAAAAATTGTTCTCTAAAGAATTGTGTACTGAAAGGCTCTTTGGAGAATCAAACATTTTTTGGGCAACTTTGTTCTGGTGGCCAGCTAAAGCAAATATGAGTTACTTCAATGCAATTTAAAGCAATTAGTTTAATTTAATGCAAACAGATTCATAGCTAACTTCGATTAGTTGTGCAGAAATATCTTTTTTCTTAACTGCATTTTAAACAAGCATCTCAGTTTTTGTCAAACAGCTGCTGCTTTGTTTTCCCATTTCTTACTTCAGCAGAATCTAGAACAGGTGACACTGTTTTTAATATGTTTTTCTTTGGATAAAATCTATGTCAAGGTCAAGGGCTTGTATGTTCTTGTGTATACTGCAGATGTTCAAATAAAAAAGTAGGTTACATAATGATAGTGTCCTCAGCATAGGGATGTAAAGATGTGGCCTTTTTCCACATTGTTTATGCCAAGATTAATATAGGCCCCCCAGATAAGATTCCTCTGGTTATGTAAGTATCTTATAACCTGCCAAACTAAATGTGCCTCCACATGTGATGAGATGAGGGAAGGTTACAGACAAGCCCTCTTGCAAGATCTCCAATAACAAATCTGGTGGCTTGTGCCAAGGTACTGTATGTGCTTTTACCAGCTGCGTAAGCTGTTTGAACAGTCATGACAGCTTTGGCTGTTCATTCTGCCTTCTTTTTGAGAGTCATTTGAATGGTTATGTCAAGGGGGAGAGGAGAGGAGAGGTAAGGGGAGGACGCACTCAGCAGATCGATAGGTTTTAATGATATTTACAAGGAACATAGAACACACAACAGAACGTATAGCAGCCCCGGCTCAACAGATGGGGACAGGACGGGACACACAGACCCGTGCTCCCCAAAAGAACAAAATAACAAAACAAGGACGCTGGCTTGAGCCCAGGGCTCGACACGGCCAGGCTACGTGGAACCAGGCAGGGGCGCGAGGACGTGCGACCCCTCAGGGCAAAACGGGGGGAACACGAGCCTGTAACACAAAACAGAGAACAAGGTTAGACAGACACGAAAACATCAAACCAAAACAGAACGAGAAGTGAGCAGGGCAAAGCAGGAGACAGAGACAAGACTGAATGAGAACTAAGAGGAAACACAACGTGGAACGAGGACGAGATAGAAAAAGTCTAAGACGACAGGGGAGCTCTGAAACCAAGACACAAACGCTACAGAAAGACAAATACAAACTCAAAGGAGATTGGGATCGACTGGGTTTAAATAAGGAGGGGAAACGAGACACAGGTGGAGACAATAGGAAACAAGGGACAGGTGATCTTGATTAACGGGGAGTGACACAAACCACACAGACACACTAGGTAGGGAACGAGGGAACAACCTAAACTGGGAAAAAGTAAAGAGACGCAAAACAGACAAGGAGACAGAGGGAGAACTAATATTCGGGGGACGAAGACCGGGAAGGGCGTGACGGGGACGAGGTGACCGTCACAGGTTAGAAGTAACCAGTCAGTATTTATTAGTGAGGCCACTTGGCACAGGATCGAGAGAACCTATCCGACATTTGTAATGTGAGCTGGGTTAGGTCTCAGTCTGGAGCAACCTTTACTGTCAAATTATCCAGGCGAAATGCCACCTCATATAAACACATGAGCTTATGATCAGCGAGCACTGATAGTCTTATTTGTTTTCAGTGTTACTAAATGTGGGCAGCGGTGTGATGTGTACTAGTTTACACAAGATCATGGGGTGTTTAGAAATCCTGGCCATTTATTTCTCTTTGCTGTCGAACAAAACTAAGACATCCACCAAAGTGATACTGGAAAACGCTTTTAGCTAGCTGGTTTTTTGTTTCTTCCTTTCTTTATCAGTCATTTTCAAACTGTGAAAATGTCATATAAAGTGTAATATAATTACATGGAAGTGTAATCATTGTAAAACAGGCTAGTCAGTAAGACTGAGGATTGTATTGGTAACATGCAATCAGTTAAGTGAATGATGCATGGTGAGAGCAGAGCGCTGCACAGATAGTGAATGTCTCATTTTCAGTGCAAATGTCAATACACAGATTGTGCCAGTGTGACTGGGAAGTAATAAACAGCTTTGGCTGTTTTAAAGTATTTTCGTAATCTAATGTGTTTCTGCATAATTTGCTGTGTTTCTGTACACACACACACACACACACACACACACACACTCACACACAAACGCACACACACACACACACACACACACACACACACACACACACACACACACACACACAAACACACACACACAGTAAATAAAAACACCACAACACCACTTATATGGACAATTAATTAATACTAAATCATTAATACTGCGTATTAATACTGCCTAAAAAACGGTTCGAGTTCTACATTTGATGTACAGTTAGAGACTGCGGTCCATCTGTGGAAACTCATTCTGACCTGACCATTTCATTACAGTTGCCATGGCTGCATGTACATGTACCATCAAGCTGGTCAAGCAGCACACGTGAAAGTGAATTAAATCTATTATGAAAAGATCAGTGTTCTTCACAGTTCTTCCACTAAGTAATGGAGTTTATTAATGGTAGGCTATGGTTGCTAAGCAATGGATGAACAGCACAAAAAACATTTGTTCAATAATAAGGACTTTAACAATTAGATGTGGTTGAACTGGCACATTCAGCTGAGTCATTTTGCAGAATAAGAGGTCTCGTACCACAGCACCTCTCTGGGGGACACCAGGTTCAGCGAGCAGCTCTCCAGCCCGTCTCTGAAGCGGATCACCTTAGAATGGAGCCAGGCAGGCAGCACCATGACGAAGGACGTTACCCACACAAAAAGATTAATACGGATCGTCCTGGACCTCGTCCGGAGGCTCATCAAACGGAAAGGATGAACCAAAGCCAGATATCTGCAACAGCATTGAAGGACCAGTTCAGTGAATGAATTACTTTATGCACCATTTGAGTAATGTGCATATGGAAGCATTGCTAATAGAACGAAATGCTCTGTAGAAGCCATATATGAGCCTAACTATACCATTCCTGATGCCAGTCATCTAGAGGGCACAAAATCCCCCAAGTGTGGGCTGTCAAGCAGTGGAGCTCCATTATCTAGAGTGATGAAGCTCCAACCAAAATCTTTGGGAGTCTGTGATTCAACACTAATCATTCAACATCAGTACCTGACATGTTGCAAAAAATAATTCCACAGAACATGGGCGCCGGAAGCATTTTTAATGTGGGGGTGATGCAGGGCTCTTCTGTTGTCTGGGGGGTGGGTGGGGAATAGAGGATGCACTGAAAGGAATAGAGGATGACTAAAAGAAACTGGGCAGCAACAGATGAACTATTGTCTCTAACTTCTGCAAGGTGGTATATGTGACTAACAGAGTGGACAGTAAGTGGACTCAGCATTTAAAAACTCCAGCAGCACTGCTGTATGTACTAGAGCACACAAACACACACACACACACACACACACACACACACACACACACACACACTAATACTTCTGTGTTTATATGACTGCCATGTTGAGTATGATCTATCATTCAAATAGCATCTGCTCACTGACAATGAGGACAATGAGAGTTAAGTGTACCTAATAAAGCGGCCAGTGGGTGTAGCTACATATTCTATTCAAAATTCCTCTGGTAAAAACATACCTTCCATAAACAGTGTGCGAAATGATCAGATGCCATAGAATATTAAACACATGCTGAAGCAACTTGAAGAATATATGATTAGAGAAGGATGCTTATCTATGCAGGACTATAAATTATGAACTATCACACATAATTAATGTATTCATATTTCCAGAGTTATCCTTGTACATGCATGTATATGCATTCATGACTTACTAAATATTTACTCTGTGATGCATTTCCCTTAGTGGCCTCACTGAAGTCCATTAGACTATACAGGCTGAGCTTAGAATTCTGAAACTGCTGTCTGCCTGCTGTCAGGCAGCCAAAGCTGATTGTATATTAGATGTTCAAGAGTGTATCAGGGAACGCTTTCAAGTGAACATTGCATTTGATGAGGCATACTAAATCAATAATTGACCAAATTTGCCTCCCAATTGGCACAACTGTAAGCGTTAGCTCTATGATTAGGAGATTGGCAAGTTTAACAGTGGATCCCCAGCCATCCATGGCTGCAAGTCTAAGACAGCAAAATTGGCGTCACCCTCTCCGGTAGGATGGGACAAAACTACCCCATCCAGTGTACTGCTAGCTAGAATGGAACTTAGGTGGTGTAACTTACATTTACGGCATTTAGCAGACGCTTTTTATCCAAAGCGACTTCCATTCCCTAACTACAGGGGACAGTCCCTGGAGCAACTTGGGGTAAAGGGTCTTGCTCAGGAACCCAGTGGTGGTGTCCTGAAGGTAGGATTCAAACCCATGACCCCTTCGTTCCAGAGGCAAGTATCCTACCCACTGAGCTACCACCACCACCACTTAGCTTTCCCCACAGTTTATGGTCGGTCATCGTCCCAAAATAGCACCCATGTAGTTTTCTGTCAGAGCTGCTTTTGATATTGTGGTCTTTTATTATGTATAGTTTTGACAGAGTTTTTACATTTTTTTTATTGCCATTCTTTAGCCATGCGATAAAAACGTAACCCAGCTAACTTATTAGAAATGTCCTGGTACACTTTCGCATTACTCACAGCGTTAAAGATAAATTTGTTAGCATCATGGAAAACTCCTACTGAAATTTATCCACAGCCCAAATAGATGGTAGTGCTTGTGTTTTGTCTTTGACTTCTCTGTTGTTGTTTTTTTGTGTGGACGGTTTAAAATAATGGCCTCTTTTCATGTTCTGACGAGATTTTGACCAACCAGAAAACAATGACACAGTCGGCTCAGCTGCGTCCCACTTTTGGCCGTGCCATCGAGCAGCACGGGTACAGTTCGGGTACTTTATTTGTAATGTAAAAACATTTGTTTATAGTACCTTGTACAAGTGGAAATCTGTAAACCTCCCCAAAGAAATTAGAAGACTCAAGTGAATCAGTTGTCCTGTTTCTCCAATTCCTGCTCGTTCTCTCCATTCCTCCTGCACCCATCCTCACCTCAACTCCTTTGTATGTTTCTGAGGCTGGAGAGGAGCATGAGCAATGAAGTGGGGAAGACATGGACGTTTTCAAATGAGTTCAAGATAAATGCAAGCTAAAGTAAAATACAGGTTCCAGCAGAGCTTCCAAAATTCATGCATCTGAATTGGAAGCTTTGGGATCTATGTATCATGATGGACTGATGCATTTTAATTCACATTTGAACACCTTCCATGTTGTTTTTGGTGGCCTTTTGTTTACAGATAAGAGCTAAATCTTTGGTAATTAAACAATAAGCCCTAGATTAGCAATCCCCAGATGTGGGATATTATGTGCAGAAATTATGCAGATGACCTTAGTTCCTATGATTGTGTGGAGGCATTTGTGCCCTGACAGAAAATTCCTGTATTATTGGGTAAAGCATTCAGTGTTCATCGCACCATGGGACATACTTATCCGAAAGGTTAGCAGGCATGAAATGAAGCAGACTGATAGAGAACTGAGTGACACAAAACAAGCAAACAAATAAGTGGCTTTTCATTCACTCCTAAGGCCACTGGGAAAAGGGCAGCCTTACAATAGCCTGGAGAGGCTTCTAGAGGATTTCTTCTCACTGGGATTGGGCCAGCATCCAAGAACACTGTGTCTTTTATCTGTATCAGCTTCTGCTTTGACATCTTCTGTGCTGAAAGATTTCACTTAACGCTTTAAACTCAACTGCTGCCTCTCTTAACAGCATACCACAGCCCACCTCAATGAATGGGTTAGATCTTAAAGTTACACAAGATGTAAAAACATGGAGACCCTGTCGCAGTAAACCCAGCTGCAGTAAGAGCCTGTAATCTTCAGGGAAGGTTTTTATTAGACGTTGGAACATTGCTGTGAGGATTTGATTGGAATCAGCATTTACGGCATTTAGCAGACGCTTTTATTCCATTCCCTAACTACAGGGGACAGTCTCCCTGGAGCAACTTGGGGTTAAGGGTCTCGCTCAGGAACCCAGTGATGGTATGCTGAAGGTTGGATTCGAACCCATAACCTCTTGGTCCAGAGGCGAGTATCCTACCCACTGGTACTCAGGTACTGATGTTAGTTCAGTTGTTAGTTGTGGATCCCAAATGGCACTCCA
>JBBIGA010000153.1:9677823-9697660 GCA_037576975.1 Alestes dentex | reverse complement strand
TTCGGCTTAGAAGCCTTGTAAAAGATTAAATAAAGCTGCCTGAGATTGACCAATACATGTTTTGAATAGTTAAATATGTGTGTTATTAGATTCAGAGTTGAAAAAAGGAAAAAAAAAAAAAAAAGTTCAATTTGGAAGAGTTACAACAAGCAAATGGCACCCATTCGGTGGAATGACACTCATATAGCAGTACTTTAAAAATAAAAGTACACAATACACTACTAATGACTTAATTTTGCATATGACAATGCGATTAATTGGACCACAATTAAAAATTTGTGTCATGATTAATTGCATGTTTTTCTGCGATTAATTGTGATTACAAATTTTAATCGTTGCCCAGCATTAACATATACATATACAACGTCTTCATTGACTCGACTGACACATTTTCCTTACGAAACTTGTTTAGAGGCTCAACAGAAGAAGTAGCAATTAAAGAAGATTGTAGGCCCTCGATTATATTGTGGTAAGCTTTGTGTCTCTTTCTTACTGAAAACCAGTTTGCATAATGACCTTGTATCAAAACCTTGTATGTCCATTTTTCTGATTTAAAATCATCATGAACAGACCAGAGGAAATGGTACAATCGACTGAGCAAAACATTTTGCTGCCTTCACTTCCACTGAATGCTGGGAGTATAAAGTTTTAGATGATGGCTCTCTCCTTGACCCCGAGGGAAATGCAATGCAATTCAGGGTTTGGTCAATGGATAGCGATGTGTCTTGTTTTTGAGAGGAGCCGTAAATCACACAAGACAGCTTCCAAAATGTGACACGGAAGCACATACACACAGCCACGCCTCATAAACTCTGATTAATTCTGCTTTGTTGTAAGAGCTGCTCTCTGTTTGACCTTGGTGTGTCTCTGTAGCAGAAAGATGGGTGGCATCTTGCATGAGAAATAATTAAAATCAAAAGCCACTGTCTGGCATATTTTTGTGTCTGTGCAGACCTTAAGGGCATCATTTGACTATTCTAGTGGAGAATTCATTTGAAACTAAATGTACCAGCTTCAGGAAAAAGTGTTTCTTGAAGGTTCTTGACTTTGATGTACAGTATTGTAAAATAAACATGACATTATGCTGTGGTCCTTTACCCTTTCTTCACAATTACGCATTTTACACACTTACATTAAATGGACAAAAATATTGGGACACACCTGTTTTTCAGGGTTTTGGCTAGGCCCCTTACTTCCAGTGAAGGGCAATCTTAATGGTTCAGCACACCAAGACATTTAGGACAACGCCATGCTTCAACTTTGTGGACACAGCATGACTGTGCCCCAGTGCACCAAGCAAGGTTCATGAAGACATGGTTGGATGAGTTCAGTGTGGAAGAACTTGACTAGCCTGTATAAAGCCTGTGTGACGTAGGCCTTCTCGTCCAACATCAGTGCCTGACCTCATAAATGCTCTACAGAATGAATGGACACAAATTCCCACAGAAACTCCAAAATCTTGTAGAAAGCCTTCCGGGAAGAGCAGAGGGACCAACTCCATATTAAAGTCTGAGAATGCAATTTCATTAAAGCCACAGTTGGTGTGATGGTCAGGTGTGTGAATACTTTATACTGTTCTTTATAATGTTCTTACAAAATACACCTGAAAACTTCAAGGAGTGCTTAAAAAGACAGGGGTGATTATCTCCAGTCCTAAGGGCCTTTCAGTGTCAGACCAGAAGTATTTATCAGTTCGTCAAAGTCAGATACAATGTCACCTTTGCACGAATGGGTAGCATGACTTAGGCTATTATTCAGATGGTTTCCCATGTAAAGCAGCAGTATTATGTCAAAGAGAAACTGTTACGTAACTGTGGTTTGTGTCCCCACCCATTCACAAGACCTGTTGCGTGCTCTCCATGTACACACTGCCTATAGAAGTGATTTTAGGTCTCCAGATTCTAGGAATCAGTTTGAGTTTCCTGGAACTGGCTTGGGGAGTCTAAAAAGTCTCCACCAGGCAGGGGGCATTTTGACCTCCACCCAGAATCATAAAGGAATCGCTGAAACTAAATGAAAGCGCCAGGGTATGGTATTTCCTCTGTGGTTCCTGGTTTAGCCTGTAATGTTATGTAAGATCTCGTTGTGTGCACACACCTCTCAGCTTTCTGACCAATGGGAGAGTCTGAGAATACAAGCCCCTGTGTGAGGCACGAGTGAGGATTAGATGTCAGGGAATGCAGTCTTGCAGTAACTGAATGGGTTCAGTATAAACAGGTCTGGTTTTCTTGATGGGGAATGCCAAAACACTGCACCACAGCTGTTATACATGCTGCGATTTGTTACTTTGAGAACCCTGGGTATCTACCCTTTACAGTTCCTATAACGAGAGTGAAATGGTGTTTTAGGTGAATTTCGAATAAACTGTTTGCTTGAGCCATCCATGAGGTATTCTGAGATATTTCAGCCCAAAATTTCCTCTTAGAAATTCATTTGCAAAGACAGGCACACCATCCATTTCCTAGGATTGCCCCTAATGATCACCGATGCAACCTTTTGGTGACCTTTCTGAAATAGCTTTTCTGTTTTCTGCAGGCTACAGCAAAATCAATGGGCTGCAGGCTTAGATTTCAAAAAGCATCAAAAACCATTTTATGGTGACAGTACACAATTATGTCTAGCTTGTCTCTCAGAGTACTTATTATATATCACTGCTGACAGCAGATTAACTCTTTAACCTTTTGGGTTGGGTTCCCATAGTGTTTGTACTGGAGAGAATTTGAATAAAAGCTTAAGCTTGTTGCTACAGAAATGCAGTCTTAAAAATAAAGGTTCTAGAAAGGATTTTGTGCGCCACGGAGGAAACACATTTGATGGCCTGAAGAACCATGTTTGCAAATCTTTCTTTTTATGAGTGCATTTCTGAAGAACCTTTTAAAGGCTTTACAATTCTTCACACTGACATCTCACTTAAAAACAGTTATCTAAAGGTTCTTGGGGGTTGTTAAAGGTTCTTGATGGATCTTCTATCTTCTATTTAATGAATTTTACTCATTCCTGTGGTCTCTGAATGATCAGTTTCAGCTTGTAATCCCAAATATATGAATACAAATTATTGTGTTATACATATATATACATACACACTACTGACAGGTGAAGCGAGTCAGTTCTTGATGTTGAGGTGTTGGAAGTAGGAAAAATGGGCAAGGACTAGCATCTGAGCAACTGACAAGGGCCTTATTGTGATGGTTAAATGACTGGATCAGAGTGTCTCCAAAACAACAGGTCTTGTGGGGTGTTCCTGGTATGCAGTGGCTAATACTATCCAAAACTGGTCCATGGAAGAACAGCCACCGACCTGTCCAAAGTTCACTGATGCACACAGGGAATGAAGACTGGTGAAGACTGGTCTGATACAACAGAAGAGTTGCTAAAGCACAGATCGCTAAAAAGTACATTTCAAAACACACAGTACTGGAAAACCTTGGGTCCTGGCGTTCATTTGGACGTTACTTCGACATGAACCACCTACCTAAATAATGTTGCAGACCAAATACACCCTTTAGATAATAAAAAAAAAAGATAACAGTATGAAAGAAAACTTATCACACACTCTTATTTCTCATTATCACATATCATTTCTATCCAAATATTTTCTGTGCAAATATTTTTCAAGGGTCTGCAGCAGGTGAAAAAAAGTGTTACTACTGACGATGCAAGATATTCTGAACTGAGGGCAGATAAATTTTTATCGTAATACATTTCCTTCTCAGGTCTGCTGTAAAAGGTATTCAAGGTTACAGTTAGGTGTGTGTGCAGTACCAGGTCTCAGCACAGAAACTGGCAAACAGGCTCCTGTCCTGCTTTATTCACACTAAAGAGAACAAAATTTTATGGAGCATAAAGTTCTTACTCAGTTGTTCTACAAGCTTGTCTTTGGGTCATTCAGCAGCTGCAAACAAATCCATGAAAGTCACAGGTCAGGCTCAGCAGTTGTTAAAGTGTTAAACAGACGGTTATTCCACACAATCATTCAATGACAAACTTTGTGTAACTGAATATGAACTCTAAGGAAAATATGACCAGTTAAAACATTTTTAATCTTTCTAACTAGACATCAGTAAGATATAGAGAAAATATTATAAAGCTATGCAAACTGCCATGTTATAACATTATGCAAACTGCCACGAAACCACATCATGGTGAAATTCTTGCAAAAAACCTTTCTGTAAAAACAAAATACACCACACCATCTATAAATAATGCCTGTCTGCGAAGATAAGGCCTTCCAGCAGCATTTACCTTTACCATACCTGATGAAAGTCATCAATAAAAGTACAATAATACAAGTAACAAAATTACACCAGTTTGTAAACTCGCTTAATTTTGCATGAATAGCACAGCTGACATAAGTATTTTAGCCAAAATGGTAAGAAATATAAAGTGCTCTCAGCAACAATGGACTTCTCTGTTAATAAGCTACCCATACAATAATAATTATTTTTTGTTTTTAAAAAAAATCTTGAGACAAGATCTATAAGCTAAATAATTATATTTATGGAATGATTTCGCACACAAGCTTTTAATATATATGATAAAAACAAAATTTTAAATGATTGGATTACATGAAGTGAATAATACAGCATTTATGAATCACAGTGTTTTAGTGTAAAGTCTAAAAATCATTGAAATCAATTCAAAAAGAAGAATATCATGTTGCTCGTTCATTTAGGAAGAAGACCTAAATACATATGCATCAGCATTCTGTGGTTTATTATTTTGAGAGAATTTTCAGAGCTTGGGACAGCTTTTGCTCATGTGGTAGTATGATGACCCCTTTTCTACTAAGAAACAGGTTTAAAGTGTACAAAAATACACTATATGAACAAAAGTATTGGGACACCTGGCCATTACACCGACACAGACTTTAATGACATTGCATTGCAATACATAGAATTTAATATGGAGTTTGTCCCCGCTTTGTAGCTGTAACAGTTTCCACTCTTCCTGGAAGGCTTTCCACAAGATTTTGGAGTTTCTGTGGGAACTTGTGCCCATTCATTCTGTAGAGCATTTATGAGGTCAGGCACTGATGTTGTATGAGAAGGCCTGACTTGCAGTCTCCAGTCTCCATTACAGTTCATCCCAAAGGTGTTGGATGGGGTTGAGGTCAGGGCTCTGTGCGGGCCAGTCAAATTCATCCACACTGAACTCATCCAACCATGTCTTTATGGAGCTTGCTTTGTGCACTGGGGCACAGTCATACTGGAATAGAAAAGGTTCTACCAAGTCCACAAAGTTGGAAGCATGGTATTTGTTCAAAATGTCTTGGTAAATCTGAAGTATTAACACTGCACTTCATTGGATGTACGGGACCTAGACCAAACCCTGAAAAACAGGTGTATCCCAATAGTTTTGTTCAGTTAGTGTGGATAAGACAATAAAACGTTACTATTTCGCCCCCTTGTGTTCGTAAGTTCCGCATGAATTAAACCGAAATTACTTACTAGGTTTTACAACCATAAAAGGGGCGTGGCATTTAAATAACGTAAGCATTTAAATACATGTTTCTATACATGTTTATATATTATAAAGTGTGATTTTTATTGTAATAAATTGACAAGTATATTCATAATTGTTCGTATGAGTATTGAATTTATCGTCAGGCACCGAAAGGAAAGCCGGGCGGCTTCGTCCACATGTTGTAGGACCCCAGGATGTCCATGCTTGCTGAACGTGAGTTAATAGTTTTGCTTATTTTATTTTAGTTTTTTGTTTATTTCGTTTGTCGTTTTTTTATTGGTAGAATTGATAATATGAGTGTGGTATAAGGCACCGCTTGTGGTGGATTGCTTTAGTCGAAGCGATTTCTTCTTAAAAGAGTTTAAACGCTCTGTTCGTGTTAGCATGTGGAGCTAACAGTGGTGCTCTTGGTCGTGTTGGTCGTGTTGGCCGAGCTTCAGAGTTGGAACACTGTAGTCCACTTCATGAGTCGTATGAATCGTGTCTTAAATAAGGATTGACAGCCTCAAATTCTGGATGACAGCAGTACTGCTATGATGTGCAGTAGTCTACCATGTGCAATATAGTGCAATGTTCTTTTCAGGTGCTAAAATATCATTATGTGCAATATCTTATGTGCAGTGTCGTGTGAAGTTT
The DNA here is from genome assembly GCA_037576975.1 of Alestes dentex. Taxonomy (NCBI): domain Eukaryota; kingdom Metazoa; phylum Chordata; class Actinopteri; order Characiformes; family Alestidae; genus Alestes; species Alestes dentex. Next base: position 9,691,561 of record JBBIGA010000153.1, on the reverse strand, counting down.
TCTGAATGGGAGCTATCTCATTTCATTATGTGTAATATCAGTAGTCTTACTGATGTGCAACATCATGTAAAATTTTCTAAATGTGTGCAATGTCTTATGTGCTATAGTCTTACCATGTGTGATGTCACTGCTTATATCAGTATTGTTTATATGCTATTGATCTCTTATATGCAATAACGTACTCCTAACCACTATGTGTGTTAGTAGTAATTCAGTTAACTGGGGGTTGTTTATCTAGTGTTAATACCCCAGCATAATACCCCTACGGATTTTTATTGAATTTATTTAGACTTTATATTTTATGTTGTCTGTGTAATGTCTATGCAGTCATAACATAAACAGTTGCCTCTGGGACCAGTAAAGTTTTCTAATTTTGATTCTGATGCTGTGGGGAAACAAGCTGACATGCTTAGATCAGCATGTGAATGTGAAGTTGAAGGGAATTTCTACTGTTTACAAAAGTGTGCACAGCACTCACTTGTTGAGATGTAAACAAACTTTTCCAGAGTGGTTTACTGTGGGATGGTTAATTGTAGAAAAGCTTTTCAACTTGGATTTCTTCACACTGTTGGTGTTCGGAGGTCTCAATGTCCATGGTGCCACTACAGCCATTTTTTTCTACTAGTGACCCGCACGTGTTTTTATATGTAATGTCATTTCTGTAATGTTTTTAAAATACCCTTTAAACTGAAATCAAAACCGTCATAAAATAAATTTGGACAATAGCTGGATTTTAAACAAGGTCTTAATTTATACACAGTTAAACAAGTACAATGTTTGGTTAAAAGTGCCCCTAAAACGTCCAGGAGGCTGTGCTATATAGTTACATTAAATTAAAGAGAAGATTCAAGGCTAAGGCTAAGTAAAACAAATATATAGGAAATGTCTTCAAATGAACATAAAAATAAACAAGGTCTGAAGTGTGCGACAGTAAAAGAGTGTCTATGTATTGTATGAAGTGTATGAAGTGCAGTGTGCTTCTTTGCTGTTGATGTATACACGAAAGGCACTAAACTCCTCAGATGTCTCGTTCCTATCACAAATTTTGTGAACAATTGTTACTGGATACATTTCTCTAGAATGGTGCATTTTACATAAAACCAAAACTTTGCATTATATCGGTTTATGTCAGAAGAAAATATGGCCCTCTAGACCAGTACCTTTTTTCTATGTCTTTTCAAGGTCATAATCCTGATATTACAACACCAGTACTAATACTAAATTTCTTTTGCATGCAAAACAGATTTCGTTGTGATTTCTGTGAAAACCAGTGAATGTAATCTACCATTGCAGAGCATTCACTGCATCTCATGAGTGCCTGTGTGCTTCAGAAACGTATTTATGTGTGAAAATCAATCCTTAAAAAGAAATATCAGATTCAGAAGCATTTATTCTTCAGTAACATTCTGACCACCCTTGAGTCTGACCATCATCAAACTGATGCAGTGCTATGATTGATGTCTTAGACATTTGGGGGGCTGTTACATAATAATAATAATAATAATAATGGTTATAGTAATAATAATGATTGTCTTTTTTCTTATTATTCTTATTCTTGCATTTTTCAAACTCAGCGATGCATTACAGATAACAATAAAATAAGCATGCAGATAATAAACTTAACACATATACTACATTAGAACTGGACTAGACAGCCAGAGAGTCATAACACAAAGAAAAGGTGCGGCTTAAGGTGACTCTTGCGTTCTGAATTAGAACTGGGCAGTGAATTCTATAACTTGGGTGCAGCAACACTGAAGGCTCTACCTCCCATAGAGGACAGTGTGCATTTGGGTGTTGTAAGTAAACCAAAGTCCGTTGACCTTAATGTGCAGGATGTCATTTAGAGTTGTAGCAGGGCTTGGATATATGAGGGACTAAGGCCATGAAGGGCTTCAGAATTTTATAGTGAATTTGGAAGGGTACTCATAGCCAGGGAAGACAGTAGAGGGCAGGAGTGATATGAGAGGTATGTTTAGTGTGAGTGAGGAGTCTGGCTTTTAAAAGTTTTGAAAGTATTGTAAACAAGCAAGTTATCTAGCTGGGAGGCCAAGCTGTGCATTACAGTAATCTAAGAGTGAAGTAATAACGGCATGGAGAGAGAATTACAAATGTGGGCTGTATTTCTTAGGTGGCAGAAAGCTGCTTTAACTGGAGAGTTTATGGTTATCAAAGGAGAATGAAGGATAAAACATGACAAACCCTGTGGTTTATGTAGACACATTGATATCAACTTAACATGGCTGTAGTGGCAGTTGAATCTGGTCTAAACAAGCTTTGGTACTTCTCTGCTGCAGTCAGCTGTTTATAGGTACATACCTCGCCCAGTTATGTAATAGTTAATTAACCGAGACTCCTAATCACTGTTTTATCAGCTCGCCGAAAGCTGAAGTGGTCTGTGGACCCGAGGAACAGCGCGTGGAGCAAAGATGAGTCCAAATTCGGGCAGAAGATCCTGGAGCGAATGGGCTGGTCGAAAGGGAAGGTAATATACGGCTAACGTTTCCACTTTAATATATGCAGTAAATGCTGTTTGTCAAAGAAAAGGCACCAACTCCTCAACATCAAGGGTATTAATTAGGGGTGTAATAGTTCACCCATTCATTTTTTGGTTCGGCACTTCATTTCTGAGCTACGGTTCAGTTTGAATCACCTTAGATTTTTTTAAATTATATATTAACATATTAGTATCCAACCCAGCGTGAGGGCAAGGGGGCGTGGTGGACGAGGCCCGGACGTCACCACAGTAAAAAAAAAAAAATGCGGAGGATATGTGCAGTTTCCGCGTTAGTGTGGGGGTTTCAGCGAACAATTATTAGCTCGGTTCTCAGAAAAAACCCACGTTGGACTGAAACTGTGATTGCTGATCTGCGTTAAAGTGGGGGTTTACTGTATTATATTATTGTCATAGGATAACTGTAATAATAACAACCATATGATAAGATTGTTACTATTATTATTTCCCTTTGTGCAGAACACAGGCAAGAAGTATTTAAAAACAGAAGTTAAATAATTTACTTAAATCTGCTTTGAGCACATCAGCTGGTTGCTCATGTGTGTTTAGAAACTGGTCTTGTTGACAACTAGCATCCCATGCAGCTAGTTTCCCATGTAACGGTCATGTAGTTACTAAAACAGTTACTGTAACAAGTCTGTGTTGCTTGATTAATCAGTCACAGTTGCCATGAACTGAGCCATATCCAGCTCATCTTTGTAGCTAAATAATGAAATATTTACTAAATAATTATAATATCTGCACATAATGATCTGAATCGGAATAATGTAGTATCTTTGATCAAACCTGCCATTTGAAATGGTTACTGTGCACATATTTAACAGAACTAACTCTAGCGCAGTCTTTTGTAGGTCAGTGATATAATCTTGTTGTGTTGTTTGTTTGTGTGCTAGGGTCTTGGCAAAAGTGAACAGGGTGCCACTGAACACATCAAAGTTAAAGTGAAGAACAACAATTTGGGTTTAGGCACCGCGGTCAACAACGAGGTGAGATCTTCTGTGAATCCTGATTCTTGTACTTTATTCTAAGCATTTAATTGTGTCTGTGGCATACATTTTGGTGCACTTTAAATATTTGGACTGATTGTGGTTTCTAGGATAACTGGATTGCCCACCAGGACGATTTTAATCAGCTGCTTGCTGAGCTCAACAACTGCCATGGCCAAAACAACTCCGAAGGTAACTCTGACACTGATAAATGTCATCTGGAAGCTCAAAAGGTCCATCTGCTTGTGAAAATATAGCAGAAATATAAGTAAAAACAATATATAACAATACTTTACTTAAGTGTAAGTCAATGTGATATACACTATATGGACAGAAGTATTGGGACACACCTCTTAATTTAATTCAGATGTTTCAATCTTATCCATTGCCACAGGTGTATAAAATCAAGCATACTGAGAGATTTTAGGCAAGGCCATGCTTCCAAACTTTGTGGCCACAGTTTGGGGAAGTCCTTTTCAATTCCAGCATGACTGTGCCCCAGTGCACAAAGCAAGCTCCATAAAGACATGGTTAGATGAGTTCGATGTGGAAGAACTTGACTGGCCCACACAGAAATGACCTCGACCCCATCCAGGACCTTTTGAATGAACTGGAACGGAGATTGCAAGCCAGGCCATCTCGTCCAACATCAGTGCCTGAGCTCAAAAATGCTCTACAGAATGAATGGTCATTAATTCACATAGAAACTCCTTCCAAGAAGAATGGAAACTGTGATAGCTGCAAACGGGGGACCAACATTGTATTAAAGTCTATGTATTTGAATGCAAAGTCCTTATTGATGTAATGGTCAGGTGTCCCAATACTTGTCCATATAGTGTATATGAGTCCAAAGAAATGGTTGGGAAATTTTTACTGAATATGTTTATGTTTAATCTCATATCCTTGAAGTGCCACTTGGTGGTGCTGTTGTAACACATGGAACAATAGAGAAGCTGGTTTACAGTCTACAATGTAGTTTACTGTTCTGTGGTCTAGTTCTTAAAATCATGCCTCATGGAAAGGGCTTGCAGAGCTAAACACTAGCTATAATCACCAGGCCTGCTGTGGTACACTTGGTATAAACTCATTAACCAGTTTCCAGAATTTGGTCATATCAAGATTTGTTCCACTATGACAACTATGTTTATGACACATTTATTTATCAAAATTCTAAAATGCAGTTCAACTATGAAACCAGATTGTCTTTTTTCCCCCCACTGTGTGTACAGAAGCTACCCAGGAGCAGACACAAGGTTTCAGTTTGGAGGAGAAATCGAAGACCTCCAGAAAAAGGGTCCATTACATGAAATTCACCAAAGGTATGACTGCATTATAAGTGCAGTTTCTCTTCTCTCTTGATGAGCCTAGATGGTGATTCTTATTTAGTACATACTATGATTTCTTTGGTAACGTCTATGACATGAATGTCCATATTATGTAATATAAAGCGAGGACATGGGTGGGACTGCATGCAAACACTTGTTATTTTATGGTGTTAAACAGGTTACTGTTAAGTCAGTTTAGGGCTTAGGATAATTACATTTAATTAAAAAGATCAAAGATTTACTTTTCAATATAAACACTCTCTAAAGTAGTACTTTCATTAACTTTCATAAATCATAAGTCACTGCTTTAAGATCATTTGTTACACTTAAGTATAAAATCTTAGAATATCTCTTGTATTAGACCAAACACATATGTTTGATCTTTCTAAGAGGCCTCTTTCAGTTTAGAATTGGTAGATTCTGTCTGTGAATAAAATCCAAGCTGTGAGGAAACATCATCACACTGTTCAAGATTCAAACGGTCACTATAAATATTTGAAATACTAAAAATAGGCAAAGGCTGGTGTTTTTTGTTCCCTGTTACAATTTGTCATATATTTGCACAAGTTTGATTAACCGTATCAGTTCCGCAAGTATGTTGATTACATTTAAATAAAAGTTATAGAGAGATTCAAAAATAACAATAATTAATTTCAGTGTGAGTATCTGGTATATTGAGGACATTTATTATAAAATGTACATTATATGGTAAAGTAGTATGAAGACAAATATACTGTGCGTGTGTGTGTGTGTGTGTATTGTTCTTCTGCTTTCTCTGTGCTGGTTGTGCCTCTACTTCACTTCCACTATGTTGTCGTAGGCTTTGGAGGTGAACGCCAGCTACTTTAGTTTGACATTAGTTAGCTGGCTTATTAACATCAGCTAGATAAGCAAGGTTGCGAACTTTAGTATTTATTTTCCTGGCAAATAACCCTCTAAGAGTTTTGTTAATTAGATGATAAACATCCAAACTACCAAGATGACTGACTAACCAACCAATGTAAAAGTCTGTTGGTCAGTTGAGAGCATTAAAGCCTGCCACTGTGGTTGTACCATTGAGTCTTCACTGCCTGTAGTTATAGAGCATAATCATTTACTCCATACTCCAAATCTATATTTTGTTTTTATGTTTAACAGTGTTAGGTTATAAAACAGCTCAAATGTGTCCCTTTCGGCTGGTGGAAAGTAAATGTAGTGCCTTTTAAAACTCAGTTAAAGTTCACAGCTTTAAGAGCCATGTTGTACTTTTCAGGGTACAATTACACTGTTTGTGCCTGGGGGGACTGAAGTTGAATTGGACTGTACATTTTTTCTAACCGTGTTCCAACCCCTCCAAACAGCAAATTGCTGAGTTTTGACATGAGTATAACATGGGTAACCCCCATTCATCAGCTGCACTGATTGGATCAGATAGAACCTTACATTACTAAGTTAGCATGCTATTTTCAAAAGAGCTCCTTTTAATTTTTTAATACATACACTTGTTTATAAAATGTCACCACATCAGCAGTATTCAGCAGTAAATGATTATATGGACATGTGTCTAAAAGAACCTCAGTTCTAAGCCTACATGGATGTTTTTCTGAAATAGTCAGGTGTAGTCAGTGGTTTCAGTTGACCCTTCTGCAAGTCATATACAGCTGTTTTCTTCAGATTAGTCAATTAAAGTAATACTTTTGTGGTTAATGATATGCCCTGTCTCCTTGCCTTCTTGCATGTGAGCGGTTGAACCTGGGATTCTTTGGCAGCGGGAGCTGTAGCTCATGGGTCAGTGCTGCAATACATCAGCTTGCCTGGACAGTACGGTCAGCTTAACCAGAGAACGGCCTTGGGAACAGGGAGTGGCTTACAACCCCACCTGGACAATCAGTCAGGAACGTGCCAAGAGCTTCTAAGTTTCGTCAGGATGACTTGTACAGTGATAAAAACACTGAGATTTTTTTCCATTAATTGGAATGTTCTGAACTCACTAGGCTCAGTGACACACAAGCGTGTCTGTCTTCCTGACCTTTCCAATCGTCATATTGTCCAAAGGCCTCCTGCGTTTTTTTTTTTTTTTAAATCCCAGGAATGTGGGGAAAAAGGCTCTCATCTCTTATCACCTGACAACTTACCGTTGCACATGGCTAAAAAGCATGACTTCCTGTTTCCTGTGAGGAGTGCCGGCCGATGCATTTGCAGCTCAGAATGGCCTCAATCAGTGCCTGATGAGTCTCGCAGATAACACGGAGTATGGGTGCGCACTGCTGTTGTTGTCGTCTTTGTGATTCTTTATTTAGCTGTGAGACGGAAGGCTGCTGTCCCTACAGACAGGGTTAGCATGGCTGTTCTCAGAAATAGATAACTCATAAGGTAGAGTGATGTCCTCAGACTCCCTCAGACTTGGACAACCTCACTGACCTTTGTGCACTCTTTGGTTTTAGCGGTCATGAGGGGAGCCATCTTGTCACAAGTAACTATCTTTGGCTCATAGAACTAAAAAGCATCACTGAAGTTCGTACACAAGATAAGGAGTGTCATCACATCATAACTGATCGTAGACGATAAGAGTTCATCCAGTGTTCGAGGCCTAAAATCTTTAAAGAGCTAATGCTTAGGTTTCAGGTTGCCATTCGTTGCCCCTGTCTCTTGTGACATTATGTCAGCCCTTTTCACCGGCTGCTGGGATTAAAACTAGCAAGTAGAACAAGAACTACAGCTTTTTGTCACTCGGTTACCAGGAGGAAGGCACTGATGCTAATGTGGTTTCTTAGCAATCAAGTGTCTAACAAAAGCTGAAATAACTGACTAATAGCCACGTATGACAAAAGTCCAAACCCACAGACTTGTTGGGTGAAATATGACGAGTGACGTTTAGTTACTAGGCCTATGAATCAACAGAAGGTTTCTTGTTGGATTTAACCCTTGTAATGGTATTAGGATCCCATCCAATGACTCTTGGTCTGGGCAGGTCTTTTGTGTGACCCCCAGAATTCCTCACTGTGTGCCTTGTGCCAGGTGCGCCTCGCTTCACCTGCTGCCAGGTGAAGGGTTTAACAGAGATAAACCAGTAACATATGTAGTCGAAGGCAGCCTGCGTTCAGCAGGTGCTTATGCAACGCTATATCTGCTGAGGCTTAGAGGGGCTCCGCAACGCATAGGCGTGTAACCTATTTCGGGTTGACTCAAACAGGGACACAAAGGGCGAGAACTAATAAGCTCTCACTGGCCGTCCTGATTTGTAACCAGAGTGGCTTTTATACACTCGGCTAAGGAATAGCCAAAGCATCGGAACGTAGCAGAATTCAGCTGTGTGTCAGAATGGAAAGCCTGCCACCTCCAGAAAGTCTCTCTCGCCCTGCTCCACCTGGCCCTCACTCATGCAATCAGTGGCACAGATTGATGGCTTTCAGTGCTGGTGAAAGGCACTGGCGTCTCCACTGCCTACCCTAGGCACCAGCAGTGTAAACCAGTAACCCAGATTTAATTGGGTGCCCATTTATCAACAGATCCAGAAGTTCTTGATGCGCATTGAACTGCAGCACTTCATCATTTATGTGGCTGACTAGGCCAATCCATTCTACACTAGATGCATAAACCAGTTTGGGGCTCTTTGCCAAGTAATTGGCCTTTTTATTTTATTTATTTATTCTTTTGAAGGGTTTAGTAAGTCCTTATCATATCTGGGGAAGTTCAAGTTGCATTTCTGCTCATTACAATGTTGTTGACTGCTCGTACAGTTTCTTCAGTTAAGGTAACACCTCCGCTTTACCGTGATCGTTTTCTGTCAGCAGAGAAAGTACCGCAAATTCTAAAGGGGGCAATTTCTCTTTTTTTCCCTTTTCTTTGAAATGGGAGAGAGAAAGCTTTGATCTTATCCGGGTGTCTTTTAAGGCAGTCAATTAGTTTGTTGGTTGTCAGATTAGCAAGTCGATCCAGAAAAAAGCCTCTGTGATTGCTAATCTGGTTTGGCCGCAGTTCCATGGCACTCATCACCATCTCAACGGTGACCTTGACAACTGCTCCCAACAGGATTTCCATAGCACCTCAACTGCACCAGCATACCAACACATCCTGCCAGTGGCCCATGGCCATATTGGAAAAAATCCGAAAAACGAAGCCTTAGAGCCTCTCAAACACCCTGGTATGTGCCCCTGCAGCCTGCACAGTGCCTGTACAAAATGTGAAGAGGCCATTTTTGGGCGACATTTAATTTCCATTGGATCAGTAGATGGCCTGTGTGAGCTGACCTTTTGTTTAGCCTCCTTACAGGATAACTTGGTTACAGGGAGGCAAGGTCTCCTCTTTGAAAGGGAGAGAGAAAAAGCGCTTAGAGCAATAAATAAACTGCCGTTATCAGGGGCTGCTTGGAGGAAGAGGATGCAGCTGGACGAACAGGCCTGTAGGCCGAGACGGGCGCCCGGGCTCTCCTGGAGCCTTTGAGCCGCTGGAAAGCGGGAGGCGCGAGGCGGGGCTGCTCCTGCATCGTTTGTTTTTCTTCGTCCGCTTCATCCCCTGTGACCACGTAGCGCGCCCTCTTTTGCCTTTAAAACCTTTCCTCTCGGCAGGAGTTCAAAACTGTCCTGCGACCCTTATCCATTTAAATCAATAATTTACAGACTAGAACCCCCGTAGAAAAATATTCATTTGTCAACAGGTCGGGGCCAGAGACGTTTTCTTTTCATGTTCGGGAGAACTCAAGTTTGATAAACAATGACTCTTTTAACTACAAGAGGTTGTTGATCAGCTAGAGCTACCAATGTTGCTTACACCTCAGAAGCTAACGCTATGTGTTTTGCATGAGGTCTAATAGGTTAGGTTTTATCAAAACATGCAGAAGTTACAGGTGTGCTTCCATCATTACACCATCTAATTTTAGCACAAATTGAAAAATAAGACTTATTGACCCGTGTTCTTTGGTGTGCCAGAAGGCTTTTAAAGGCTTCTCTTTAACCTTTTCTCACAGGAAAGGACCTCTCCAGTCGCAGTGAGACAGACCTTGCGTGCATCTTTGGGAAAAGGTCGAAACAGACCAAAGATCAGGATGAGGTATGGTGTTCTTGTCTCATCTCCTGGACTCAAATGCCTTTTTTCTTCTTGCCTTTTAGCACCAAGAATCCAAGAACTCAAAATCTTGATTGAGAAGTATACAAATGACTGAGAGGTGTTTAAACTTTTGACTAAGGTGCAAGTTTGACTGTATGCTTGGCAGTATTCCTGGTACATGTTCAGTCCAGTTTAGTCTGCCTGTAAGCACCACTGACCTCCTCTGGGTCACGTGAGCCGCCCCCGGCGGGCCATGGGCCGGTGATTAGCCATGTCATGGCGTGCAGTTGGACTCTACGCAGGGAAAGCGCAGAAATCCCATTAACGGATTAACACCCCCACTTTCCCTGTCCACCCCCCTCCTCCCCTGCCCCCACTGCGGTCACATCAGGTACCGTTCTTCAGGCAGCGGGCTATCTGTTACCATCCCTGGACATTTGTTGCCTCCTGTCCTTCAGGGCGAGGGAAATGATGAAATGAGAAAAAGGACTTTCTGATGACTCCATCAAATCCCTGGAAAGTTAGTTTAAAGTTTCGGGGGGATTACACTGCCAAGTTGTTTTTGGCTTATGTGGCTCTTTGGCTTAACAGAGTAAACTTGGTTTAGTGGTGGCGATTCAACACAAGACCAACAGAGGTCCTTCCATGTTTCACTGTGTTTTTTTTTGTTTTTTTCTCTTCAGCTTTATTTTATTCATTATATCTGCTGCATTTGGTTTGTGAGCAAACATGCCAACATGTTTGCTCTTTGATGTTTCAGCATCTAACGTTCTATTCCGCAGGCCTTGTTTTGGGTAAATTCTTCATATTGACATCACAGTTTTGTTTTTTTTTTTTTTCTTAATTAAATTAAGTTCCTTGATACCTGTAAACATACAGCGCAGACAGTTGCCAGGCTGTGAAAATTGAAGGCTAATGATATCCCTGCTCTGGTGTTGGTTACAGGTGCTCTCTGACATCACTTTGTGTTTTGATTGCAGTAGAGCAGTTGCTAAGTGCCCGTGTTTACTCAGGGAAAATGGAAAACATTGCCTATAGGCAGGCACATAAATCTTAGAAATTTGTTAGCGTGCTATGTATATAATTCTTTGGATAAACCTGTAATTTAGATCAGCTGATTATTGCGGTTGGATATTTGCACATTGATTGCAGTTAAGCCGACTGGAAGGCTTTTATCATATGAAAGATGGCTGCGGCCTGTTCACCAAGGCACATCTGATGATGTGATAAGCACAGAAAATTTATCATGTTAATGAAGGTGGAGGTAAATGAGGTTTGTGCTAAAATCCAATGCATGCGTGTCATGGCTTCACCCACTGGAAGAAATTGATATTGCAAATCCTTAGTTTGCGCTAAACACCCCGTGCCTCCTACTTACCCAGCAAACACCACACAATAGCCACCGTTCCTGTTCTGCCCAAAATTGGAAATGTTAGCAGTGTAGTTTTTTTCCCTCCAGTAATCGTTTTGTTCCGGTTTGTTATTGTGCTGTTCAGGAGGGACTTTATTGACCGGATCGAAAACCAATCTGAGCAGAATCACAATGGCATCCCAGGAGGCTGTGTGGCCAGAGCTAGTGGCGAACCCAAGGAAAGGCCGGGCAGTTAGACCCTGCAGAGGAAGTGTGTATGAGGGGAAGGTGTATTATTTTATGTGTGCTAGTGAGGTATTGAGGCCAAATTCTTTTTTTTTTTTTTTTTTTTTTTTTTCGAGGCCTTACCCTGGAATACCCTTGGGCTCATGTATGAAATAGTAGCGGGAAAAAGGTCATGTGTCGGTGAATCACGTCATCAAAAGTGACTGACGGGATGTGTAAACATTGTGGTAGCATCTTGCATCACACTTAACATGTCAAAATACTGAGTCATTATTCTCCTTTTCAGTGTAGAACAGGTAGACGATGAGGCTTGGTGCGGAGAGCCGATTGTTGAGGCACGGCTGCGCGCCTGCTTGCTCCAGGTTTTGGCAGCATTCTCTCCAACCTCTTACACCAGGGGTTTTCCTTTCTCTTCGTTCAGCTTCCTGCCAGCCCCTTATCTCTTGCCACAATGCTCCCTGACACACACTCACCACACGCACGCACATGCACACACTCACAAAAGGCTGTCCCAGCTCACCCCTGCTCCGCCGGACGCCCCGCTGCTTTTATTTAAGAGAGCCAGCAGAAAAAGGAGTTGTGTACCATAAGGAAACCATAGTTCACCTTGGGGCTGACTGGTATATCTGTTGGTCAGTATTGATTGCTGATACTGGCTTAGCGCACATTTATTGATATCTGCCAAAAAATATTGTTGAGGAGATAACAGATTTAGCTCACTAAGCATTGTCATGGTTAAACTAACATATAAAGACCATCTGAACCTAACTTTTATGATGGACATAATGAGAATCAATGTAAAATAAGAGGTAATGAACAGAAACGGCCTCATCTATGTGAGTTAGATATTCACAAAGGGCACCTGGGAGTCAGTTGGTGAAGCACTGCAGAAAGTTCTTTAACATGTAAAATATAAAGGCTAGACCAAATCATTTTAATACTTGAGTGTTCTTTTAATACTTGAGTGTTGTAAGGTTGTTTAATATTTCCTTTTATAAAATGCATAGTTTCAGGCATGTTTGGAAATACTCAGTAGACACAGAATCTATGAACGGCTCGACAACAACTGAATTCTGTATTAATGTGCTGTCACTTAAAACAGTTCTGCAAATGGATTTATCTTTGACTGTTATGCTGCTCACATGGAAAACCATGTAATCTGTTAGATGAAGCAAGAACCTGGTTTTGTTTGGAACTAGGCTGATCAGCAAGCTTCATCAATAATTAATAATAAACTTCAAATTAAAGCATGTACTGTTGGATTGGTTTTAAAACGTCAGTGTTAAAAAGTACAGAGTAAATTACTTGAATGTCCAGCAAGCTTTGAATATGTTTTTTTTTTTTTTTTGTGAGATCTACCTTAAACAGCATTAAACCCAGAGTAAATCTCAAAGGCTCCTCACTGCCTATATGATGTGCTATGCAAGTTATGAAATTCTGGCTTCTACAAGCAAATCTTTTGTTCAATACAGAATTGTGCACAAGTGGCTAGATTCCAAATGACTCTTTGTTAGGCATATTATGCTCCGTTTGGGTGCCAGAGCTACTATTTTAATCTCTGTGTTGTGCACTACATGGTTTAGTGGAGGGTAGCTCCTGTGTGGGGAAAAGGGATGCACTGTTTTGTGCTTGTAGAGTGATTGCTTTTGAATTAAATGTTGCTGTATTATGTCCATTATTATGACAGTTTCATAGTTCATGAAATGCACAGTTTACAGCGATGGGAATCACAACATTATTGTCTTCCTCCCGCAGTTCATGGTTGCTTGGAAACAAAGTACTCTAAACTAACTACATTTATTGATGTATTTTTTTTTATTGCAGTCATTAATAATAATTGAAATTATTTATTGAAAAGTATAAAAGTATATTATCATGCTTTATGAAAGCAATATACAACTAGAGGGTGTATGTTACAGTGAATTTGTCCCAAGTAAGGGGGCCGTTTGCACCGTGCCTAAAACCTTTAGCTATAATACATTTACTGTGATGCACGGCTTCTTGTCACTTACTGCTTTGATTTAGTTTTTGGAAACTTTTGTTAATCTTTACGTTAGAAAGATCTCCCCAGAATTATAGAACATGATTATGGATTTCTGATTTATTGGAATTTAATGTTTTAGACCTCATCAGAATTCTAGAACATTGTTGTGGGTGTCTTCAGTTTTAGAGTTAGAAGCTTATTGCTGTTTTAAAGCTACCTTTATTTATCTATACAGTGAGGAACATAAGTATTTGAACACCCTGCGATTTTGCAAGTTCTCCTACTTAGAAATCATGGAGGGGTCTG
>JBBIGA010000153.1:9610313-9640205 GCA_037576975.1 Alestes dentex | reverse complement strand
AGAAAGAGAGGGAGAGAGCGAGAGAGGAGAGAGAGAGTGAGGGAGAGAGCGAGGGGGAGAGAGAGAGAGAGATCAGTCTAACGAGTCAAAACAGTTTGTGGAACAGGAATAGCAGTTGAATTAAGCACATAACAGGCATTGTGTTTGAGTGTAAAAATGAGGTAAGAAAAAAAGAAAAGAAGAAGAAGACGCTGACATTTGCTTTAGGATGGATAGTGTGATGTTTTGGTTAGTTAAGGATCCTTATGATAAGATAAATTGTTCTTGAAAGATGGAAATAGCAAATAGAGTGTAGCATTGCACGTGAATCTCTAGAATTATTCGGCACTGTGAGGGGTGAGAAACAAGATACTTAGAGGCCAAGTAAAATCTCATCCCTTAGTGTCCTAATTAGAATTTTACACACACACACACACACACACACACACACACACACACACACACACATACATACACACACACATAGACGATTAAGGGCACAGGCTTGTCTCAAAGTGAGAATGACTATTGTTTTACTGAAAACAATCACCTTCTGCTGCAGCTGTTATAATGCAAATATGGGTTTAACATCACAGCACCTATGTTTTGCTAATCCTCTAAGGACTGTGCAATGTAATACGAGAAGATGGCTGCACAGCACATACAGTCAAAAATGAACTGTCTATAGAAATGGAAGAATATTTAAAAGGGAACAATGAGGAGGTAGAACAGCCTTGGTGAAAAATGCTGCTTGATGCATTTTACCTCCCAAGATAGGACTATTAAAGTTTCCTTAGAGAAGGGTTTAGAGTTCCTCCACTGATGTTCTGCATTCAGACCTGCTGCTGTCTTTGCATGACACAGATTGGACAAACCCAACGGCATATCATACTTTTCTAAAATGTCCAAAAGTGAATTGAAGAATCTCTTTGCTGTTCTCAAAGCCTAAGCTAAAAGATTTTTTGTTACTGTGTTTGCTATGCTTTAAAAATATTTGCTTTAATTCAATCTTCAAAAACAGAGAGCGTGGAAAGGGCAGTGACCAACATAGCTGCCGTTCATCGAGGAGGTTCTTAGTAATTAAGCTTGACACACCCATGGAGGCAGCAGTGCCTAAGCCCAGGCATCAGCGTTCACGTGTGGGCCAGAGAATTAGGTCTCCTGCTGAGCAAGTGACTCTTCTCAGGGCCGCAGAGGCTGAGCGGAAAGAGCACAGTAGCCTAAACTGTAAGGCACTTTCACCCATCAAAAATCCAGTATTTTTGATTGGTCTGCCTTTCCTTTATATTTTCTTATAGTACTGGAGAAATCTTTAAAAATATTTACACGTGCCCCCTCTTGGTCTCCATTCAACTATACATCCCCTAAAACATTAATAAGATAAGATAAACCTTTATTAGTCCCACAGGTGACACTTCTATGGAATGTGACACTTAAATGGAATTTTACACTTCTATGGAATTTGGGGAATCTGAAAGGGGAGGCATTTTGTAACAAAGCATTCACTTCCTATTTCTGCAAACAGCAAACACATGTGCATTTTGAATCTTCATAGTGTGTAGTGTAATGTGTTAAAATTTCATTACCCTCTCTCAGAAGAACATTACCTCTTTTTGCCTCTTACAGTCTTTTTGTTTTTTTTTAAATTAAGAAGAATTCTACAATGAATTTTACATTTCATTCAGAGATCTTCTTAGAGCTAGAGGGCTCTTATCTGGGATGTAAGGAATTTTAAGGAACTCAGGAAGTGGTGTATCCCATTGGAATAGAATAGGCGAGGCAGGGGTGTTTGCTCATCAGGACATCAGCTCCAGTTCCTCTGACTCAGGGGTGGCCTGCTAGGGTCCCGCAAAACATGACTCACAATAAAATAAATCTGCCAGCTCATTTCTCCTAGCCAAGCTCCTTAGGACGCCCAGACAGATGGTGGGACAAGAATATGCCCTTGTTGTATGTAATAGCTGTACATGGGAAGGAGGTCTCATTGGTGATTAAGCACTTCTCGCTCCCTCCTTCCATTACCAGTAAAATCCTTGCACTGGTTTGTTTGGAATGGTCTGGCAAGCTGCAGGTGCCTGATAAGAAAGTCATAAAAACTTTCCATGAGAGGTATTTACACAGAGACAGTGTTCAGCAACAAGACATTTCCTACTGTTTTGGCTGTGTATGTATATGCACCCACAGTTCCTGACTCAAGTTAGTAGATTGATATTTCAGGAATTTCTTGAAGGATAGTGGTCTTCACTTGAACCAGCAGTATGTTTTGACAGCCATTTTCACCAGTCATTTTCACATGTAATGAGGTAAGAAAATCATGCAAGTGTATATACATACACACAAATGTATAAATAGATACATTAAAAAAAAAATATATATATATATATATATATTTTTTTTTTATATATATATTTAAACACAGTGGAGTATCATGTGATGCCTGGTAACACCATTAAATGAAACACCAGAAAATTGCACATGTTGCACACAGTAATATTAAACTAAATGATTTTTTTGTCTTATTCATAACATTTACTTTATAACCTGTTACATCTGTGGTGCTTTAGGGCTGCAAAATTCATTGTAAAATAATGCCAAGCAACCAGCTGATCAGTTTGGACACTGGCCCTCCTTCACGTAAACAAAATTGTCCTCATCATCCTCTGTATTGTCTTTTCTGCTCTGCTGTAAATGTTTCACAGCACTGCTTAGTTATTGATATTATTGTTAAGCCTGGGTTCTTCATTCGTTGTCCTGGAGGACCACAGCACATTTTTTGATGCTCCATCACACCCGTTTCAGTTTAGGCTTGGTAATTAACTGATGAAGATCAGCTGTTTCAAATGTGGAAAACACTTCGCAATGCTATGGCTTGCGAAAACTGAATTTGAGGAACACAGGAACTGTGGTAAACCCTAAAAAGTGATTTTCTGATTTTACTGAATACAGTTGGTTTATTTTTTGGCTTTGAGGTTTGTGAGATACAAGAGAAAATATACAGAATTCAGTATGACCTGAAAAAAATCTATGATTGCTAGCTGCCATAGACGGTCTCTACAGAACATGGTACAAAGGTAAATTATGTTCATGTATATTATGTTATGTGTTTGCACATTATGTATATGTATGTTTTTAGGAAATTCTGTATCAGTGACACAGTTCTAGGCTGAAGTTGCATTCAGGATGAAGTTGCATTATCTAAGAATCAAGGTTAAAGAAAGTCTTTGTAGTCACTTAATAAGTGAGATCATACCTGGCTTCAAGCTCAGCAAGTCCTAGTCACTTTTGATCTTTGAAATATCTTGAATCTACTAAACAGTTCTAAAGTACTATGATTTTCTGTAGATCAAATCATTAGTAGTGCTAGTGAGTCAAATTCCAATTTTGTTACGTAATGAACAATAAACCCTAACAAGTGAATGAAGCCTTTGGGAAGAAGTCATTCATTTTCCACACTGATTTTGGCACAGCTAATGTTTGGGCTACACCTCACACTTGGCCACACACTAGTTTTATTCAGATATTTCAGCCTCTAGATGGCCCACTTTACTGGCACTGAAGCAACTTCAGTCAGCTCTAGAGTTCTCCTGTATATGAATTAGCAACGCACTGGCACATCTGGCCAAGAAACAACTGAATAGTTTAATATACAGTTACTAATGGTGGCCTGAAATGCGGGCACTGTGCAAAAACAGCTGTGATTCCTTAACCTGCTGTAATTATGTAAATATTACTTGACATTACATACTATCAACTTAGTCATTGTTTTTAATCGAATGTACTGGTGTGCAGAGCAAAATCAACAAATTATGAGTTCCTGTATTTCAGGAGCACAGTTCAACAGTGGAAGTAATGGTACATTGTCTCACCTAGAAATAAGATTTGCCATTTTAAACTGAATTAAAATGTTACATTTGCATATGTTAACTGTATGGTCTTACTTAGAGTGAAGTCAGCCTGTAGCAATAATACACAGGTTTCACTAAGAAAGATGTATTTTGAGTTTGGGTCTCTCTATAATGACTGCCTCTAGATCCCAGGACCTGAGGTTTACTGTCATCCATTTTCAGGACCTATGCTACTGTGTTTAAAAAGACCTGCATGCTAAGTTTGTCTCCTCTTTAGGCAATGCTGTGGGTCTTATCATGCGTTCAAAGCCTCAGCAGATTTTGATGCAATCAAGGTGATTAGTGAGGCTTTTCGTGCTATCCTTAGCTTCCCAAGGCCCCGATTAGCAGGTAGGCCCTCAGTTGGAGGAGGGCTTTTGAACTGTCAGTTTGCTGCAGCTCCTGTTCACTCCCAACTCACTTCATGTGGAATCAGTTTGGAGGAGCCATTCCACCTCTACGGATGGTTCTTGACATGGTAAGTATTTTATCTTGGTTTGGTTTGAGTTTATCTCAAACGCTACTTCACAAATTTGGAGACCGTTTGAAATTTGTGAAAACCTTGAATAATGGCCTTCACAGGTATGTCCTCTGCAATGTCTCTAGAAAGTAGTGACTGCAATTTTTCCCACAAACACTTTTACGACAGACTGCAATTTTTCCACAAACACTTTTAGTCCTTTCAGAAAACACACTTAGTGAGTTTGGAGTTCATTTTCAGTAAATAAGACATGTCCTTAGAAGAATGTGATTTCAGGTGCTGCTGACAAGAAAGTCTATACTTTGTGTCAGTAGGAATTTTAGAAAAATGGTGTTTTTGATTTCACTGGCATTGAAGGCCCA
This sequence comes from Alestes dentex, assembly GCA_037576975.1. Taxonomy (NCBI): domain Eukaryota; kingdom Metazoa; phylum Chordata; class Actinopteri; order Characiformes; family Alestidae; genus Alestes; species Alestes dentex. The sequence goes on along the minus strand of JBBIGA010000153.1, from coordinate 9,635,499 downwards.
GTGTTTTAAACAGCACCCGGTATAATTTAAATCTCAGCATATCCATTATGAACTGCGCAATGTGCAATGTACAAAGCTTCAAAACAGCAACCAGCTTGGTTTCGCATCTGTTACTTATACAGTTTGCAGCTCACACACCACTGACCTCACTGTTGTTGTTTTGGGATACATAATGGCTTTCTTACGAGTTGTGTTTTTTGTTGACACTACTCTATGTCATTGCTCCCATCAAAGCAAGAAATCAGAACAGGCCTGTGGGTAATTGGAATTGAATGTGATGTCTTCAGCCTTGCCAGAGAGAAGGATGCGGTTTTGAGCTTCCTCATTTTACCCTGCCAGTCCACCTGGAGGGTAGATTAGATAATCTGAAAATCTTTGGTTGAAGGTCATGTAACGTTGTCATCTACAGCAAACTGGAACGTTAAAAAAACTATGATGGCTAATTATGTACAGTCTGTCTGATTTCCATGCACATTATATGTTTGCACATTATCACTACATATGTATGTTATTAGGAAATTCTTTAGGTCAGTGTTCTAGGCTGAAGTTACATTCACAGAAATGTATTTTAAAAATATTCTGTTGCCATGACAGCAACATGTCCCTAGTGCAATAAGAAGCAGAGAACATGATTACACCTCCTAACCAGCCAGGTAAAGTATATAAAATATTCATTAAAATGGCATTTATTTAAATCCACTTCACAGTGCCCAAAATATGTAATGATGGACCTCAAAATAACATAGATCGTAAAAAAAAAGTCATTTTTTAATCAGTATTTACTGTTAATTGGCAAATTAAAGGCTGGTCTAAACAATCCATTCGTTAGTGACTTAACTGAATGCTCAACCTGTTACCTGTGCATCCATTTTTATACCCTGCAACTGAAGATAAGCTCTTTACTTTAAGTCAGACAAAGCTCCATGTCTGCTGTTTTGATCTCTTGTTACTTTTAGCCTGACACTTGCTCGTGGGTTACTTTGGCTGTGGCTTAAAAATTAAGAGTCAGGTTGTTCACGTTCTCTTTCGACTTGTTTGTGGTTTTTCTAAAATATACCAGTCATTTGCTGTAAGAAAGTGTTGGATTCAGAAAAGACTGTATTTAGGAAAGACATGGGACATCGAATTTAGATGGTCAAGTACTGAATTTTTGCACAATAATTCATGTGTGGCTTCATTGGTTATTTTGAAAGAGATACTTTACAAGCGTCATTTTTAAAGTAGAATATAGAAAAAAATGTCCAGCATTTGCTAAAGGTTTATTTTAACACTCTCAATGCAGAAAGGAACAGACATATTTTTGTAAAATGCCTCTTTCTGTAAAAATATCATGATTTGTGAGACTGCGATCAAAAAAAAAGCACAGAAAATAATTTTAGACTTTTTAAAATAGCTCTAAATTTTTGCTTGTAGCACTTTAGCACTACATTTTTGCTTTCTTTTTGAGGTGGACACCAAGTTAATAATATCTCTTATAATGAAGAATAGTATATCCAAAAATCATTATTAATTTGGATTACTATAAATAAATGTTAAGAGAGTTACAAGATGGCCCAGTCAGATAACCTTAATCCTTTTAAGAGCAGGTTTAAATCAAAATGAATCTGGGATTTACAAACGTACTGTTTCCAGTTCTGTTATCTGATGTTAACAATGCACTGATTTTGACTTCAACAATGCACAAAAATACAGTAGTAATATAATGTTTATTGTTTATGTATGTATTGCATGCTTTACTATTTATTTATTTATTACTATTGCACTGAGTAGGAGGCATTGCTGAAATCATGAGCCACAAATGATGCCCGATATACGTTAACACATAATCAGGATCAATCAGTGCTGTTACCTATTACTTCTCACTCCTCATGCTATTATGTTTTTCAGCATGGAATGAAGGAGAAAAGACTGAGGGTGTGTGGAGTGCCAAGCTACAGACATGTGGGAGGAAACTAACACCACCCTCCCTGTTCTAATGTAATTTTTGTTTTTTTTTTGCTTCTGGTTGAGGCAGCTGGACTGACAGTAGCCCTTTCGGCCTTTAGGCAAAATGGCCTCTCATAAACGCAGTTTTCAGTGCTTTGATGCCATTGTGGATAACTGTCCTCCTCCCAAGCCCTCTTTCCCTGTTGGGCATCGCTTTGGAGGGTCTCAAAAAAGCTCTCATAGCTCAACACGCTTGGAGCCGCTGGAGGATCGTGGAAGCTACATGAGCACAGACCACCAGCAGGCCAAGCCAGTAACGGAGAGTCAGTCTACTTCATGGTACCAACCTCAAGCCCAGCAGCACCAGCATGCACACAGGAGACCCACAAAACCAGATGGAGAGCCTGTTGAGGGTGCAACACACCACCTTAGGCACTCCAAGAGGATCGTGCTTGTGAAGAATAGTGACCCATCCATTCAGAAGACCATTCTGCTGCACTGCAGGACTTTGCGCAGCCTTGGTGTCTTTTTGGATGATGTTTCTGAACTTATGCAGTGTCTCATCAGGAAGCTGTACACACTGGAGGGCCACAAGGTAAGACGCCTCACTTTTTTAGGAGTAGGGGGTTATTTTCGTGACAATTTCCTCTTTATTTAGAAACATAACCAATACTACCACCTGCTTGACAACAAACATATATGGATTGACAAAAAAATTTCATTTTTCATTTTTTTATTGTTCTATTTAATCATACTTCATGGTCTACAGTAGATAATACATAAGGAGTGTCTCACACATAATTATTTTATACAGGGATTAAGGTAGAGGACAACCCACTGTAATACAGAGGCCTCTTGTGGTGAAAACTGGAAAAATATTCTAGAATTGTATTAAACTTTCTGTACATTTTATTTAACGGGTAAACAGTGATCATATACTTTCGAGTGATAAGGGTTTTCCATCTGATTTGTCTACTTTATTTACCATAATAGAATAAGATCATGTGAGTGGGAAATGGGTCTTTTAGCAATGAGTAGTCACTCATGGAATAGTCAATTACTTCTCAGTTATCACTCCTTAGTACTTAATGGCAAAAAAGAAGCAAAATCTGCCAGTAATTTTGAATCTAAGTGTTATAAGAAATAGACCCATTAGATCTGTGAAGTGGAAGCTGTGAAAAAGGTGAGGGGCAGGGAATTTATACAGCCCAGGAAAAGCAGAAAGTCAAGAAGGTTTGTTACCAGTTCAAGTAATCACACACAATAATGTGTTAATAATGTGAGACTTCCACTCTGTTAGTGCTGATGTAGGGACGATTTCTTGGCTTGGAGTCTGCCTGGAACTGAGCCAGACTTTTTCAGCTCCTCAGAACTGAACTGAGCAGGCCTCGCTGGTTTTACTTTGCACTGCTGGCCTCTGTGGGTCTGGAGCAGGCACATCCTTTTAGTTCTGCCACAGGCATGTACTTCCCAGAGAAAACATGCTGTAAGGCAGCCCACACCCCTCCATGGGGACCTGACTGATACAGAGATGCCACTGGGAATGCCATGAGAACAGTACTGCAGCACGTCCTACAAGGGCCAGAGCTAATACTTTGTTGTCAGCAGTTAAAAAGTTGAACTTCGAAAAGAACAAGCGATATAACAGAATCGAATGGAACAGTCAGCAAAACATGTGGTGTCCGAGATACGATACCCTGTCAGTACGCTCTTGCCGTAACAATGTGGCATGCATTTTAACTTAGAAAACTAGGTCTGATCTGATATTTGTGCATGCTACTGAATATATTTCATAAGATTTTTTTCACCTTCCTGATCAGCAGATTACTGTACGGGAGGTGTAGTCTTATTCAGATGGTTAGGATATGTGTAGGCCATAAATTGCAATTGTTTTAAATAGTAAAACTGTCTCTTAAAATAATGCTAAAGGTATCTTTATAAAAGATAAAATTCAACCTGAGAGAATGTTCATAGAAGACAATTCAGTCTCAGTTCAGTTTAGTTTTATTCTTACTTAATACTGCTTGAGCATCATCTCATGTGTCCCTCTTGTCTGATTGTTCTGCAGTTTCATCCACTCTGTTTGCTTTTTGAGTGACTACCTCCTACATTGTTCTAGTAGGAAGCAATTGGGATATTCCTTTACTGGTATTTTTACATTGTAGTGATGTTCTAGCACCCTGGGAATAACTATTAATCTTAGTCAAATCAGAGCTATTTTGAACCAACAAAAACAGGTCAATGGCTTGAAGACACATAGTTTGAGATGCTCAGAATTGTATCTTTAACAGTTCCCATTAATAATCCTGAAACCCTGTGAAAATGAAAAGTTTACAGAACTGCAACACAAGCATATCTGGCATCAGGGAAGCATTGTATTAAAGAGTCAAAAGTCATTTTTGATATCACTCCTATGAATATATTTATTTATTTTTTATTAATCTTTCAGTACTGGATGTAATAAATGGCTAGAGGCCATTCCTTTAGGTTTTTATTTCCTTAAGTGTTATTTAAGATGTTTTTTTTAACATTCAAATTTATAAATCAATAATGGAGCATAAAAAATTCACACATTTATAATCCATATGTTTACACTGGGCTCATTTAGCCTGAACTCCTGATCTTTTCTTGATAATAGATAAGCACCCAGGATGCACCGTCTCTTCAGGTGACATTAATGGATAAATTCATAATTGTATCACCTTAACTGATCCCCCAGGCACTGTGGGTAACCAGAAAAAATTTCATTTTACATAGTGTTATTCTTTTGTCCTGTTTGTGAACAGCTGCTTATTGGAAAACTGAAGTGACAAAAGCAAGTTGGTGCTCATATCAGAAAACGTTCTGGCTTCACTTTGTATGTCTATTTGTACTTGTAGCTTTAAAATTCATGCAAACTGATTTAACCAAACACATCCTCCAACACATGTTGCGGTAAGCGCTTATATTAGTATGCTGATATAAATATCACTAATGATATTAGACTTCTGTTTAAAGGATTAACAATCAGTGTGGGAAAATTAATAATACAGATGTTTGCACTTCCTGCCCCCATTAACTTTTTCAGTTGTATGGCTTTAATCCAGAACGTTGTACTTCCTTTAGGAGAATTGAACTTTCTCTCTTTTTCCTTGCAGCCTAAACACGGAAAAGGATTGTGAATTTATCATTGTCCCATATCAAGATGTTCGTAATACCCAAAATTCTTTACTCTGTTTCAGATTGACAGCATTCAGAGTCTCTTACAGTGCCCCAGTGTCTTGGTGTGTGTGGGCCGTGAACCATTCTACCCTCTGTTGATGGACAGCTTCCGGAAAAATTCTGAGGATAAACTTCCAAAGCTTATCTTAAAGTCACGCTCCAGTGCCTGCAATGAAGAACAAGGATGTAAAAATGGTATATAGATAGAATTTTATCTGGTGCTATGGACCCACTTAACATACAATACTGGATTTTAAACAGTTGAATTAGTTATAATTGCTTCTTACAATTGCTTACATTTTTTAGAAGTGATATTGGTTTCAGTTTGAAAAACTACAGCAAGTCGTCAACTGTATGCTATGAGAACTGATTTGGCAAAGTATACTAAAAGACTCCTTAATTTTACATAGTTTCTAGAGCTATGAAATCACATAGTGTCATCATAGTTACTTTATTTTCATTTTTGTGTGTCAAATTTACAGTGAATTTTGGACTTGAAACCAAGAAAAGCATCATTCATCCAAAAACTTATCCAACTGACAAGTCAGCCAGGCTCACCATGTCGTCGGAAAAGTCATTTCCAAGTGGTCTTAACTCTGTTCCACCTGCGCATCCAGGTCTATATTCTCAAGCAAGAGAAAATATGATGGAAGACGACATTGAAAAGAGAGTTCTTGTCAATAAAGATGGCAGCTTGTCAATGGAGATGAAAGTCCGATTCCGACTGTTAAATGATGAAACATTGCACTGGTCCACGGAGATTAAGAAGTCATCAGGCACATTTAATGAATCCTTCATGGGCTACAATGATGCCCACTACCTCCAACACAGCAATAGTGAGAGCTGCTCAGAGTCAGAGTCTCTTTCTGCTGGTGATGCTGATGTTGCCAGACTTCACCAAAAGCATTTGGAAGAGTCTCACTGTCAGCACTGTTGTACTCACTGCCAAGAGTATGATATTTGGAAAAATCCAGCCCTTGGTGAACAAAGAAATGTAAGACACATCAGATCATCCAGTTCCAGCGCATCCTCACACAAAATAGTCTGCAAAAAGGCATCGGTTGAGAGCATGCATACGATGTCCAGTGAGGAATATACAGAGCAGGTGGTAGAAAAAGCAACTTGCTTTCAGCAGACTGTTGGAGAGGAGGGTGATACCACAGTTGAATACTGCACCATTAGTCGCTGCTGCAGTCGCAGTGAAGTATGTTCAGTGTCTGCAAAGAAGACTCATGCTGAAGGGAAAGGTGGAAAAGATGAAAATAGTCAAGTGTCTCTTGATGAGGAGAAAAAAACTGAGAGTGCATCCACTGTTCCCATGACAGATTCTAATAAGGATCATGTGAGTGTCCAAATTACCCAGATATCCCAGGAAGAAGAGAGACCTGTATCTGTTGAAAGCAATTCCTCACAAGTCTTGGCATCCCTAAAGGAGGACCAGGATGAAGAGGAAACTGACCTCCCTCCAAGTATTTCAAGAGCATCCCAGAATACCAGTCAAGGGGGTGATGAAGAAACCAGAGACTTTACTTCACACCCACATTCTGGCTCATCCTGCAAATCACCTGTATCTCCAAAACATCAATTATCACCCAGGCCACCAAGTAAAGCTTCAGATTGCTCAGGGAAATCTGGATCTAGACATGGTCAGTCTCCAAAGTTTAAGGTTGTGGAAAAAGAAGCATCTAAAAGCAACATATTGGAGGCAAGTACTCAACCAGAGGAACATGTCTTACATGAAAGTGATATCCAAGACATGGCTGTAGAGAGAGCTCCGAGCTCAACGATGATAACAAAACCTGAGAATAATTTTGGAGGTAATGCAGAATCTGCTGAAGCAAATCGAAAGGAACGATCATCAAGTGCCATGTCTACCAGATCAAATGCCTCTGGAAAATCAGGTAAATCCGATGTTAATGTAGTAACGGAACAGGAACACCCTGATGTCAAAGACAGTCTTGAGGAGAGAACAGCAAGTGCCATGTCAACTAAATCAAATATTTCATCAAAATCAAGAGAGTCCAAACGATCAGAGGTAGCACCTGAAGAAACAAAAGATGATAAACTACAAACAGAAGAAAGAGCCCAAAGTGCCATGTCTAATACTTCTACAAGATCGAAACAGTCAAGAGTTTCAGAAGTGGCAGCTGATGAAATTGTTGAGGCAGAAGACCATCTAGAAGATAGAGTTCCAAGTGCAATGTCAACAGTATCTATTAGATCTAATACATCAAGAATATCCGAGTCCTCAGATTTCAAAGAAAGAGGTAACCAAATACGTGACAGATCTCCTAGCGCCATGTCTGCCAAGTCTAATGCCTCGGTGCAATCAAAGAAATCTAAAGACATAAAACCACAAGAAAGAGCACAAAGCTCTATGTCAGCCAAGTCTAATGCTTCAGCGATATCTACTAAATCAAAAGTATCACAAAAAACAGCAGCGGACACTGTAGAAGAAAGTGATAGAGGGTTAGATGAGCGTGTTCCAAGTCCCATGTCTGTGAAATCAAATCATTCCAACATTTCAGCAACAGCCACTGCAGTGACTTCTGAAGATCCAAAACAGCATTTTGAACAAAAAGCTGAAAGTACAGTTTCACATACCTCTGTAGGACCTATAACACCAAATATTCTTTCAGAGCTGGACTCAGAAATGAATGAGGCAGAAGAAGAGGCATCTGAGGAACGACCTCCAAGTGCAAGGTCGATCAAGTCAAATTCTTCTGCGAGGTCAAATAAATCAAGTGTTTCAGTAGCCCCTGTAGAAGCAGATGAAATGGAGGAAGAGTCTGAAAAAAGAGCCTCAAGTGTGATGTCTCCTAAATCTGCTGCTTCTGCAAGATCGGATAAAAACAAAAATACAGTCTCAAAGTGTAACGATACAGAGGAAAAGACAGAGATACTGCAAGAAAGAGTTCCAAGTGTTATGTCTACTAAATCTCATGCCTCTGACAGATCTAAGTCTGCAGCAGATGAATCAGCAGACTTCGAAGACGCAGCCGCTGCACGAGCTTCCAGTGCTATGTCTATAAAATCTAACACCTCTACAAAAACAAACAAGTCAAAAATATCAGAGTACATTGCCGATAATACTGAGGAAGAAGTTTCTGAAAGATCTAAAAGCGTACTGTCCTCTATATCCAAAGCCTCCACAAAATCAAAAAAGTCAAAAATGTCAGTTTTGACCAATGAAGAACCTGATGGATTAGAAAGCCAAACAGAAGACAGAGCCCCCAGTGCACTGTCCGTTAAATCAAACACTTCCGAACGGTCTACAAAATCAAATGCTTCAGAAATCATAAACAAAGAAAATACAGATGCAGAGGGACGGTCTGCCAGTGCTATGACATCAAAATCGAATGTCTCTGAAAGATCACTGAAGTCTAATGTCTCAGAATTGGCAGATTATGACCACGACGGCATGAAGGATCACACAGAGCAACGTGTAGCAAGTGCAATGTCTGCTAAATCCAATATTTCTGAAAAGTCTAGATCAAACATTTCTACAGTTGAAATTTTTGAAAACCTGTGTATAGAACAGAAGGATTTGATTTCTGAAAAATCAAATCATCCATCAAAACAAACTTCAGGAAGTAATAAAGAGAATGTGGAGAGAGTCTTGAGTTCTTTGTCAATGAAATCAAATAAATCAGCAAAATCTGATGTATCTGCAAAGTCTAACAAATCTAAAGTATCACAGTCTGCTCCAGAACAACCTGAATGTATGGATGAAGATCAAAGAAAAAGGGCACCAAGTGCTTTGTCCTCTCGGTCTAATGTTTCAATTAAATCTAATCATTCAAAAGCTTCAAGTGTAATGTCTGCAAAGTCCAATACCTCTGTGAAGTCTAAGAAGTCAACAGTTTCTGATGTACAGTGTGAAAATGTGGATGCAGAAACATGTCAAACTGGAGAAAGATCCCAGAGTGCGTTGTCAGCAAGAACCAACGCGTCTGAGAGATCCATAACATCAAAAGCATCAGAGACTACTGGAAAAGAACTAGGTGAGGAAGACAAAGAAGAAAGGGCACTGAGTGCCATGTCTTGTAAATCCTTTGTTTCAACTACATCTAACAAATCAAAGGTTTCAGACACAGTTCCTCTTGAGTCTGTAGAGATTGAAAACGACGTAGAAGAAAGAGCACTAAGCACAACATCAGCTAAATCAAATATCTCAGCAAAATCGAAGATTTCAGAAGTTTCTGACGAAGCATCAAAGAAAACTGGAACCACAGATGGGGAAAGAAAAGAGGACAGGGTTGCAGATGTAATGTCTCCATGTTCTCTGTCAGCAAGGTCTAATGCTTCTGCAAGCTCTAGAAAGGCAAAAATGTCCAAGAATGGGCTTAAGGATCCTGAGGATGAGGATGAAGGAAAAAGCAAAAGAGCTTCAGGTACAGCATCGCCTGCAAGATCTGAAAAGTCAGAAACTTCCGAAATTGCACCTGCTGATTCTGCGGCAGAAGACCAGACTGCAATGAGAACACCGAGTGTATTGTCAACAAAATCAAATATCTCTACAAGATCTAAGACGTCCAGGGTTTCAGACACAAGCTTCAAAGTAAAAGAGGAGGAAACAGTAGAAATATCTTCAAGCGCAATGTCTGCTAAATCTATCAGTTCAGTCACATCAAAGAAGTCAAAATTGTCTGAAGTGCAATCTGAAAAAGTAGCATTAGAAGGAGGACAAGTGGAGGAAAGAGCTCCAAGTACTGTTTCTATTAGATCTGGTATTTCTGCTAAACATGAAAAGTCCACCCAAACAACCAGTTCTGTAGATGTTGACCCTGCTAAATCTGGAGAGGCTGAAGAAATGAAGACGGAAGAAAGGGCACTAAGTCCCATGTCTCCAAAATCCAAGGTTTCCTCCAGATCCACAAAGTCAAAGAGTTCAGCGCTGGCTATTGAGCAGACTACTGAATTTAAAGATTTGAATGAGAGGTCTGCTAGTGCCCTGTCGGTAGGGTCTGTAAAGTCTAAGAAATCACGAAATTCACAGAGGACAGCTGATCAACCTGCACAGAAAGAGGACAGTGATGAGAGGAACCCTAGTGCCCTTTCAATTCAATCAAACACTTCCGCAATTTATACAAACAACAATTCAGAAGTTGACCCTCATGTGGAAAGATCTGCATCTTTCAAATCTAACATTTCTGCAAAATCTAAAGGATCTGTTGTATCAGATATTCAGACTGAGGGGAGTATTCAGATGCAGGAACACCGAGCTAAGAGTCAGCTGTCAGCTAAGTCAAACGTCTCCACAAAATCAAAGAAGTCCAAAACTGAAGAAAAGAAAGACATTAGTGATGACCCTGACGATACTGCAGGTAACAATGCAGAAATGAGTGATAACAGAGTACAAAGTGTTTTATCAGACAATTCAAAGGCACCAAGCTCTGTTAAATGTGTCTGTGGTGGCTTGAAGAAGTCAAAACCTTCAACAAAAACATCTGCAAATAAAGCTGACAATGAAGAGAGGTCTGCCAGTGCATTGTCTCAAAAATCTGTGAAGTCTAAAACCAGTTCAGTCGAAACACCAGCAAGTGCTTCAGTTTCCATTGGGATTGTAGAGGAATATGATGTGGATAATATTGAAGAGGAAAGTGTGTCAGTGGCATCAGTGACCCCTGTTCCACACTTGAAATCAAAAAATGATATATATTCTGAGGGTTCCTCAAATATTCTGGAAAAAACAAAACAACAGCGCACACCATCACCACATGACAGACCGAAAAGTTCATTGTCAGTGGGAACAAATGTCTCAAACAAATCCAAGAAATCTGAATGCTCTCAAAGCAACTCTGCTCAGCCACTATCAGATACAGCAAGTGGGATTAATTATGAGACGGCAAGTGATAAATCTGTAACAAATAATGTTATGGAAACTAAGTCTGATAGCCATCTTACAAAGCCAAAATCCCCAACCAGCGAAGTACGGTCATCCAGTAAGAGCTCCAGTGTTTCACACTCTAAAGAGAAAAAACCTTCAGTCAATGACAGACCAAAAAGTAATGCATCCAATTCATCACCTCATTTGGAAATAAAGGTGCAACATAGTAATGGTGATTCCAAAAGTGAAACTTCAAATAAAGAGTCAAAAAGATCAAATCATCCAAGCAATAGATCTGCTGAAGAAGATAAGGAAGACAAGATTTCAAGATCTCGATCTGCAGCCTCAGAGAATCGGCTCAGTCCCAGCCCATCAAAATCCCCAAAGAAGTCCAAAAAGCCTGTAATTCTTCTTGGTGGCTCTAATGATAGTGTCTTGTCTCAGTCTGTCTCAGCTCCAGAACCACTAAATGAAAATTCCAACAATTTGAATATGGCAGGAGATGCATCGGATAGGACAAATGTGTCTGACAGGACGTGTAACGCCCCCCTGGATGTTACTGATTATGGTAGGAATATCAGTGACAAAACGAGTGAAAAAAACAGCAAATGCAGACACAGAAAAGGTAGCAGCTCTTCACAGCAAAAGGCAGATGATGAGATGTCTGACATAGTTCCAGCTAATCTACCAAATGCTTCTCCAACTGAGGTAGTGAATGAATGGTTGAATAAAATTCCATTGGACAGTGCTTTGTATGATGATGGAGATGAATTCCATGAAAACTCTGAAGAATTAGAGACAATGAATAGATTACAAGAGCCAACACAAAATGACATAGGTGAAGAAAGTGAAGAAGATGCTGATGTAGTTGCTTTTGAGCCACAAAATGAGAAGGAAGCTCAACTGGTAACTGAAGAAATTGATAATAATGAAGACAAAGAAGATGATGTTGAAGCAGGGACTGACAAAGACCTTGTGGCTACTGGGATCAACCAATCTAGTCCTGAACAAGATGTCTCAAAAAGTTTTCATTCTTCTGTTCAGGTTATGAGAGTTTTATTAAGTCCCAAACTTGATAGATGCAATAGTTTACCAGAAGTATCTACTGTATATGGGAAAAAACTCAGTACATCAGCAAGAGGACTTTTAGATTGTCTTGTAAATCTTCAGTTGATTCATTTTGATCCCAATGATGTGAATGGTAAAGCTGAAAAATACAAGGACCTTATGAACATGCTCCAGTCCCTCTGGCTTTGTGACCCATCTGATAAGATGACAGTCACACAGAAAAGTAAATCCAACGATCAGCAGTCTATTGATGATGAAATGAAGGCCAAGTCATCCTCAGGGGTTGATGTAAGCAGTGGCTCAACTGGCTCTGGAAAGAGCAGTGTTAATGATAGTACCCAGGCTCAGAAATCCCATGCCAATACAGAAGGTGAAGGCCTTGAGACACTGACAAAGTTACAAGAGTTTGATGAAACAGAAGGAGAGGAAGCTTTGGGTGTGGTAGAAATGAAATCTGATCCAGCAACACCAGATATTGCAAGTCGTGTCCAGTGGACCCCTGAGACTGAGGCAGAGGGTACTGTGGAAGAAAGACAAGAAGAAAGTAACATTCCAGCCTCCGATGATACTATAAGGAGTAGTGACAGTCCAAGAGAGCCACTTGAAACACCTCCTTCATCAAACAAGAGTGCTGGAAATGATCCTCAAGAAGACACAAGTTCAGGTACTCCTCCATCAGTGCAGAGGTCTCAGTTAACAAAAAAGTTTTCCCAAGATCCTGATCCTGTCTGGGTATTAAATCTGCTAAATAAACTGCAAAAACAGTTCATGACACATTATGTTAATGCAATGGCTGAATTCAAAGTACGCTGGAATTTAAATGACAATGAGCAGCTTGATGCTATGATATCTGAATTAAGGGATGAAGTCCATAAGAGGATACAATCAAGTATAGACAGAGAACTAAAAAAAATTCAGGGTCGTGCAGGAAGACCTAAACCACCAAAAGAAGCCATGTCACGCGAGTCAACTGTTCAAACAGAACAAAGGCGGCGACGTCTGAAAGTAATGCTCAATCATTCCATAGATACAGCAGCAAAAAGTGATGATGATAATACAGCAACAGGGACTGATTTTAGTGATCAGCGGAGTGACGATGAGTACTGTCCATGTGACACATGCATGAAAAAGAAAATGGCATCAAGGCCTGTTTTACCCACAGAAGTATTAAATTCTGCCCCAGTGATGATGGACTTTGATTTGAGAAAAATTCTCCAGAAGAAAAGAGAAGCTCCCACAAATAGCAAAAACTACATTTTAGAGGAGACTGGAAATGAGGACAATTCTGTGAAAGACATAAATGAAGAAAACCAGGAAATCCAATCTTGCCTTCCAGTGCAAGAAACATCAGATGAACTTATGACCACTGATTCTGCAAAGAAACAAGAAGCAATGGAAGTTGAAAAAACACAAGACGTTGAGGAAGGCACTTCCATCGAAAGTAATATCAATGAGCAAGAATACGAAGCAGATGAGGAAATTGCTGAGAGGGTATCAGCAGGTATGGAAGCAGTAGATGACCCTGAGGCTGAAGCAGCTGTGGATGAAGAAAAAGACCAATTAGCAGAGAGTGAAGGGTCTCTGAAAAGTGAAACGCACAGAAACAAGCAATCTCCAGAAGCTGAAACTACTGAAGAAAATGGGACACCTGAAGTTGTTGAAGGTGCAGAAGAGGAAGAGACTGACAATAAATCAGTAGAAGAACAAGAAGCTGAAGTTGAAATAGAAGATGAGGCTACAGAAGCAGAAATTGCTGAATCTAAAGCTACAAAAGAACTGACAGCAGAAGAGGAAGAAGATGATGAGGAAACAGAAGAGAAAGAAGCACCTGAAACTGAAACTCTGAAGACTCCTAGTGTTGAAACAACAGATAAAGAGGAAGAAGCTGAACATCAAGCAACAGAGGAAAAAGAGTCTCTGAAAGATGAAACAGGGGAGGAAGAGGAAGAGGAAGCTCCAGAAGCAGAGAAAGTAGAAACAGATGGAGATGAATCAGTTGAGGAAAAGTATACCAGTAGGGAAGAAACAACAGGAGATGAGACAGTGGATGGAGCAGCAGATGAGGAAAGGACTAGTAAAATTGCAAATGATGGAGATACAACAGGGGATGAGTCTGCAAAAGAGTTCAATCCAGCGGAGGATGAAATAGCAAAAGATGGAGAGTCAACTGATAATGGAGAACCAACCAAATTAGAAACATCAGCAGAGGAAGAAACAGCTGATGAAACAGCAGAGGATATACAGAGAGATAACAGTGAAACAGCAGAAGATGGGGAGACAGCTGATGATGAAATACCAGAAGACGGAGAGACAACTAATGAAATGGCAGGAGATGAAAAGACACCCAAAGATGAAATAGCAGACAATGGAGAAAGAATGGATGACATGACAGCGATGGATGGTGATGGAACAAGTGTGGATGAAGAATCAGCAGCAGAAGGAGAAGCTGAAGAAACAGCTGATGTAGAAACACCAGAAGATCTAGAGACAAATGATGATAAAACACCAGAAAATGGAGAAACATCAAATGATGAAATTGCAGAAGATGAAGATGTTACTAAAGTAGGAGGAGATGATGAAGACACAGCTGGTGAAGAAACACCAGAAGACGGAGAGACAGCTGATGCAGAAGTAGCTAAAGTGGAAAGTGCAGAAGGTGCAGAGACTTCTGATGAAGATACTCCAGAAGAAGAAGAAGAAACAGCTAATGATGAAACAGCACATGATGGAGAGACATCTAAAACTGATATAGCAGAGGAACTGGAGAGGACGGATGAAACAGAAAATGGAAAGTCTTCTGATAATGGAACAGCTGAAGCTGATGATGGACATGGTCATGAAGCAATTGAAGCAATTGAAAATGAAGGAGCAGTTGAAGATGAAATGACAGGGGAAGAGACAGATGAAACTAAAACCTCAAAGGAAGTAGAAACAACTGATGATGGAACAGCAGAAGATGGAGAAACAGCTGATGATGGAACAGCAGAAGATGGAGAGATAGCTGATGATGGAACAGCAGAAGATGGAGAGATAGCTGATGATAGAACAGCAGAAGATGGAGAAACAGCTGATGATGGAACAGCAGAAGATACAGAGGCAGCTGATGATGGAACAGCAGAAGATGGAGAAACAGCTGATGATGAAACAGCAGAAGATGGAGAGATAGCTGATGATGGAACAGCAGAAGATGGAGAGATAGCTGATGACGGAACAGCAGAAGATGGAGAAACAGCTGATGATGGAACAGCAGAAGATGCAGAGACAACTGATGATGGAACAGCAGAAGATGGAGAGACAGTTGATGGTAGAACAGCAGAAGATGGAGAAACAGCTGATGATAGAACAGCAGAAGATGGAGAAACAGCTGATGATGGAACAGCAGAAGATGGAGAAACAGCTGATGATGGAACTGCAGAAGATGGAGAAACAGCTGATGATGGAACAGCAGAAGATGCAGAGACGGCTCATGATGGAACAGCAGAAGATGCAGAGACGGCTGATTATGGAACAGCAGAAGATGGAGAGGCAGTTGATGATGGAACAGCAGAAGATGGAGAAACAGCTGATGATGGAACAGCAGAAGATGGAGAAACAGCTGATGATGGCACAGCAGAAGATGGAGAAACAGCTGATGATGGCACAGCAGAAGATGGAGAAACAGCTGATAATGGAACAGCAGAAGATGAAGAGGAAGCAAACGTAGGAACAGGAGAAGATGACGAGACAGCTAATTATGAAACATCCAAACATGGAGGGACTTCTGATAATGAAACACCAGAAGAGGGAGAAGAAATGGAGGAAAGCAACACAGCTGAGGGTGAAGAAGGGGGGAAAGAAGAGGCTGGAGTAGCTGGTAAGGATCAAATAGATGGTCCTGATGTTAATTCTAGTGTTGAAAATACTGATGGTCATGATGAAGTAACTGAATTAAAAGCAGATGATGAAGCTGATGATGAACATGCACCACTTAAAAATGAGGGTGATGTTGTTGTACACAGCATTGAAGAACACACAAGCGATGAAGAAAGCAAAGGAGAGCCTACAGATAACGTACAAGCAGAAGAAAGCTCAGAGTTGATGAGTGACAGCCAAGACAAAGGGTACCCCAATGCGTTGGAAAAAGACAGCGAAATGGGAGGTTATTTAAATAGCCATTTTGTAAATGTTGGTGAATCCGCTGAAGGGGGAGATGAAGCTGAGGATGAAACTGAACCAGATGTGGAAACAGATGAAGAAGAGCAAAAGATTCCTGCTGCACAGCCTCAAGTAGGGGCAGTGCAGGAAGATGTCCAAACTGATGAAACAACAATGGTATCCT
Source organism: Alestes dentex (assembly GCA_037576975.1). Taxonomy (NCBI): domain Eukaryota; kingdom Metazoa; phylum Chordata; class Actinopteri; order Characiformes; family Alestidae; genus Alestes; species Alestes dentex. The sequence goes on along the minus strand of JBBIGA010000153.1, from coordinate 9,619,156 downwards.
TTGATGCTATAGAAAAAATATGCACAGGCTCTGAGGATGGGGCAGATGCTGATGTTGAGGATTCAGAAACAGAAGTGCACAACAAGTATGACACTGATAATAAGCATGACAGTGATTCTGTCACTACAGAAAAGAAAGAAACTGAAAGTCATGCAAAACTATCAGATATTGCAGAGATTACTGGTGAAGATGAGAATGAGGAAACAACAAAACAAAACCCTGACTGTGAAGAAGAATCACCTGAAGACGAGACAAATAACTTGACGAGACAAATAACTAAGTCATCCATGGAATCTCAGCCAGGTTCTTTGGAAGAGGTTTTGGATGAGGAGACGAGAAGTCAGAAAAGTTCAGATCATTTGACAGTGAAAGGCAACTGCATGCATCCGATTATAACCTCAGAGGAGGACAGCAAAGACACACAAGAAAAAAGTGAGTCAGAGTCTGTAGATTTAGGCAGGCATGCTGCCTCCCCTAAGAAAGATGCTAAAAAATCCAGCAAACTGAAAAAGGTTAAATAACTACATAATTTGAAGTTTTAAACAGTGTTTGGAAACACAGGGTTTAGTTCTAAGAGACTGTATATTTCATACTGTGTATTACGCACTTTATTAATTACTGCTCTGGTATTTGCACTCACGCACAGCACAACCAGTGTTGTTAAAGGGAATAACTGAAACTTGAAACAGTAATGTGAAATACAAGGACCATTTCTTTGTATATTTACAAATAGATAACCACAAGTATTTAGTATTTTGTATTGAGCTGCATTGAATTACTATTTATACACACTACTGTACTGGAGCCTTAGCCTTTATATATTATTATGCCTAGGAAATGGGAGGATGATATGGTGCAATAGGAATTGTTTTGTGTTCACATGCAGCCAGCAAAAATAATGAAAATCCCTCCAGAGGAATATGTGTGAATGTATGTGTGTGAGCATGTAGCAGGAAAAGGAATGCTGTCTCCAATTTAGCCGAAAAAATTATTCTACTTTATCGTTATACTGTATGTTGAATCATCATAAAAGTTTTAGCAAAACCTGATTTGAATGGAAAGAGAAGGCAATCAGCCAACCATTAGCATTACATATTTATATATTTATTTTGTTGGCTTTCATTTTTCCTCACAGTAAACATTTAAAATGACAAAAAATAATTAAAATAGCAATTAAGAGAGAGAGAGAGAGAGAAAAAAAAAATACTCATCAGTATTAACATTATTTATTTGTTATTTAGATTTACAGTATATGTACTCTGTCCCTTAAAATATGTGATAATCGGTTAGTAGGCTGGTATCACGTGGCGGGTTGGACTTGGTTATCCTGTAAATTGCTGTGCTGAAATACTACAATGATCCACTCCATTTTATTGAAGACTTAATGGCATGTACAATACCAAGTCCCACAATGGAAGCCTTTAAATAATAGGAAAATATATATGCCTTAGATGCTTTGCCACATGCACCAGTGCAAGGTATTTTGACTTTATCCATGACCTTATCCTGAAGAAGACTGCACACATCTCATAAACTCAAAGTTAATAAAAGAAAAGATAGAAGACAGTACTGCTTTTAAATGAAGAAAGACAAATTGGTATCACAAATATACATGCCCTTTCTGCATAATGCACATAATACTAAAAGGAAGTTAGAATTCGCAGTCGGCGAACTGGCAATCAGCTGTGTAAGATTTGTCCCTCTTTATCAAATTAATTGTACTGTACCAGTATTGTACTTGATGATCACTTCTTCTGTGACTTGAATGTACCAATACTCTCAATAAACCAAATATATATTTAAGAGACATGTGTTTACCCTGTAATATCACCTAAATCCACAATGTTTGGTATGTTTTGGCATTAATACCATTTTATTATTCATAAAATTACATTACAAACACAGTTATCACATAGTTAGTTGTTCATTCGACTTCTGATCACCTGGAGGCATCTATCCTCTAAACATCTTAGATAATCCTACTTTCATCAGTGGACAAGTGTTCTTTGCATTAGGAGAAGGAAAACTTCCAAAGTTAGTTACGAGGTTTACTTTGCACTTTAAAGACAAGGTTGCAGAACTTTATATCTGCAAGGTGGACTAAAACATTAAAGCAGACACTGCTTAAAAAACCTCCAGCCGCTTTGCTGTGTGTGATCCACCTCTACCATGTAACTGTCACTGCTGTACTGAGAATGATCCACCACCCAAATAGTACCTGAACAATAGTACCTGAAATGATCCTGAACGCTGATGAATGAGGTAAAGGGAGGCAACATACAGGTGGACTATAGTCAGTAATTCTAAACTACAGTGAGTGTGTAAAAAGTGTCTTGTACATTTAGCACACAGTTCAACCACATGCACTAATGTAAACCTGAATCTTATTTAAAATTAAGATTGTGAGTGTGAACAAGAGATAATTATTTTAAGTAAACATTACTTCATTACTTTAGTGTTTCCATGTCATATTGGCCCTAATTTCCTGACACTGGATTGAAAGTTTTAAATAAGGAAGTAATTATTTCAAGACAACAGGCTATATTTCTGACCCTTCAATAGATCATAGTGTGACATTCATGACAAAATAAAAAATGCTCCCCAAATGTGTTGAAGGAGAAAATCAGCGAACTATTAATAATTTGCCCCACCTCATCCATCAGCCAGAGTCACCCTATTTAAGAGTCAATTCCCAACCATTGTGACACCTCAAGCATTTTTGTTTTTGTTCCCTAACTTGGTCGCCTTAACAGACCGGTCAGTCCACTGAATAGGGGCAGAGCCCAAGGATCCAATACCCTGACAACTGCAATTACTCAGGGCACCCGGCACTGTGAGGACATTTGGAGCCCAGTCTAATAATGAATAGTCTGAGGAGTATTTTACAGAGGGACCCCTCATCAAACTTCCACCATATCAGAGACTGTATCACCTGATAATGTCCAAATTCAAGATCACTTGAACTGAACTACAAGACAGGCATTTATATTTACTTTAATTGGTTTGAAATTGGTCTGGTTCCAGCTATTAACAAATGCCCATTGCATGGCAACAACTAATTCATTCTAACTTCTCTTCCTCTTCTTTCCTTTTCTTATATTTAGCCAAAGTGGACTCATACAGGCAATGCTTATGTATATTTTGGAAGTTTTAATTATCGGCTTCCTTTGACAAGGTAAGTGTGTGACTGGGTATTTGAAACTGTCCTAGGAGACTTCATTCCCTACCTACACTGCACAGAGTCAGAGGTGTGCAGCCCCACTGGACGAGCTTGATGGATAGTCCTCTCTTTGCGAGTTTCCATCCACAGCTTCCGGAGGGGATGTGACATAAATAATTGGTGTCACTACCATCGACCGGGTGCCACACTTGGAGAAGGGGTTGGAGTGACTCACATAACACCACAGCCCATTCCCCTCCCCACACCACAAAATGCCTACAGAGTGCACGCAGAGAAAGTTAGTGATAAGAAGATAGATCACACTGTGTAGAAGGCCTCACAGTAACAGTAAAATAATTTTCCCCATAGCACAAAATTCGTCATCTACTGCATTTCCTTTTTCTTTAATTAAGCTGCAAAGAAATGTATGTCATGTTGGTAAAGCCATTGTAGATTATACAATTAAATTCAGATTGTAAATTTCAGGCACAAATATTTCTCTATTTTTTACGTTGTTTTTTAATATGTCATATTTTCTTTGTAGTACCTCGTACTTTTTCAAGGGAGATAGTTTAGCAGATGTTCTCTCAATCTGATAAAGAAAATATAACATTTAAGCAATGATTGTGACAATTAAACCATGTGATAATTCAAATGTGAGAGTCTTTATAATACAGTCTGTTTGCAATATATCTAATCTACAAAGATAAGCTACAATGTCACTAATCTAAAATGAATCTAAGGTTTCTGTTGACCTGAGTCAAAAATCGAAGCACATATTCCTTTCTTAATGTGATGTATTTGCAAATGAAATGAGATGTTCAGCTGGTTAACAATTGTGGATGGAATGTAATTTTATTTATCATAAATGTGACTGGATCACATTCTGAAAGTCCAATCCTGGGGGCTACAGAAACTCTTCAGGTGTTACTGGCATCTGTTTTCACAAGGGAAAAAAAATCTGCGTGCTTTTCACTTAAATTTCACCTAAATTCTGTATGCTATAATAAATGTGCGTGAGAGTGAGTGGCCAGTGTGTGTGTGTGTGTGTGGGGGCAGCAAAAACACTGCATCGAACAACCTCACTCATTTTAAAATGAACAGTTGCAACATAGACAAACTGGAATAACTTGTAAGGGATTATTTTACAACCACTTCATGAGAAAGCCAAGACAAAGTCACACACTGTCAAACATCAAAATGCATTGGGCAAAAGTCACTACACTTTGATCAGAATTATGAAGAAACTAGAATTTTGTATTTCAAGTGATAAGACACAATGGCTTGTGCTCAATATGACCAATGACTTAATATAAAAAGGTTACAAAAACAGGTCAATTTCAAATTGAGGTTACTTTATTCAAACCATTGATCAATCTACGATGGCTAAATTAAGATTACAAGTGATGCGGTTTGCCAAGTGCTAAAAAATGCAAGAATGAGAAGAGGGTTACCAGTCTTACCCACAAAGGCCACAGGCAAGGGTGTCTGCAGGTTTTCATTCCAGTTAAGCAGGACTATACCCAATCCTACATATTTCATCACATGACCTTAGTCTTAAAGGGGACATATTATGCAATACTCACTTTTTGCATCCTTTTGTATTTCCATTTGGTTCTCTACTGCTCCTATAAACACTCCAAATGTGAAAAAAAACATCCATCTGTTTTCTGTGAGTCATCTGAAAGAGTTTAGTGTCTGGAATCAGATGCTTCTATGAGCCATTTGGACGGCTCTCCTATTGTGAAGTCAGGATGAGGAAATTTGCATAGAACCACCCCTCATCTGTCGAGCCCCACCCACTAGATTAGTTAAATTTTTGTCTGCTGGTTTTACAAGCACGTGCATAAGACGCTGGGCGCTATGGCTACAGGCAAAGGCAAGTCACACATGGAATGTTGTGTTGTTGGCTGCAAGGAACAACACAAATCCCACCCACAGTCTCTGATGGGTGGGGTGTGGCCAGCAACAGCTTATTTGCATCAAGGTGATAGAGCCCTTAAAGGCTCATTTTGAAAGGGACTGAAACTGTCAAGAATAGAGCTGGTGAGACCTCTTTATGTGAGAGTGATTTTGTGCAAAGAACTTAGCCCATAGACCTATTATAACTTGTTTAAAAAAAGGTATAATATGTCCCCTTTAAAGCAATTGGTTTGTGGTTGTGTCCTGTATGGTTGTGTTGAAAATATGAGAAAATATTACATGCTCAGTAGCACAAAGGAGGTTTTAGAAGCGCATAAAGGAGTACGCCAGAAAATGAATTTTAATGCAATACATCTTTCTACCTTCCATAATTAATGTTTCCATGCAAGAGGCTTTTTTCATTTTTAGCCATGTAACTCCATTCACCCTCACTCCAAGACAACCTAAAAACCTAGCATATTTTCAGTTATGTTTCTGGTATAATGAGAGGAGTAAGAAGTGCCCAGACTCCTTGTAAACTAATAGCTTAGTTAGAGACGGCTATGAGGCATGTCATTAATTATTTTGTAAAAGAAGATGGCCGTATGTAAGCACATCGGTTGGAATAGGGCTTGATAAGCCATTGCAGTTTATCAGCTAAGAGAGGGTTTAAACGACTGCATCACTTGGGGGTTATACAGAGCTCTAAAAATTCAGGAAAACAGCTACACAATATTTACCCTTTACATAAACTAATTGCACAGAACACCAAATTTTTAGGGGACAGAGATACAGAAAATGGACATGAACTAGAGCAATTTATAGTTTTTGGAATGTATTTATTATGACACTTCAGAAATATGAAGCTTCTAAGCACTGCTGGACAAAACGGACTGTAGTTAAGATTGAAACCTGTTTGGAAATGAAACCTGGTATCTATGGTTGCCCAAACTTGTCTGGAAAAGTAGACAAATTAGAAGAAATGCAGGAGGAAGCACCTGCTTTGCTGACGAGGAGCTATTTCCACCCTCAGCCTGGGAGACGTGGAGCTCTATTCCGGTGGATAACGCAGGGGGCTTTCCCCATTTTCCCTGTTTACCTTCAAGTACGGTGCCAGCAGCCAGCTGCATAGAGCTGCTCCCCTGCAGCCCAAGCTCCCATGCCTCCAGATGTTTTAAACAAACAAGTGTGCCAGCCTGTTGATATGAGGAGAGACATGTGACCCTCTCTGCCAGAATTTCCTGTTAAAAGCTTAATGCATTGCACAGGTGGATGTCAGATACAAGTATCATGCAGTGCAGTTGAGCAGCTTTTTTGTGTTATAAAACAGTGCTGTTAATTTACATAATTAAAATGTTCAAATTGCTGTATATTAATACAGTGTAAATGTGCTTTAATAACACAGTTCATGACTAAATTATTTTGAATTTACATGTAAATTTTTGCGCAACTCTTTGACACATTTGTACTATGAACCCATTTTTTTCCCAGTGTAGTAGCCCACAGCCATTTCTAAATATATGGGCTCCCTAATCAATACCCTACTGAGAGTCCCCTCTCTCATCCCCAGTTGTTTTCTTTGCTAAGTAAAATGTATAAATCGAATTGTTCCACTAGTTAGCGAGCCAGCTATGTATAACATATTCAGCTGTATAAATTTTTTTTATAAAGTGTACTTTCTTGCATTTGGATCTTTATATAGTTTAACGCTAAGAGAGGGAGAAAATGAGTACCTACATACCTATGCCCTAAGAAAAGAGTGCAACGGTTGCAACTAAAGTTAATGAGTTGCAGAAGGCATTGAATTATACATAAGATTGGTTTATCTGAAATGCACTGCTCTACAGATACGTAATGAGAATATTTCACACTTGTAGGATGGAAACAAAGGTAATGCATCTGAAAACGACTTTTCCGAAGGTTATCACATGAAATAGTCACGAACATACTTAGATATATATTTTTACATTTGTTCAGTGTGGACAGGTACATGGTGTTGCAAAATAGTCTCTGATGAAAACTTTCGGAATTACCACTGTCTCACCATTACTGACACTACAGATGCCGTCAGCTCCAAAATTATTGACACCCTTGGTAAAGACAGGTAAAGAAAGGTTATAAAAAGTTGTGGTTAATTACCACAGTCTCGTGAAATCTACCTAAAATGGAATGAGTGTTTCTTTTGTTCATATGCACAGTGAAGACAAGACAAAAGTATCTCCAAGAATCACAGTGGTGTCTGATTACTAGGGACTTGGTAGCCCAATAATCACCTGCATGCCAACACATTATTTAGAAAGCCCTGTTTTGGGGCTGTTTGTCCTCCCAAGGCATTGGAAATCATGTTAGGATTCACGGCGTCAAGTAACAGGTGATTTTAAATATAAATCTTGCTACGTCCTCCACAAAAATAAACTGGGTCATGGTCAGATAGTCCAGCAGGACAATGATTCAAAACATACATCCAAATGTGCACAAAAATGGTTCACTGATGACAGAATTAAGCTTTTGACATGGACACTCTAATACCCTGACCTAAGCCCCATTGGAACCTGTGGTTTGAGCTGAAGAGGAGAGTCCAAAAAGTGAACTTTGGTCATAACTTTGAGGGAATGAAGGGGACCTGCTTATACTTATGAGTATAGGCTTAGAATTATATATTATATTCTAATTACCTTTTATTTACTCATACTTACCAAGGGTGTCAAGGATTATGGAACTACTTATAAAAACTCAACGACCCCTGGTTCCCATCAGCAACTTTGTAAAGACAATCAGAGCCAGTGAGTTTCCCCCAATGCATCATTTACACACACTGAATGGCTTTGTTTACACCTCAGACATTTAATTATGCAGACAATTTGCAGAGCAGTCAGCAGTATTCCCCTGTAAAATTAAATCCTGAACAATAAACCTGCTATTTCACTCCTCTACCTGGATGTAGGGTTGTCGTCCTTTTATTAACAAACAGCTCCATCGAGACACAAGTAGTGTAATACCGTGATATATTACAGCGTCAAAGCTGGCATGACATGACCTTCATTTGTTAGGATATAGGCCTGGTGCCAAGGCCATGTCTTCTCAAGCCATCAACTCTGGACAAAGACTGATTCCACAGAGGAAGTGCAATGTGTGAGGTTCTCTCGGCACCCACGACTAAACAACTGGCTCTCGACTGCATTGTCCAGTTTATTGCTGAGTTGATTTGTCCATCGCCTCATGTAATAAAGGTGGAATGAATGCACGAGTCTCTGTCCGGTTCAATGTGTGAGACAGTCAGAGGAGTTTTCCCACACGGTGAGAGGAAGAGTGAAAATGGTCTCACACTATACAGTTTCACCCCCCTCTTTCCATTAAGGAAGCACCATGGACGGTTGTGAATGGGGTTTCTCTCCCTTTGTCCTCAGATGGAGGTTGATTGGCACAGTTTACACAAGGTGCGTGAGTATGGGAAGGTAATGTGGATGAGAAAGCTCTGCTTCACTTTTGCCTTGCTTTTCCTTGTTGTTCCTTGAAAGTTTTGTCTTTCTACAACATTACAGTTTTCACAAACACCAACAGATCCACTCAGAAAGTCAATATTATAGAAAGGATGTGCAAAGATAGAGTACTTTATTGGGGTCTGTGATTTGCCAATTTGCCCTACACACTTTGAAATGAATGTTACAGATTGCACACATGCTTGTATGTATAACCCCACCCCCATCCCAACACACACACACACACACACACACACACACACACACACACACACACACACACACACACACACACACACACA
>JBBIGA010000153.1:9580366-9610213 GCA_037576975.1 Alestes dentex | reverse complement strand
ACCCCCACACACACACACACACACACACACACACACACACACACACACACACACACACACACACATACACACACACAATAGAATGGAGCAGAAGGACAAATTTTGCTGTGTTAGCACATGGTTGACAATATGGGCAGAGTCTTTCTACTCTCTTCTCTTTCTCTCGTCCCTCTTTCTTTCCCAGCGCTATTCAGGTTATACTGGGGGACAGGATGCAGTGTCTGGGGACCTAACTTGTGGGGACGCAGTATCCGCAGACCCTGGGAAAAGCAGAGTGAGAGAGCGTGAACACAGAATCAGGACACCCTCAACAAAGCTCCCTGAACACACCTGCAGCAGTTGCTGTCCGAGGGGCCCCTGTTGCTGAACATCACAAGCACAGGTGGTCTGTCCAAAACCCACAGTAGCCAGGCCATGAAGTCATGCTACAGCTATGTGTGAACATGAAATCAAAAAACAATTCCCATAGGAAACAAAATACATAGGAAACAAGCTTGCGATGTGAAAGATTTATTGTTCCTCCTTAATATGATATTGTTCGTGTAAGTTTTCATATTAATCTGATAGATGTCTTCCTGATCTGAAGGAAAATGCAAGGGCATTTGTTTTGGATGAAAACATTAATCAGAGGTTCATTGTTTGATGCCTAGTGTTTCCTTCCCTTTGTTACTCATGGAGTCCCTCAAACAAGTGAGCACAAAAATCACTGAGACAAATCATAGGTGACTGACTGTGACAATGTCATTACAATTTGTGTTCACACAATGAATATTAAAGGAGTTATTTTTAGTGCTCACTTTTTAAAAAATGCATTTTGTCATCTATAAGCTGGTCATAGATTCCTCAAAACAGGTAGATAGGAGATAGCTAAAACTAAGAATATTAAACTACAACATGAATAGCTGTGAAAAACAAAACAATGAGACAACAGTATTATGAAGGGAAATGAATATGTTTAAAATAGACCTGATAAGTGTGTGGTGTGTGGCGGCCATAGCTGCTCTGTGATGCCATGATTTTGTGAGCTTTGCTACCCTCTAGTGGGTATTTATCTAAATGTACATTATAGGGTGGTAATTCCTGTGATTTATATTTAGCCACTTTCTAAATCCACTCTGAGTGAGAAGTTGGGGAAATTTTCAGTGAATTCTTAGTCATCACTTCACAGTGCAGAACCACACTGATGGCTTAGTACAACAAGCCACAGGCTTTTTTGTGTGTGCATGCGTGTGATGCCACACAAATAGTATGGTGAGTAAAGTGACAATTTTGTCATACATGAACACAAAACAGCACGCAGTGTGAATAGCATGAAATTGTTCTCTGCATTTAACCCATTCACCAAGCAAAGCCGTGAGCAGCCAGGAACACAGTGCCTGCAGAGCAGGACCTTCTGATCACAGTGGCAACACCTTAACCACCAGCTGCCAAAGTGTAAACTGGTTCTCATCAGATGTAAGGCCACTTTAGCCACATTAAACTTTCACACACACTTCAGTTTGAGGCATCTGGCATTTACCTTAGAAAAAAATGTGACTTAGCTGGCAGTAACTTGGTTGAGCAGCGGATGTTGATTTAAGTATGGTTTGAAGAACAGATTGCTTGAGCACTGATATACGTCGCTCTGGATATGGGCATCTGCTAAATGCCGTGAATGTAAATGTAAAAACTCGTGCATGGTTTTCAAGGAGTTCTGGCAAAGAAAAGGACCTATGACTTTCGTAGAATTTGCTTTGAAGTGAAATTAAATGTAAAGGCAGGGAAAATAGGTGAAATAGGTATTTTTTTGTTTTATGTGTAATTACTGGAAGCTAATGAGTAACAAATTCTAATATTTGTAATAATTACTTGGAATGAGGAGATTAAGAGTTCTAAACAGAAATAAATGCAGTTCCAAACAGGCAGCCCACTGGTTCCTCTGAAATTTTGAGCTGTAAGAAACTATTTTCTTAATGTTTAGTAACATACCGCAGCATAAAACACTACACGATATGAAGCAAACGCTACTTTCTGTCATGTCGGGTGAGGGGTGGACACACTAGCAGAAGACAGCATTAGCAGTGAATGTCAATTTTAATTGACAAAGCTCAGGTTCAAGGCGCCGTGTTGGCTTCACAAACACAACTGAGTTTCCAACAAGGTAGATACACAGCAGAACCAGAGGATCTTCACTCTGGTGGGCATGTTCAGGATAAAAATACAATACGAAGTTAAACAAAACACTGGAAGGGGGATTCCGCTGCAGAGTCAACTCTCTCGATGCTTTAGCAAGGCCTCTGTGGAGCTCTCTGAAGGCGAACACGCTCCCACACTCACGCCTGTAGACACACAGGAGAGGCACACAATTAAGTACCAAGCAGCGGGTTTTAACAAAGAATCCAGCTTCACGTTGCTTGGATGGCATTGAAAGCTCTTCACTGCCACTTAGGGAGTCTGCTGGTTGCAACAGGAAAGTCTTTCTTGTTCCTCAGATGTATTTCCCTTCTAGTGAACTCATGCATGCAGTCAAGAGTGATAACGTCTTTCTCAAATACAAATGACCTGAACCAGAACCCAAGGTTGGAGTTGGGTGACCACCCAAAGATTCTGTGGATCAGCTGGGCTTTTAGGCCTCGTCCACACGGGCGTCAGAATCAGACAATTTTCGGGCGTTTGTGACGCCAGGTGAGCGCGGACTGAGCGCCGACCGTTATTCTGCTCATTGGAGCACATCGAAGCCACACGGGCATTCAGCACCGGCACTTGGTCAGCTGCGCAATCGTGTGGCGTCAAAAAAACGCTGCATGCAACGTTTTCTTGGCATTTTCTTCGTGTTCGTCAGGATTTTGTCAGAAACTGTTCTGACAAAATCCTGACGAACACGAAGAAAATGCCGGATACTGTGTTTACGTGGCGTACAGTTGACGTTCTGGAGGACTGAATATGTTCCATGATTCAATTGTTCTGGGAACCGATACAAAGCAAGTTTTGAAGGAAAATGTAAAACTACAAATCCCAACACGTAAACAATCTGAGAGAATAATTACTGCCCCCACAAGTGAATACACGAAAGCAGGCTGGCGTTAAACAGCATCAGACGAATGCCAGTGTAACACCAATCAAGCGCAGATACAAAATGCTACAAAAACGCCTATGGTGTTCAGAGCGTGTTCATTTACCCAAGATTCAAACGTCCGTGTGGACGAGGCCTTAAACTCACATTTACATGCAGACAGCCAATCACACGACACAGACAATCAACTCAATAACAAGCAGCAATAAAACTGAATACAAGGCGGGTAGACACGTCGTTAAGTACCAAGCAACCTAGCTAATGAGCTAACGAAGCTCCACACTCTCACCTGGGTTGCCTAGGCACCGAACGACCACACACACGACAACCTATGACATCATATAAACGTGCCCAGGGCTGTGTACCACCTACTACTCTGGGGGCGGGCTCCGTTGGGGGCGTGACTGAGACGGAACAGACGTGACACTTTCTCACGTGCATCTTTGTCAGTCATGTTCTTTTTCTGTACTCCTAACCAGACAAAAAGAGACAAATCCCATTCTTCTATAGGAAGTGGAATTTGAAGTTTTTTGGCAAAGTAGCATGTTAGATGTCACACTGATAGAGTAGAAGACATGGTTTTTATTTATTCATCCCTTCGTTGACCAGCCAAATGGTTTAAAGATACACTAATTTATTTATGTGCACACCAGTTAGCTACGTTGCTAGCTCAAGTAAGTTAAGAAAGACATATACATTTATTCGGTTTAGGAGGTCAGTTCTTTGAGGAATGCCTTCATGTAGAGTTCTTTAGTATAATAATATAATATGATATTTGCCGTTGTCTTGTCTTCTTCCAGTAGTGTATCCTTGTGCCATCTCTTCATGAGGTAGGCAACACAGATATATCCAGGCATCCTCATGATGTAAAAGAAAACATGATGCATCAGATCAGGCCACCTTCATCCATTGTTTCATGGTCTAGTTCTGATGCTCTCCCGCCAGTCTGTGGCTTCACAGCTCCCTACGTAGCAAGCTTTGATGCCCTTTGTGTTTTGACACCTTTCTATCACAGTCTATAACTTTTCTGTCACTTTCGCATAATCTGTGCAGTACTTGCCCTTCTTAGCGATCCGGTCAGATAGTGAGCTTCAGTGAGCCTTGGGTACCCATAACCCTGTTGCCACTATTTGTCCTCCCTTAGACCACTTTTGGTAGGTACTATCCACTGCATACTGGGCGTGCAGACCTGTTCTGACCCAGTCCCAATATTGGGCCCCTTTTTTCCTCTTAACACTTCAGCATACATTCCGACCTAAACACTCAAAAGTCTTCCAAGAAGAGTGGAAGCTGTTATAGCTACATAGAGGGAACCAACTCCATATTAAAGTCCCTGTCCTGTGGGTGTAATAGTCAGGCGTCCCGTGACTTTTTTATATCTAGAGTACATATGTATCTTATACTAGGGTTTTACTGGTATACTAGGGTTTACTATGTATATATATAAACACTATATAAAGTAAACACACACTTATCACGGGGGTTACATTCCAAGAGTACCCGCATATAGTGAAAAACTGTAATGTTGTGATGTGGTCCAAAAAATGCCTATTTTTATAGTGTAAACCCTAAATATGCCCCCAGATAAGCTCTCAAAACACTTCAATTTCATTTTAAACTCAACTTAATACATTACCCTGAAAGGAAATGTAAAGGTAAACCCATATCCATACTGTATAGTTTACACTGAACTCTCGAAGTGCTAGAGTGTAAAATACAGACGCTAACCCTGTATGGACTGCATTGTAATTCATGCACGAGCGTTTTCTTTGGTATGCATGGTTATTTTCCTTGGTATAAGCAGGGTAAACACAGTAATAATTTAATTTACAGGAATAAAAATACAGGGCTTTAAAGGGGACCTATTATGCAAAACTCACTTTAAAAAAAAACAACAAGTTGTAATAGGTCTATGGGCTATACAAAACATGTTCGTTAAGTTCTTTGCACAAAATCACTCTCACATAAACAGATATCACCAACTTTATTCTTCACTGTTTCGGTCCTTTTCAAAACGAGTCGTTTCAGGCTCTGTCCCTTTTATGCAAATAAGATGTTGCTGGCCACGCCCTACCCATCCCATGCTTAAGCTGCGTGTTTAACATCTGGATTTTACATTAGAATCCGTGTCCTTAACACCAGTGAAAGTGTTTCTTTCTTTCATTCTTTCCTTCCATCCCTTCAATCTGTGACAGTGGTCCTAGCCTGTGTGGTGACCAGGCTGAAGGAGGGAAGGGAGGGAGAAAGCGTGAGAGATACACGAGGTGGACAAAAGTATTGGGCCACTTAACACACGTGGAAAAGGCAGAAAATAGGCGGTATCCAGCCCTGCATGTTCGACCCCGAGTCGGACCCAGAGCAAGACGAACACAACACTTCATGTGTGCCGGTAGACATTACACTCGGCTTATCCGTGTTCGTAAAACTAGCAGACGTAATGGCGGATCTGGTGTTGGGGCGCAGGGGAGTGCGCCTTACCATATACGTATACGGGAACAAAACACGCATTTTACGCCGTGACTGGTGTATTTTCATGCCAATTTCTTTGCTTTAACCAATAGCGGAGGTTGTTTTATTGTGTTTTGAGGGAGTGTTTTGACTGCAGTGGTCAGGTACGGCTGAATTCAGCATACATAAAGCTGCAAAGACCCAAGATGGCCGCTGAAAGGCGTGACAAGCAACAGGCTAGTGGCTGGGGTCTCGACAGATGAGGGGCGGTTCTATGCAAATTGGCCCCCACCTGACGTCACACGGGGGCCCTCCGTCCAAACGGCTCGTTTTGAATGGGACTGAAACTGTGAAGAATAGAGCTGGTGATATCTCTTTATGTGAGAGTGATTGTGCAAAGAACTTAATGAACATGTTTTGTATAGCCCATAGACCTATTATAACTAAAGTGAATTTTGCATAATAGGTCCCCTTTAAGAAGAACAAAACGAATAACACGAGAATACTTGTGACGCTCCACGGGGAAAATTCGGGACTGCAGCTGCGTCAAAGGACCGCAGCCAATCAGCAGCAAAGAAAATGAATTACGTTATCAGATTGGCTACTTTTAAATCTTTTGTTTTATACACTATTGACCAAATTCCAAACAAAAAAATAAAAGAAAACTTTCATTATAAAAAAAAACTACACAACATGCTTACATTATTTTACAACTGCAGCAATTAAAATAGTACTGTTAGGGGCATAGTGTGAGGATGTGTGAGCTGTTTCATCCCATCGGTAAACTGAATCAGGAGTGAAGCTGCTGGAATACAGCACATTACGCTGCAATAGTTCATAAAAGAATAGCAACCTGTGCATTATACACGCACACACACTCTGCCATAAATTGTCCAAACAGTGAAGAGAAAAAAAGGGAAAAGTGGTCTAATTTTTTTTTCCATGGCTGTATATATATGTATTTAGTATTGAACACATCTACTTACAATTTACTTCAAATATGTCCTGCTCTGTGCTGCAGTGTACTTGGTTGGTCCAGTGTAGATAGTCATATTTAAATGACTAAACAGATAATGCCCTTGCAGTTAATAAGTAATAGACTGTGGAGGCACACACACACACACACACACTCATTCATTTCTATTTCTTTCCATTGAATTGCACTTAAAATACATTAATCAGACCATTTGAGAGAAAAGCATATCAGCACACTTACTGTAACTGAAGAAAAACCACAGCGGTCAAAGCAGGAAGTACATCTCTATGGTCTAGTAAACAACATCCTGCACCACAGCTGGGTTTGAACTGCTGACGTGGTCTCACTCCTAACAATACTTTTACAAGTCCCTCAATGTCCTCTGTACATATGAACAATTCGGGTACTTATAAACCACTAGTTATAACCACTAGACATGGTCAGTTTGTGATCTTAGCATAGATCAGTGTAGACAGAATACATTTTACTATGCTAAGTAAAGCAATTATGTGTCATAATACTCATAGAAGAGGGTCCAGGGGAAAAGCATTGTGCTTTGTGTGAAATGTGCTAGAAATCAATGTTTTACAGTCTATCTAGAAGTAAACATTACATCTGACTCTACAGTTTATAATATCTAGATATTTATATGCATTTCTCTTCTTCAACTTTTCTGCCTGATGTCTGTGAAGACAGCAGAGTTTGTGAATTGTGATCTGGTGAAGAGGAAAGGGAGGGGAAAGGCAGACTAAATAAACACAACAACTGCTCTGTATTTATCTATTTCAACTAATGTGGTCTCCCAGGGCACACACTGGGCCTCAGCAGCTTTTGAGATGCTCTTTGTGAGAGAGTGTGTGTGAGTGAGTGAGCAAGGAACACACTGAAAAGAGAGAGAGAGAGAGAGAGAGAGAGAGAGAGAGAGAGAGAGAGAGAGAGAGAGAGAGGCTCTTGAAAAGTTCTCCTGTAGGCACAAAAAAACTGGATTCTGGTTTACAGCAAGTTGAGGTCGCAGAATATGTAAGTAAGAAAACATTATTTACATTTCACTAGAGGGAGTATTTTGAAATGAGTGCCCAGTATGTTTCTCAGATGTGAGGTTTTATGATAATTTGTCAAAAGGCCAGAACCTTTGAGAAAACAAAAAAGAGATTCCTTATAATTGTTTAGTTGTGTGTGTAAATTAAGCACTTAGATGAATTTCAGCTTGGGTTTCACATGTATTGTTTTAATGTAATAATACCATATTTTAGATCATATTAATTTAATGTAATCATAATTAGATTAACTAGATGCTATAGGGACCTGAGAGCCAGATGTTGCAAATTAATCAATATTTTTATTTTACAATATGTGTGATGGATTATTAAACGCTTCATACAAAATTTTCTAACATTCTTTATTTTTCTTTCCTAATATTGATTCATTTTATGTGTCTTTTTGCATGCAATTAAAAAGTTCTTCAGAGCAATCACAGAAGGGCACTTGTTTTGTCGCCAGTTGTTTTTTAAGCCACCAGTGGGTTTTTTGAGGGCGTAATTTATACAGTAAAAACTGTGCGGCTGAATGCAACTATGTGTTTGAATGCAATTTTTGATTAGACTTTATCCACTTCCTCTGTGGTCCTTCCTGTAAGTCATAGACTAAGAAAACATTTTTTTTTGTTGATGGTTAAACTTGAGTTACTGGCATTTCACAGCTTTTTGAGTTGTTTCCTTATGAGCAGTTGATTTTAGTCTGACTAGTCTGCCTTTTCTCCCGCTTAGCCCTCATTATGAGGGGACAGATGCTCATATGGACTACAGAGCTGAGAGCTGACAGCAGTGGAGAGTGACACTTATGCATTAAAGATCAGGTGAGGGCTAGAAGGTATGGAAAGACTCTTTTATAGTTACTGAAAGTATAATATACTTTTATAGTGTAGATATATATATATATATAAGATGCTTAACCAATAGCATTAGAGGTGTGGACATATTCACTGATAATCAATTTAAATAATCAAAAAATGGCAGAATAGTTAATTGCAGAAATGTTTGTTTCTGTCTTTCTGTCTTTTAAGAATGGGCTGTACTTGCAGCGGTCTGAAGAAACATGAAGAGAAAGGACACGCAAATAATAATTCGGCAGCCACCAACCAATCTCATGTATGTATTCCTAGCTGCTAGTTTAAAACATTACATTTATCTTCTCAGTGAAAAATTCTGCTTGCAGTGCTTGCGTTCTGTTCATTTATCACTTGCCTTGCCTACTTAAAAAACATATGAATTTTAAAAAGTTGTTCTTTCCACATTTATTTTCAGCCAAGACAACACAGGCAGCGTGGCGCAGACTATGGTAATGTCCCTGTTTTCAAGTAGTACATACTGCTGCTGATTTTTTATTAATGCAAATGCGAATGTTATTTTGGAGTGTGGCAGCTGATCACGATGTTTGGAGCTACAAACCCTCACCATTCAAAGGCCCCTTTATAGCTATGCCAGGCAGCAGCAGAGTCACATGAACTACATTATGGTCATTATATCATTGTTAGATCCATTCTACCCTGGAGCATTTATTTCTAATACCGAGGTGTTTGGCTGCCGAAGTCACGTTGCGTAGCACAATATGTTAGTACATCGCTGTTACACAGAGTCTTCAAAGCAATTACTGAAAGAATCAGTGTTCACTTCTAAATTTTTGGTTTGATTTTATTTTTAGATGAAGACATTGTCGTCGCTCAACATGACTTTACACCAAACAATGATAGTGACCTTCCATTTAAGAAAGGAGAGAAACTCAGGATCATTCAGGAGTAAGTAGATACAACTCATATCAGTAGAGTAGATACTAGTTGGAGATATAACAATATAAAAATACTACTGTTATGATTGTTGTTCTGAATTCCCCCAATCTGTGATTTTTTAAGAATAAATAAATGCAAAGCACATATTTTACGCCTGCAATGCTACATTAAAATTGACTAACTGTGACTCTTGATTTTACATAAGAAATGGGGACTGGTGGTTGGCTAAATCTCTTGTCACTGGAGATGAAGGATATATTCCGTGCACATATGTGGCCCGAGCTCACACGCTAGAGATGGAAAAGTAAGCTACTGATTTCTTGTTGTCATTTATGTACCTAACTCTTAAGCCACTTATTCATTTAATTTGAATAACATTTGCATAGAGTTTTACCAGCATAAGAACTGTAAACTGTAAACTTGAGAAGTCACTCTTTTTATCCTGTGGTTCAGATGGTTCTTCAAGGAGCTGAGTCGCAGAGAGACAGAGCGTCTTCTGCTGGCTCCGGGGAACAAGGCCGGCTCGTTCCTAGTGCGAGAGAGTGAAACAACCCCAGGTCAGTAATGAGACTCTGCTCTTTCTCCATTAATAGTCATTAACATGTGGTGTGGGCACTGTAAACAACCACTGTCACAACACCACCCACTGGGAGCCACAATACCAGTTCAAGCTGGCACACACTTATACTACACAGACAAATACATAAATAAATAAGTAAGTTGGCATATTTTACTTTGAGCATGATACCACTGTGGATGTACAATGCTGATGACATGATGGAGCTTACTAAATGAGATCTTGCCCCACAGGTGCTTTCTCCCTCTCTATAAGAGACTCCACCCCAGAGCAAGGTGACGTGGTCAAGCACTATAAGATTCGTGCTCTTGACAAAGGTGGCTACTATATTTCTCCCTCACTGACCTTCCCCTCCCTGAAGGAACTGGTGCAGTACTACTCCAGTGAGTAAAGCAAAGCATGTTGTTTGAAAGTGTTTGTTGTCATACACATATAAAAATAAAGATTCCTAACTGGTTCTTAGCTTACACAGCTCTAGGAAAGACAAAATGGTATAGGGTAGGGTGGACTTGAAACCTACAAAAAAGGTCTAGCACATTATACAAAATCAATCTACCGGGAACTAAAACTAGTTATTCTGTGATATCACTCAGAACTTTGTTTGGAGCCTTTATTTTTGATAATGCACAGTGTAATGCTGCTCTAATTTGTAATCCAAACCCAACCCCCACCTCAACTTTTTCTTGCAGGCAGTTGTGTAGGCCAAAATCTTTGAGTGATTTTGTACCTCCATGTATAGTGCAACTAACTGCGTATAAACATCCATGTGCAGTTAGTTGCAGCACTGCGCTCTGCATTAGCAGAGCAAGTGTAATTGAACTTCAACATTTCTTAAAACCTGATCAGGTGGAAGATGTTTGGTTTCTCATCTCCTGAGCAAGGGGGCCTCATCTCTGCTGCGGTGTGTGTTTCCTGTGGTGTCTCTGAGCCCTTTCTGTCAGTCTAAATCACCAGATAAGCGAGCATTACAACGTGCTTAGACAAGGTGCAAGACTTGTGCTTTTTTTAGATCTGTCAACAAGTAACTATGTTTCCCTGTATGGCCATCTACCTGTTTCTGCTCACCCTTTCAATATGTAAACTTCTAAGAGTTATGAGTGATGCAGACAGTACACTGTATGTTGTATGGAACCTTTCCCCCGCAAAGGATTTCCATTACATACAGGAAATTATCTTCTTCCATTAATATTCATTTAATATTCCTGAGTCAAACAGAGATGGTTTATTTACTAGAAATGTCTCCAACAGTGGGAGGAATTGGTTTATGTTCTCTTGGCCTGTTTGTGCCTGCAGGATCAGCTGATGGTCTGTGTCTTCGGCTCGGAAACCCCTGTAAATCTGTCATGCCTCAGAGGCCCTGGGCTCAGGATGAGTGGGAAATCCCAAGGGAAACGCTAAAGATGGTGAAGAAACTGGGTGCTGGGCAGTTTGGAGAAGTCTGGATGGGTAAGACAAATATAGCACTACTAGGCAGGTACACTATATGTCCAAAAGTTGGTAGCACTTTAAAATAGTACTTTATATGAGGCAGCTGGTGGCCTAGTGGTTAGGGAGCTTGCCCTGACACCAGAAGATTGTGGGTTCAAATCACTGAGGTATCCTTGAGCAAGGGACCATCCCCACACACTGCTCCCCGGGTGCCCCTTGTTGGTGGCAGCCCCCTGCTTCACTTGGTAAATGGGTTAAATGCAGAAAAAGAATTTCACATTGTTCACACTGTGTGCTGTGGTGCGTTCACACTTGACAATAAGGGGCCACTTTACTTTAATACTGTTTCAAAGCAGGAACTAAGCATGAACGAATGAGTTGTGCGGCATTAACTGCATTAACACCTAAATCACTGCTATTGACAACCAAGCAGTTCTGCTAAGTTACTCAATAGCAAATAGTGAACTAATGATGAGTAGTTATTATATACTATTCATGGATTCTTCATAATAAGGACTAGTTCAATAGTGATGTAATGAACATTAACTGATCACTTAAATTAGCCTATTCCAAGACTTGTTTAAACTGTGTAAAAATCTTTATTTATGTTATCACAAAAGATCATCTTCAGAGGCCTGTATTTGGGTGCCACACCTTTCTGCATTTAGCGGTGCTTCTTACTAGCAACATCACATTTTTCACATGTGATAGTATCTGCCACAAATCAGCCCACAAACAGGACACTGGCTAAAAGCATCCAGAATGGTTTTAGGTTCACACAAATACATAGTTCACTGTACATAATGTTCCAGTTCCACATTTCTTGTTTAATCTTTTAGTGTATAGAATATTATTTTGTTTACTACACTCTTTTTTGCAGCATGTGGGGCAGTGTTTTTTTCCAAACAAAAGTCTTGACGACATGGTCAATCAGAGGTGGCTCACAGAGATGCATATTTCATTGCATGCTGGGATCCAGCTCCACATTTGTTGTTGAATCTTGTTTAAAAATAGACAAATCGATAAGTATTATTTTATACACTGAATGAGGTGTAACTGTATTCCTAAACACTAATTATCTTATTACTAATAAATCAGGTGTTACAGTGTTCTTGCTTTTTACTGTTAATATTAATGTCTTCATAATACTGTTACTGTATTACAAAGTAGTGGCTTATTTGGAAGTTCACCACTGTAGGATCAATATCAGAATCATCACCAACTGCAAGGAAAATAAACACAATAAATAAAAATCCGGCCATCTGTTTTGATCTATTCTTAGTTACAGGTATTACAGGTTACAGTAACAGATAAAATATGTACCAGCAATGAATGGACCTTATTGTAGCTGAATTCATTTGGCCATGTCCGAAACTAAACATAAATATTATCTGCAACACCTTCTAACCATACTGTTTAATCTACTGAGCTTCACAATATCAGCTGTCTGCTTCAAACAGGAACAAATAATGTTTGTCTCAAAATAGCGACCCCAAAACAGTCTAACCACTGAGGTTAAAATAAATCTAATTGACAGGGGAAATGCTAAAAATAATCCCCAACAAATTTGACTGAGGCAGAAGTCTTATTACATCAAATAAAATCTGCTTGAGAAGAGACAAACCGAGAAGCTGTTCATCATGAAAAAACGAAGTTTACTTTAAACCACTTCTGGACCAGCAAAACCTATATCTGGAAAATCTATTGATAAACCTGAACTAAGCTTCTGATGAGACTTTGGTGATGGCCAATATGATATGACTTCAATATATTGCAGGCATGTTGACATTCAGACTGCTGATTGAATGACATTAGAAGAAAAACAAGCCTGCTGTGCTAAGAAATATTTAGGACTAGTGTGCTAATGAATATTTAGGACCGACTCAGTATTTACTGTTGAGTCGAGTTTAACAATATTTGATTTGATCACTTGTCAGTGGTGGATCCAGAACATGTTGATGGGGTTGCCAAGGTGGGACACAATGGGCGGTGGCCATAAAACAGCTAAACTTAATGATTGCCAGGTGATCGGGAAAAATTCAAATGCAGTCAGATACATGGTATTTTTACATTTAATAAAATACAAAGTTTTTACTTCCACCTGTCACAGGGAAAGCAGGGCTATTTAAATGTGCACTCCCTGTAAAATACAAGACAGCCGAAACCTAAAATTTCTAACAGAAAAAAAACCCTTAATTATATGTTTAATAGAGAATTAGTCTGTGTTCATAATAAAGAACTTACTGGGAAAATCATGAATGACAAAGTAATGATTAAAATTAACTTTTTGGGGGGATACTAACGGCCATTAAATTTACTGAACTTTATTAAAGGGTAGCATTCATAAGACCCCAAGACACAAATGGCTGGTTTTGTCGGTTTCTTTCTAGAAAGTATTTGCCAGTGACAATGGACGCTTGTTGGAATAAGCTTTTGTAAATGTTTATGTCATGTAGCGTTATGAAATTTACCAGGCACAAAGTGTTGCTAAACATCTTCTTAGAGAACTAGCTAGATTAGCTTTGGTCAACTGTTAAGTGTTAATGAAAATTAAAGGAGAATCCTAGTTACTGTGAGTTTGTACAAATGTATAGGTTATTGCTACTGAATAACCAAATATGCAGAAAGTCTTTTCTACATCATTAGTTTAGGTCAAATTACACACAGTAGCTCTACAATTACTTGACAATGTACTGCTTTTATGGGCACCACGGAACTAGAGGCTGTCTTCAAGTAGGTGGATACTATGCTATACATGTATGCATGCTATATATATCTTCATGTTTTACTAGGCTACTATAAGAACAACCAGAAGGTGGCCATTAAGACTCTAAAGGAAGGCAGCATGGAGCCAGAGGCCTTCCTGCAGGAGGCTAACCTCATGAAGAAACTACAGCATGATAGACTAGTGAAACTTCATGCTGTAGTCACACAACAGCCCATCCTCATCGTGACAGAGTTCATGGCAAATGGTGAGGAACTTACTATCATCAGCTGATATTATTGTATTTCACCCATGATTGATATTAAATAGAAACACACAAATACAGAAACATTATGGAGCAACAGAGACTAAAACATGGGTCATCATAAGAAACTATACAAAGTATTTTAATCAAATGCTTGAGTAGTAGTTATGTGTGTAATGTGATATTAATGTCACAGAATTGACACAGATGGATGAGTGGGGTCAGTCAGAATGATGCATACAGGGGGTCCTCGAGTTACGACATAGATCTGTTCCTACGACAGTGAAACACACCCTAGCCTAAATCACTATCTAGAACATTAAATCACAACTAAGCCACAGAACAAGACATAAATATACTGTACTTGTACACTGCATTGCAGTAACGGAAAAATGACCAAAAAAAATTGTGTAAAAAAACTAGTTATGGAAGTGAGTGTTGTAAACTCGAACCATTAGATGTCGAGATTGTCGTAACCCAAAGACCCCCTGTATTCAGATCAATACTAATTATTGATTCACTTTTACTGGACTTTCAGGGAGCTTATTAGACTTTCTCAAAACGGATGATGGCAGAAAACTAAAACTTCCCAAGTTGATAGACATGGCAGCTCAGGTAAGTGCAGCTTTGGTCTTTGCCACCCTGTTTGCCTGTGTTTGAAGTGTATTTGATTCAAGTTCTCACAGAAGGAAAAGAGATGAGAAGTTTCCATAGCTTGATGTGAATTATGGAAAGATATATTTGTCGTGCCAGCAATCTATCAGACAGAATATTTAGACATCCTCTCTTTAAGTACTATTTTGAGAGCGAGTGCCTGTCTTAAAGTTGTGTGACAAGGGTAGTGGAAAAAAAAGTCAATGTCGTTCTCAGTTTGCGGTCAGGCTTTGAGCGTCAGCCTCTCACAGCCTCCCCACGACTTGATTATTAACTTCCGGACAGGAAGTGATGTCGCTCTTTCCATCTAACCACCTCCCCTGAGACTGCACGCGTTTTCTAATGTTGTTTGAGTGGTAATGTCTTGTTTGAAATCACTGAAATGATGGCACATCATTGAATAATAATATAATGGAAAAAGAAAATAAATCATTAAGGTTGTAGACTGTAAACTGTAGCAATTGATAATGAACTTTAAAAACATTTCAACATGAGAATAAGGTACTACACTGACACTTGGGTGTTACCACTAAAGTCAACAGGGCCTTCAGTATCATTGGTTAGGGTATATGTTTTTATAATTCATTTTTAAAAGTTGTACTAACTCCATATGCTTTGACTCCAGGCTTTTTATTTTGTTTTCCTACCCAAAATGTATGTACAGACAACTGGGGAAATGACTCCAGTGCACATTTAAAACCTATTTAAGATACATTTAAGATACACAAGTATATTTATATTGTTATATTTACATTGTTCATACCTCAATGAAAAAAACTTACATGTACAGTAACCTGTTTTCTGACAGTACCTCTTTTCTTTGCAGAAATATTGCAATAAAAGGTTAAAAAGTGTTTTTAAACTTACAGACCATTTCTGTGCAGTTTTATGCAGCTATCTTTCATTCATTCTTCTCTGTGACAGATTGCTGAGGGCATGGCTTACATAGAAAAGAAGAATTACATTCATAGAGATCTTCGTGCTGCCAACATCCTAGTGTCAGAAACGTTGCACTGTAAGATAGCTGACTTTGGCCTGGCCAGGATTATAGAGTCTGAGTACACTGCACAGGAAGGTATGAACAATATTCCTCATTATTTTTCATATATTTCACTTGGGAATAAAATTAATTATAATTAGTAATATGCTGATTCATGTACCACTGGTCATTTCACAGAGGAGACCAGGAATTGTAACAGTTTTTTTTTCTTTTTGTCTATGGACGCCATATTTCCTGCTACAAATACAAAGAGACAGAGACGGGAACAAAATGAAATATAAAATCTAAATAAATCCAATAAAACTCTGCAGAAAATACTTTATACAAACTACACTGTGTTATATACACAAACGCTGGGGTATAAATACTGTAGATAAGTAACTTATATTTAAGTGAATTACTAGTAACAGAAATAATGGTTAGGAGTAATATTGACGTAAGTAGTTATATTTCACATGGTAAGAATGTTGCACATAATAATAAGATATTGCACATAATGATAATGTTTTAGCACCTGACACTTGGGGTTTTACATTTTACCCATGTAAAAAAAACAAACTCCTTTTTTAAATAATGGGACTGGGCAGAGGGGCTGGGGGGCTGGTGTCATGTGACAGTAGTGTTTAGTTATAAAATTAAAAGAGTATGTTGAATGTTGAGTTGTTAAAACTTAATTGATAATTGATAATTGATTGTTTCTCTAGTACAATTTTTATTTTTAAATATATTGGCATGTTAAGAGCATCTGAAAAAAAAAATGTTTGCTTAATCTCAAATCTACATTTGGTTTGGAAAATTCATATCACTGTCATCACTTGAATGTGTGATGCAGTTGTGTAATTTTAGTATATAGTTTTTGCTTGAGATGTTATCTCAACTGCAAACACGCACAGACACACACACACACACACACACACACACACACACACACTCATTCCTTCATGTTTTTTCTTCTTTTTCTCTTTGACTGATTAGGTGCAAAGTTCCCGATTAAGTGGACGGCCCCTGAGGCTATCAATTTCGGCACCTTCAGCATCAAGTCGGACGTCTGGTCCTTTGGTGTTCTCCTTACAGAAATAGTGACGTATGGAAGAGTACCATATCCAGGTAACATGGGGGTGCACAATAATATATAATAATGAATATTAATAATGGCAATATGTTTTATAAATGTTTTTTTAACCCAAAGAGGAAAATATGATACACTGCAGAAAAAAAATGTGTGAACCTACGTCATTAGACGTTGGCTAGGGAAGCATAGGAGTTTTGCATTGATGTTTTTCACTAGGTGGCATTATTTCTCAAGTGAGTCTTAATGAGCAAATGTCATACACCTACTAGAGGCCGACAAATTCATAAAAAAGACATTTTTGGCCTTTGGAAAGCTTGTAGCCATGGGGGCTACAAGCATGCCGAACGTAGTGTGGATTGGTATAGCATATGAAATCTTTTTTTTTAAAAACAGGAAAAAAAAGACTAACATTGTATGACCAACAGTCGGTTATACTAATTTCAATGCTATCCTTTTTACTTAGTGAAAGAACTGAGAAGCTGTTGACTTTTTTCAACACATTTTTCAGTGGAGCCTTTGGTTTCTATTGTTTTTCAACTTCACTGCACTGGCTGCTATATATAAGTCTAAACAGGCTTTCTGCTCATCAAATGTTTTTTTTGTGGAATCAAATATGGTTCTTCTATGGCACCATCCAAAGAACCTTTTCACCTTTATTTTTACGCCAGTATATATCTACTATGGCCCACAACCAAGTTCACAGTTTACCTCAACTTTTAAATTCTGCCATTTTAAAAAAGCGCCTGTGATTTGCTACAGGCATGACGAATCCCGAGGTGATCCGTAACCTGGACAAGATGTACAGGATGCCATGTCCGGATGACTGCCCTGAGGAGTTGTATGACATCATGGTCTCATGCTGGAGAGAGAAACCAGAAGAAAGACCCACGTTCGAATACCTGCAGGACACTCTCAATGACTTCTACATTGCTACTGAGGGCCAGTATGAGATGCATCCTTAGGTTTCCTGAACTCAAGAAGAGGCAAATACACAACAGGCATAAAGGGTATTGCAGGACAAAATTGCTTGCCAAATAAAATGATACATGGATGCAGCACATGGTGAAAATGGGATATACATCCCCTGTAAGTGGACCCGTTCATGGATTTTATGGCTATATCACAACAAACTGCAGTTCATCCTTGATTTCCTATGGAGAATCACTGACCACTTTGGATGAATGTAATTCATGGTGACTTACAGTTGATGTAATATCTGGTAGGTGAAACTGATTTTTTAAAGCTATCTTGCAAATACATTGCACGTTTAGCAATGTACGCCATAAATCATTAGAAGAAAAGGTGCAGCACTTATTCTATCACATAGCAACACTTTATTAGTTAAACCCATTACATGCAACGTCTTTATCAGATGGTTTATATCACATTGCGTCAGATTAGTGTTTGCACCTTTTTTTCCTAATAGGTCTTTTCTAATGTTGGTTGCTCATTAAGTTGTTTGACGCATCATCTTTTTCCTTTTTGTTCATAAAATGCTGTAGCTAAATTAACTCAGGTCTTTACCACTGGGCTGGTTTACCTGTGTTCTTGCCCAGTTTGGTGTATCTGGAAATCAAGCACAGTTTTTGTCACTGTTCAGAATAGGACTGGCTCACCTTCATGAATAACCCAACTGCATGACCAATCAGAGATTTGCCTTTTTCTCCTTCAAGTGTAGCAAGAATAGAGGAACACCCAACACTGATGCTTACGCAAGGTTAAAAAGCGAGGTATTGGTGTACAATTATTATTATTTTTTTTTATCTTTGTTATAACTGAAACCTGAGATATTGTACATTTCCTAATCTCCAAGCCATTTGTTAAGTGTATTGTTAATTAAAAATAATGATTATTTCTTTATGAATGAAAGGCACTGATTTCCACATATGAACCCAAAATATTAAAAAAGGAGCCCAAAAGACACTGAAAATAAGCACTTATGCCAGGTTCAAGAGAAACAGAACCCAAAGGATTTTGTATAAAATTTATGTAACTGCGATGTACTGTACATTAACCATTTTCACATACACTAGGCATTTAATCAGTATGGACACTTCTACTGCAAGAAAAGCTTAAAGGTAAATGTAAAAGAAGAGGTCTTTAAAATGATCTTTGACCAAAATGAAAATGTCTTTATAAAATAGTTTTGATTGTGCATTTTTTGTTTAGCCAAATCCACAATGTTTCTTTAGTTCAGTTCTTTACTTCTGTAGTTCTTTAGTTGGAAAATAGATACTACAGATCTGTTACTAACAAATAAAAACAGATAAATACTGACTTAATATGTTCACTACCCTACACTCTTAAAAACAAATTTGCCCAAATAGGTTTTTTTAGTGTCGTCATAGTAGGACCACTTTTGGTTCCCTAAGGACTCTTTCATTGGATGTACAGTACTTTGCAAGTGTCTTAGGACCAATAATATCAAAATAATTCAAAATTCAATTTACATTAGCACAGTAAACAGAGACTTTACGTATGTCACTGTGGTAAATTTTTCCTCCTTGTGGAAGCCCAGTATTACTTGTGGTTAGCATCAAATAATTGGTTCGATCAGTACTTCATTAGATTAAATCAGGAGTTGCTGCTGGAATTTCAATACGTAATGTGATGGCTGGAGGCACTGAGGAGAAATCTTGAATGAAAGCCGTGTTCTTCTAAGTAGCTCAAAAAATATATCAACTCTTTCCTACAAACGAAACAAATCTTCATACTTTTTACTACTATCTTGTTTGTTTGCATTTATTTTAATGTTCTGATAAAAAATAAATGGCTTTAAACATTTTACAAAGGTGCCTAAGACTTTTGAACAGTACTTTATCTTTAAAGACTAATGTTTGTGGTTGAGATGTTTATGAATAACCTTTCTGAATCCTGAAGAACCTCCACATAATGTAAAAATCCCTTACCACCTTCATTATTTAGAGTGTATGCCTGGAGGAGACATTGTGGAAGTGAATTCTGGACGAGAGTTAGGCCAGTCTCAGACTTTGTGCGGTTATGAGGGCAGGAAGGAGTGTAGGTCAAATTAGTGTTCAGGGCACACCTACCGCACCCCTCTCTTCTCTCTCTTCCCCATGAGGCTGAAACAAGCTTGCAGATAAGTGAGCGAAAAAGACACCAACACCCTAGAGCCGGTCCTTAGGTTTCCTGCTCAGCTGAAACAGGAAGCAATGAGTAAGCATTCTTCTCATACCATTGCTAGAGAACACACTGGCTCACCAGCGATAAGAGCGGCCTGGCTTGGAATTACAAACAGTCATGGGAGCCTTTACTTCACTTAACATTTTGGGGAAAGAACTTCAGGTGTATACTTAAGAAAATGCACTCGAGATTGTGTTTGCTGATTGTGATGTCTCACAATGCTGAGACATCTGCCCTGTGTCATAGTGATGCTCGGGGGATTTAAGCACCAGTGAGGGTGCCCTTCTTGACTTCACTCTTGAGTGCTGGTGTATCTGAGCAAAATGTTCCCATGCATATAGTTTTGAATCAACTCTTCAAAGCTTACTATGTGTATGGTTTGAAGCATTTGTGAAGCAGTACTCCACCAGCCAGGCTAATGGCCAGTTCTGAAGAACTATTAACCTGTGTGCATTCCACTCTCATACTTGTTAATATTACTTAATCGACTTTTGCAAGCAATGAACAGCTGTGCACGGCAGTGCCTTCTGACTAAAGGAAGATTCGAAGAGCTACAGATAAATACAACGTCATGTTAGTGTGCATGTGTGAGTGAGCTTGTTTATTTCTGTACGGTGCGTATGTGTGTGCGTTCCTCGATGTTCTGCCGGATAAGATGAAGAGAGGGGTGAGTGGGCTCAGTGAGTTTACAGCAAGTGCCAGCTCCATGATTTCGGACCTGATATACGAGGCATATTCCCAGAGCCAATTATTCTAATGCGTCCTCACACATTATCTGTAAAAACTCACTCAATTATAATGATTACAGGGAAGCATCTGCTTTGAAATATATACAATGACCATTGCTTTGATTTAAGCATCTGGGTGATCTTCTCCCAAGAAGCTCAAGAAACTGTTTCATTTGCATTGCATTTCTTCCAGGCTGAAGTATCCATTATTCAGCATCTGAGGAAATGCATGTGGAGGCAGTATTTTGAAGCCAGAGTTTTCACAGACAATCTCAAAGCCCTTAATCCCTAAAGGCCTGTTTGTGGCACCATACAACACTTTCTCACTTTCATAACTGGAAATTATATTACTTTCATGGTACTAATCCAATAATTAATCCTCTGTAGGGAAAAATGGTTTAGTTATTATTGTGAAGGTCCATCAAGTTGGTTTTGACTCTTGGCATCCAAATGGGCTGTCTTCTTCGGAATAGATTGCCTTCTTTTTGGGTCTTCAGGCCTCTTCATAGTGGTTTTTTTTTTTCTTTTTTTCCTTAACCTTTTACTGTTCCAAGCACAGTTATCTTTTCTTGGTTGTCAGGACTTGGAGTGAGACGTGAGACTTGATTTGGTCAGAAGCCTTTTCTGTTCAAAGTACTCTCAAATGTCTAAATATTAAAGTTCAAAGGTGTCTGTATTTTTACCTCAGTGCTTTGTTTCATTGTAACAGCTTTCATATCCATAAAGATCCACAGAAAAGACCACCGCCTGGATAATTCAGACCTTTGTTCATAGAGACACATCATTAGGTTTAAATATCTCCTTTTTTGTTTCTTGATTGATTGCTTGGCTACTACAACCATTTTAAAATAATACATCCAAGTAGGTAAAACCTGTACAGAACTTCTACAAATTTACTTGATGATAAGTTTAATAGTCCATGATGTTGTTATAACCGTTGTTTCATTAGGTTGAGCTGAGGTCACATCTTTTCACTTTGTTCTTTAATGTTTCTTACAAGGGCCTACTGGGCTTTCTATAATAAGTGCTTTCTATAGTAAGTTCTGAGTCATATACTTATTGAAGCTTAGAAATATTTATACATCCTGTCTTTAGTCATCTTCCTCCAGTCCTGCTTCTCTTAAATGTTGAGCTGAGCAAGTAAGGTGTTAGTGTGGAATCAGTTGACTTTTTGTCATGACTGTAGCTCAGTGTAGAGGCTCCTTATTAGAACAACGAGATGCACAGTCAACGAAGCGCGTATTGACTTATTTCATGAATCCTTAAACCTTTTAAATTATTCAGTATATGTCAGCAGTTATGTTTCTTGTTTCTCTAAATCCCATTTGCACATCTGACAGACCTATTTCAATGTCTGAATTAAATAATTTCACACATAATTTGACTCTTTCTCTTCCTCTTTCTTTGGTATTGGGGTATAAACTGTCCTCTTACAATATGATGCCTGCTGAGCTGTTGTTCAGATTTGTTGACATTATTTGGTCAGTAATTCAACCAAATCTTTTTCAGAATTTTATATAAATTCAAAGGGTTCTAAATAGTACTAGGAAAGGTTCTCCAACAATAGCTGAACCTTTTTTGGTGCTATGTAGTTTTGTTTTTAATAGGTCCTTTATAGAAACAGCATAGATAAGAACCATTGAACCCCACAAAGAACCATTTGTGCATTAAAATATAAATGAACAAATGTAACATTTAATGTAACTTTCTGTGAGTATAGTATGAAACACTCTACATGTCTGGTTCTGATCACCACAATTCTAATTCAGTATGTTCTCAAAAGAAGAATTTCAGCATTTCACATGAAACTACTCTGAATAACTTTGTGCTCAAATTGAATAACACTGCTGAAGGGGGTGCAGTCTTTAGCATAGATTAATGTTCTGTAACTCATTTACATTCACAGCATTTAGCAGATGTTTTTATCCAAAGCAACTTCCATTCCCTAACTACAGGGGACAGTCTCCCTGGAGCGACTTGGGGTTAAGGGTCTTGCTCTGGATCCCAGTGGTTGTGCTGAAGGTAAGATTTGAACCCATGACCTCTTGTTCTAGAGGCAAGTATCCTACCCACTAGGCCACCACAACCTCAGTTTCTCCCTATTTTCATATCAAAGATGCTGGTAGCAGGGAATATCGTCAGGAAATTGGAGAATAAATATTCTAACTGACACTCTGTGGACTTCTCAGATACTTAGTACTGCTAGACACTTTTATGGTGCATTATAATATACATTAATACATGCATTCATAACCATTTAATGTAACTTTCTGTTATGCAGTATATGATGAAACACTTCAGATGTCTAGTTTCTATCACCATAAATCTGATTTAGTTCTGTAATGGAACATTTCAGCATTACACACCAAACTACTCTGAATAACTTTGTGCATATCCTTATCACTAAGTTGCAGATTTATTCAGGGGGATGTTTTGGAAATCCCTTATTTCCATGTCAAAGATGCTGGTAGTAACTAAGCAGGTTGTATTGTCAGAAAATTTGAGAATAAATATTCAAGCTGACACACTATGGACTCCAATGCTTAATGTTTTATGGTGCAGAATCTATTGACTCCGCACCTAATAATGCTAGCTAAATAACACAAATATAAATACAAATAACACAATAATCCTGAAAAACGCATAATTCCTCATGGCATGATATTCTATGAAGAGAATTTTGTAATCAATACTGGATATGCCCAACAGAGGGCAGTACAGCACAAGCCACATAGGTTGACCATGGCTTTAAATTGAAAGCCGGATGTCAAAGCGGGGACCGTTCTAACACTGAAAGCACTGCTCATTCAGTTTCCTGTGTGAAGAAAATCTCTGAATTGCCTCTAATTCAGTCGTCATTATATGTTCAAAATAACTTTAAATATACAGAATGTTCCCAGTCATTTAGCCCAGAATATGTGATTTTCAGAAAAGCAGACATTATTTCAGAGTACACTGGGTCGTCAGTAAAAAACCTACAAGGTGTTCATCTAATGTGCTATCACAATGTGAGTTCAAAGCTTTGAGTTCTGATTTAATGACCATCTAAATGTAATGCTTTCCAGTTCCTGCGCTACAGTGAATAAGCCATCAGCAAGTTCCTCCCAGAGAGTTGGTCGGACTAACTGGCCATTAGAAAGAGAGAGCTTTGACATGGTGAGAAAGGTCAGGGCATAATCAGCCCTTCATATCCTCTGCATCCGCCTTCAGAGAAATCACAGCTTTTAGCATAAAAGATGACCCACAACCCTTCCCTTGTGGTTGGAGCCATCCATCTCCCCTAAGCTCCACGAGCTAAAATGAGTATACATCAGTGCTGCTGCCTCCTATGCATTTTCATTTCAATTCTGCATCCCTGCCCCATTTTGTACATCCCAAAACCACTCATCTCATGATTACCAGATGTCATGGTCTTAATGGGTGTTGTTTTCTATACAGGGCCCACTCACATATTTCCTTCAAGGATTCGTTTGGTGAAAAATCTCATTTACCCAATTTTCCACCTACCTTAGATGCTGTTGATCAACAAGACATGTTTGAATACAAATATTTGCTTTTTTCATTTGGAAGGGATCAACGT
This sequence comes from Alestes dentex, assembly GCA_037576975.1. Lineage (NCBI taxonomy): Eukaryota > Metazoa > Chordata > Actinopteri > Characiformes > Alestidae > Alestes > Alestes dentex. Next base: position 9,585,800 of record JBBIGA010000153.1, on the reverse strand, counting down.
ATGTTGCTAACGAACAGAGTCACCCAAATGGGCTAAACTGTTCAGTAAAAATACATCAGCAAAACAAATCTTAACCTGCTCAAACCACATTCAGATTTTCAGGTTGTTAGGATTTTCAGTTTTAGGACACTGTAAGACTTGCTGTGATCTTTAAAACACAGCAAAACTTAATCAGTACCAGCAGGGCTGGTATTGACAGAGAAGTCATAAATTATAGGACTGTGTCAGAAACCATATCGACAGGTCAGCACAACCTTAATGAGTATCTGAGTGTGGTTTGAATGGTTTCAGAGAAGATTTGGTGACGGATTTTTATACAAACAATTGGGACTATTTAGGTGAATATTGAATTTTAATCTTATTGCAAGGTTAGCCTTGCTTCTGCAGTTCTAACTAAAGATACAAACATTTGCTGATCAGCATCCAAAACTGTGTAAATGTGATTTTATACTTGATCACTCATATTCAGTTGTGTGCAAAGAAATTGCATACACTCCTAAAGGACATTCATGTCATGGCAAGTACTGGGAGTTCATGGCAAGTTCTTTTTGTCTTGCAGAATGACTATTCACGTTTTGCAAAAATAAATAACAAATGTGATGTTACTATGGGTTACTTGAAAGCAACACTGTTGCTCAATGTCAAAAGTCAGGAATCCAATGTGATCCAATAATCACCAAGGAACCGGTTTGTCGTGTACTGGAAGCTGCTGGAATACCAGTGTCATTGTTGGCAGTCAAGCAAATTTGAAATCGCCATGGGCCAAGAGGCTGCCATGTAAGGAAAAAAAGCCCCTGCTCTGAAACTGACACCTTCACACATGACTGAAGTTTGTGTGATCACATGGATCAAGAAAAAGCCTTCTGGAGGAAAGTTTTAGGGTCAGATGAGACAAAGATCGAGTCATTTTGCAACAATGACTAAATTTATGTTTGGAAGGGAAACATTTAGGCTTTAATGAAACTGGTGCATTACACAAAGTGAACAGAACAATGAAGACAAAAGATAATGTCAGAGACCTTCACCATAACATCAAACCATTACCTACAAGCCTGAACTCCATTGGGTGTTCCGTGAGTAAAAGACTATAAGAAAAATAGCCCCTTATAGTCATACCGCACTACACAGTGTGAACAATGTGTACTTCTTTCTCTTTCCCATTCACCAAATGAAGCAGGGGGCAGCCACAAATGAGGGGCACCCGAGGAGCAGTGTGTGGGGACAGTACCTTACTCAAGAGTACCTCACTAGCAGTTGGGATTCAGACCCACAACACTCTGATTGCAGGGATCAACATCCTAACCTCTAGGCTACCCAACTGCCCCAAAAACATTGCAGATGGTTTTGGAGTGTCCTGACCTCAACACTATTAAAAAATTGTAGAATGGGCTTAAAAGACAGGTCCACACTACCCATTCTGCCCAAAACAGCTGTCAAAAATCTAATCAGATCAGTCAATCCAATCAACAAGAAATCCACAATAAATGAAACATTTGTGCATAGAAGTTGTGAAAGCTTTTTGTTATATGGATGTATAGTGAAACCATTCGGCCGCAGAAAAAAGAAATAGTTGGAAGCCCAATACTGCCAAGACACATTTGTCATGTTATTGTTATTATTATTATTGTTGTTGTTGTTGTTGTTGTTGTTGTTGTTGTTGTTTTTGTTATACTTTTCATTGTAATTACAAAACAAAAGTGAAATACTGAAAAGAGCAAATGCACAGTCTAAATGAATTAACAGCACAATTGCAGCAGGAGAAAAAGGGACCACATACTGTGCTAGCAATTTTAAAGACTGCATTTAATACAGATTTTAAAACTCTCCTCAAAACTGCATTTATAATATCCTGCAGAACTACTTCTAGAGTTTGGCAGCAATAGATGAAAATAAAATCCACCAAATGATTTTATGGCATCATTTATATTTGGCCTCTTCTGACAAACAGAAGCTGGAGCCTTTGTTCAGTTTCAGTCATGGCCTGGATAACTCATCTGCCCTTCACCCTGGAGCTCAACAGAGCTCTCCAAGACCTCATTCAGAGAAACAGTTGAATGGAAGCTGAATGAAGAGCCAAATGTTCAGGCATTTATAGATTCTTCTACCAGGAAAAGCACTTCTGAGTCCCATTACTGGAAATATTACTGCTTTTATGATCGCCTCGCACAAATTGACTAATCATAACCAATAAAATGGCAAGCTGCCGTATGACGAATATAAGAAAAGATTAAGATAGTCCCTGTTTGCTTTAAAGATTCTATTGGCATGATTCTCATCATTCAGTCACGTCTACACCTCAGATGAGGAGTCTATCTACGCATCTATGCATGTATATATGTATGTATGCACATATGTATGTATGTATGTATGTATGCATGTAGGCATTTATGTATGTATGTATGTATGTATGTATGTATGTATGTATGTATGTATCTATCTATCTATCTATCTATCTATCTATCTATCTATCTATCTATCTATCTATCTATCTATCCATCCATCCATCCATCCATCTATCTATCTACATCTACATCTACCTATATATACAGTACACCGGTGGGGGTTACGTTTCAAGAGCACCCACATATAGTGAAAAACCGCGTTGTTATGATGTGGCAAGAACATGCCCACAAATGCCTATTTTTATAGTGTAAACCCTAAATATGCCCCCCAATATGCTCTGAAAACACTTTAATTTCATTTTAAACTCAACTTAATACATTACCCTGAAAGAAAATGTTTACATTTTCTTTCAGGGTAATGTATTAAGTTGGTAAACCTGTATTTGTACTGTACAGTTTACACTGAACTTCCACAGTGCTAGAATGTAAAATGGACTGTACTGTAAATTATGCACGGGCGTTTTCTTTGGCATAAGCAGGGTAAATACAGTAATAAATTCATTTAATTTACTGTAATAAAAATACAGGGCTGTAAGAAGAACAAAACGAAAAACACAAGAACACTGGAGACGCTCCATGGGGGAAATTCTGGACATCAGCTGCGTCAAAGGGCAGCAGCCAATCAGCAGCAAGGAGAAATAAATATCGTTCTTGGATTGGCTACTTTTAAACCTCCCGCCTCTGAGTACAGTGGCATTCCACCATCCCAAGATGTGATTTCTTTGAGTTTCTCTCCACAGTACCAAAAAATTAATGGTTAGTTTTTATATGGAAAAGTGGCTGAATTCATATTAATATTTTTGTTCATGTATTAGCCTGCTTATACCAAAGAAAAGGACAGCGCATGCCAAAGAAAATGCCTGTGCATTAATTACAGTACAGTCTATACAGGGGTAACATCGGTGTTCACATTCTAGTGCTGCAGCAGTTCAGTGTAAACTGTACAGTACAGAAATGGATTTAGCTTTACATTTTCTTTAAGGCTAATGGGGATAAAATTAAATTAAAGTGAAAACAGTGTTATGTTTTGGAACACATTTGGATTCATCCATCCATCCATCCATCCATCCATTCATCTATCTATCTATACATATCTATATATATATATATATATATATTTTTTTTTTGCAATCATTCTGCGGAAGGGCCTGCTCTGACTCCACTATCACAACTCCCTCCTTCCATACCCTCACGCCCCCCAATTTATACACACACCCCACTTTCACTCTCTGGGTTGCTGTCACCATGGAGAGCTTGAGATAAATGTCTAATGGGACTGAAAAAACTTTTGCTTGAGAAAGCCTGAATTCATTATTCTTTCCCATGTGTATCGATATACAGTACGCTGCATAATACTGTTCTTTTATTCATAAAAAATGGATTTTTATGAAGATTCAGTAAGTTTTCTTGAGAGATGCCAGAGCTCTCCTGACCTAGCAGCAATTTTGTGTGCAACTTAAAGAGCCCATGCAGATTCTTGTCAGATCACAGTTGCATTTTTTTGCAGTGTTACTGCCACATTATGAGTACACTCAAACTTCAGTGACAACAAATGTTCCACACATTCACATCCAGATATAGACCCCTTGTCCTGCCCTCAGAGTGCTGTTAAAAATGCACGAGTCGGTATGGGCCTGGCTTTTGAAATACAGTTCCGAACAAATTTAACAATTAGCAAAGATTTTAAACAGATTTTAATATACATATCAAAATCAAGAAAATTAACTTAATCTACAGCAAGATTTCCAAAGAGGTGTGAAATCCACACGCAAAACTGGAGCCACTGTGGTGCAGATTTGATGTGCTTTAATATGAAGGCCACATTTGCCACATTCTGATTCTGATTAGTGGCAGTGGTTAGTTGTAAGAGCTAGGCTGCAAGCTATTTAGACATGAAATACTTGGGTATATCTTGTGTACAAAACACCCTGCAGTCAGTCCTTCTGCTCCAGTGCAATGTTTGGGACGCTGGGCATCTGAGTACTTCACACACACAATAAAGCAGCATATTTACTGTGTTTTGGAGGCTTGTTTGCAGCTACAGTTTAAGTGTCTCAATCAATTTCCTCCTGCACCACTCCAAAGAAGATAAACGTTGTTGTTAACAATAAAGACAGATCAACTAAAGACAGATTCACCAATCAGACTAAATTAAAACAACTTTTTTTCTAAATAGATATTTTAACATCCTTCTAATGGACATTATAACCTAACAGCACATTTTAAAAGTTTATTTTAGGGAGCCCCCCACCCACTAATGATCTCTCCAATTAAGCCACAAATGGGGCTCATAAAGCAGACTAATCTGCACTTTTAAAAATAGACTTGTCAAACTGGATCTCTAAAGCAATGCTGTAGAAGAACAAAAATAACCTATTGGTTCTTTAGACATTTTTGTAAGTGAGATGTTTGACTATGAAAACCTTATAAGGCTTTTAAAGAAACATAATGCAAAAGCTCAACACCAGTTAATGTTTTTTCTTAGTTTCCATTGTACATGCAAACCAAGAACAATTTAGAAATCTTGATATTAATTATGTATAAATCCAGTGTTCAAATTAGATACTGAGTGTGATAATTTTGCTGTGACTAAAGGATATTAAAGTGAGTTTAAGGGAGATCTTGGTTGGCACTTGCGGAAAATACCATTGCAGTATGTCACAAAATGTGTTGTTTCAAATTGTTTTTAAAATGATTCAGACTATTTTCAACTTATGTTATTACACTTAGAAGAATGAATAAAATGGAATGTGATGCTGGAACATACTTTTTCACTTTCCCATGTAAAATACGCTGAGCCTCTAGGCCTGTGTGAAAGATTAGCACAATGAGCTTTCAGTTGTAAATGGGCTGAGGCTCAGGTGTAACTATATGCTGCTGAAATTCAGTAATATTTTTCCTCACAGGTACCTGGAGCCCATCCCAGGGCCAGTGCGTGAAAGGCAGGGATTCACTCACCAGCCCACCACAGGGCACACACACACACACACACACACACACACACACACACACACACACACACACACACACAC
>JBBIGA010000153.1:9521322-9576006 GCA_037576975.1 Alestes dentex | reverse complement strand
TCCAAATACATAAAATAATAATGAAATAATTCTAATGTCCAATATTCTGTTTCTTAGACCGCCCTCCAGCCCCAGTAAACGTGTCAGTCATGAACCTGAGAGCCGACTCAGCAACAGTGTCATGGGAGGTTCCAGAAGGTGATGTCATCATTGGCTTCTCTATTCTCCAACAAGTAAGTACTGTAACTCAGACACATTTGTGGCTTTGGATACCCTCATTCTTTCCTTTTTTAAGGTCAAAACTGTCATGGAAGAGGATGATTTCAGGAAAGTCGTATTCAAACGTGATTCTCTAAAATTAACTTGTAAATTCTCAGTTTACACTCAATGTCCAAAGGTCTGTCAATGCCTACACACCAACATTTCTTTTCAAATCAAGGGTATCAATAGGGTGTTTGTTCCTGGTTGTTTTATTCTATGCTTTATAGAAGAACTTGGAACATTGCTGTGAGAATTTGTAATTATTGAGATTGCTGGTTTTCCATTACTACACTCCATACAAGGGTGATTTCTGTGTTTGCTGTGTTTGGTAACTGAAGTATGGTATAATGTCCCAGAATATAGAAATATTTGGCAAGGACTTTAAATCTGTCGGTGTTTTATTTTGAAGAATACCATTGATGTTTATATATCCCCATGTATTATTCAAGCACAATTATTCCCTGTAAGTGACAGAATGCATTCCACATCCAACCAATTACAGATAGAGCTGTACATCATGTTATGCAACAGGCTCTAGCTCTCGTAATAGCTTTGTGAGCTGTGTTCTTGGATAAATGTATTATTCATTACTGAAGAACTTAATGAGAGCCTCCATCAAACTCCTCAAAACACCTAAAGGCTGCCTCAGGGTGTGAATGCAAGCTGAAGTGACTTCAATCCATTTAGAGAACAGTGCTGTTTCCACAAATGTGAGCTGGCTAAAGTGAAAAAGCCATACTGTGTACCGAAGGCTTTAAAGAGCACTTTACAAAAATGTAATTATGGTGCATTAAAAAGAAAAATTTGTGGTCAGGCAATAAAACATAAAAGAAAAAAGCAGTAAAGGAGTAGCTGACACTAGTTCACTCCAGTTTACCAAACTTCAGTTGCTGACAAGAGTTTACTTTAGTTTACCAGACCCAATCTGAGTGAATGCAAAGCTGGCAGGAAGCCTAAGGTTCGTGTTTTTTTCTCTTAACAGAATGAGGTGTTGTGATCTCGGTAATGCGATAGAAAAGGTGGTTTCTACATGATTAGCTATAGCACAACAGGACAGAAAAGTGCTGATCAAGGCTTTCCGTGTTCACTGCTGTTTAGAGGCAAGATGGCCACATGCAGCGGTTTATTCGGGAGGTGAACACCACCAGCAGGGCCTGTGTGCTTTGGGACCTGGAAGAGGAGGCAGACTACATAGTCCAGGTCCAGTCTATTGGCCTGTATGGAGAAAGCCAGGCCAGCAAGCGTGTCCATTTTAGAACCCTCAAGAAATCTGACCGCTTACCTTCCAACAGCTCCAACCAAGGTACTGTGCATTTTCGCAAAAGGATCTATGATCGTAACAGTGGTACAAAATATAGAATCACTTTTTTTATTCTTTAACTTTTCAGAAGCTAAGAGCTTAAAAGTGGCTGACTGATGATATATACTGATGGTCATATTTGTATATATATTTTACATATTTTATGTGTGCTATATGGGGCCCCATGGTGGCACAGTGGGTAGTGCTGTTGCCTCACGCCTCCCGGGTTGGGGGTTAGAATCTGGGTCCTGGCCTTGTGTGTGTGGAGTTTGCATATTCTCCTTATGGTGGCGTGGGTTTCCTCCGGGGTCTCCGGTTTCTCCCACAGCTCTGGGGTGGGCTGGGGCCCCGCGAGTCCCTGTCACGGGCCCATAGAAACCGGGATAGGCTCCAGGTACCCGCAACCCTAGTAAAGATTACGCGGTTACAGAAAGCGAATGAATATATTCTATATATTAATTTATACTAAATTAATAATTATGGATTATCAAGTAATCTAAATGCTCTGATTCAGAACAAACTCATCCTTTCTGTAGTACCAGGTATTAACAAAACTTTGCAACAGAGTTGGTTTAATAAGCTAAACACTTCACTGCAGGCCTCCATTCCCTGTATAGGCAGGTTGCTAAGTGTTGTCAGTAGGAGGTTTTAGTTTGTGTACTAACTGGTGTATTGCTATACAGCTGTGTAAAGTCACATCACTCTGTCAAACACTTATGTCAAATTGAACGATGTCAAATATTTTGGCCTTCTCAAAAGTTGCATTGGAACTTGATAGTTGCGTTTGAATCAACTGCCGCTACACTGTTGTGGGAGGGCCTTGAAAGCTAAAGAACTATTTCAATGCTTAAAATTTAAATAAGGCTTTTAAAGAATGTAAACCTGTTCCACATGCATAGTTACAGTAAAAATTTCACAAATGCTAGAAAAGCCTCTAAACACTGAAGAAAATCTAATAAAAGTCTATAAAAAGGCTCATGACCCCTTTCAGCTCAGTCTTGGGGACATGCACAATTTCATTTTTTTAACACTAATCTAACACTGCTGCTTTTACTTATCAGTTAATTATCAACCCCTCCAAGAGTTCAGCTGAATGCTCTATTGATTTTCACATGCATTCATTCTCAACCATTTCTCACAAAAGTAATTTACACTGACCTCAAAAATGAATCAATGAAAAGAGGCAATACAAAATGAACTGAAAGTCTCATGGATCAGCATGTCAAAAGCATGTCTCATATTTTGTTACCTCTAACCCAATCAGTAGGCTCTCTGAAATCAGTGTGAACGAGTGTGTTTTGCATTCTCAAGGGTTGCACTCGGAGCACATTTTCTATTTTCTCTGGCGGCTGCTTGACTGTATCAGCTAGTACATTATCACCATGCTCTCTATGCAGAAGGTGTTTTTTCTTTAGAGAGGTAGATTTGCCATGGTGTGCTCAAGTATAGAAAAACAGAAAAGGCTATTTTTTTTAACAGTCATAGAAGTTATTGTTCTCCCAAAATAAAATACAATGGAATAATGTAACTTCACAGGAAAATGCAAAAAACTACTTAACTTTAGTGTCACTCCTGTGGCATTTATATCTCATCACTAAATGTAAATGTACAATAGTTTAACATTGATTGTACTGTAACTTGGGACATAATGATGATTTTGTAAATCAGCCAAAAAAGGGACACACTGTCTACACCCCCTAACGAAACAGCATTTGACACATTTCCAAAAAAAAGAACAGAAAAGTCATGTTAATGAACATCCCACATTTTACATGCACCTCTGTTATCAACTCAACTTTTTTTGGAAATGGGGCAGCTGTACGTTCCTTGCTGCAGCACTGGTAGGACAAATGGAAGTACCCTATCTTCAGTTTCTCTGTTATCACAAAAATAGTATTACTTGTTATTCTAGATGTTAATCTTGCAACCCAACATCATCTTTAGAAGCATATACTATATAATTTCAACATACAGAAACGTGTGTATCCACGGTTATAGTGCACCATGTGCCTCCAAGCTAGTTAGCCTCTCATGAGTAACTGTGGGTTCTAGGCTTCCCTGGTACATGGAGCCCTTTTGAGTGCCACTGAATAACAGGGTGGTGTGCCATTCAGATTGCCACTTTTTTTTTTACTGTCGTGTGCAAGCCTGTTATCTTAAGTTCAACCCTGTTACACAGAGTACAACCCTGTCTCTCGTGCTTTTTTAAAAATATGTTTGACCTTTTGGGGTGATATATTCTATGTTGTAAAATGACTAGGAAAATCTGCACAACATGAGAAAAAATGAAAATACATTTGGAATGGAGTGCTTCATTATGATATTATGAAGTGCTGCACTAGGTATAAAAAAGTTTAAATGAAATTCATTTTTACACTCCTTTTAGACACCTAACTACACTTTGGTAACAGGGATGCAAAAAATGGTGTGCATGTCAAGAAAAACATTAGGATATTTGGTTCAATATCCCAAGATGGGAAATTTGTATTTTCTTGTGACAAAGTACTAAATCCATCAACACAGCACTGAAATCAATAATAATAATAAAGTTATTTTATTTAATTTAAATAGCCCAATTTCCACTATACCAGTAGAGTGTAATAGAATAGTTTTGCTTCCAAATAAAATTGGAACATTTCTATTATACCATGTGTCATAAAATGTTCATATAATGTTCATCTAATGTAAAGTGCAGCTGTTGTGTTCAAATGATGCAGAGAAGTGAAAACTGAATGTTTTTTTTTTTTTTTCTGTACTGCTAAGATATGGTTTTTATAAATAACCAGCATTCATGTGAATTACTTTTGCGGTCTAATTTTTTAAAGACCATATAAAGACTTAACATTGTGTTACTAAATTTTGATAAATATCACATATTGATCACAAAATAGCAGCTTCACTGTTCTATTGATTTGTTTTTCCTTTCTCCAACACTCAGTAAACACTCATTTGGGAGAGGCTCACTTCTGCGAGTTACCGATGATAGCAGTTCATACCCAGTGAAATTTGCTTGGGTAGACATATAGTAGTGGAAAGATCCTCCATTTAATCTCATTTTAATGCCTGCTGACTCAGGGAAGTATTCAATAAAGAACCACACCAAAACCAAATTCCTCTGAGAATCTGTTCTCAGAGCATAAGTGCACTTCAATTTCATTTCTAGGGCTCTTTCATAGTCAGGGTCGCACTCCAGTCTCTTTCACTCTCTAGGTGTTAAATGCTTTCAGAGCACTTAAAAGGCTTTCCATAGAACCTGAAGGGTATGCATGAAGTCTGGTTTTCAATTAATCTGGATACAGCTGAGCAAGGACAAAAGGTCTGCACCTCATTTCACACGTAATATTAAAGTTGTTCATATTCAATTTTGAAAACTAAAAATCTTGAACTAACTTGTTTTAGAAAGTACATTCGCACAAAAAAATAAAACCTGCTGAACCTAAAATCATAGCAAATGCAATGTCATTTGTCTGCTTTTTTGACTTACTGAACCTATTAAGCTATTTACATGCTTCAAAATATGTCATAATGTCTTTCTCTCTTACTCGCCAACCTTACTAACAGAAACAGCACGCCTACTGTGAGGAGCTTCAAAAATACAGGCTCCTGTCAGAAATTACCATTTAAAAGCTTTGTGCAGACCCTACTGAAATATAAATGAAGAATACATACACTATATCGACAAAAGTATTGGGACGGCTGACCATTACACCAGCAGGGACTTTAATGACATTGCATTAAAATCCAGAGTGTTGTTCCCCCCTTTGCAGCTATAACAGCCTCCACTCTTCCTGGAAGGCTTTCCACAAGATTTTGGAGGTTTCCTGTGGGAATTTGTGTCCATTCATTCTGTAGAGCATTTATGAGGTCAGACACTGATGTTGGACGAGAAGGTCTGGCTCACAATCTCTGTTCCAGTTCATCCCAAAGGTGTTGGATGGGGTTGAAGTCAGGGCTCTGTGCAGGCCAGTCCATTTCTTCCAGTAATGTGATAAAAAAAAAAATTCTGCAACACAGTAGTGTAAATAATTACAGTTTAAATTCTTGTTAGCACATTCAAGTTACTGACTTATGTTGGATTTTGCAAACCCATTTTAAGATGTAGATGCTTCTTACATGGTAAAGCAATTATCACTCTAAACACCTTCGGCTGCATAAGTTGTGCATGTGTGCTACTGGTGACAGCTGAGACTTTAACCGTAAATACAGATATGCAAAGTGTTCACAGTGATATGCAACTGCTACCTAACAATGACCATGCTGAAAAAGAAAGAGTTCATCTAAACAGGTCAGAATTGATATCCTTCAGAAACAGTTGTAGAAGATTTATTCTTTATTCTTATAGATTTTATATCAAAGCAGCTGTTGTTCATCAGTTTGGCCAGTTTTTCAAACATCATAATTTCAGTTAGAGTCCAACAGAAAAGACAGAAACAAACACACTTATACATTAACTTTACTTTTACTTTACTGTGACTGGATACTTCTTTCTAATTAAATGACTGAAATGACAATTACATTTTTCATTTTACTTTTCTATTCTATGCAGATCTGTATGTGTCTTACGGAATATGTTAGAAGTAACATGAGTAGTGAGATGACTTTTTCGAAAAGTAACCACTAAAGTGTTTAAGAGAAGTAATTAATAATTTGTAATGAATGTTGGGATTCTTATTCCAACACTATTGTTTAACCAGCAGGATAAATTCGATTTGGTTCTTAAACTAGATTTTCTGACCAAACATTCTACGGTCAGACAAGCCCAATCTATGTGGTCAGACATCCAATATCCACATTATAGTAAAGTAGAGAGAAGTGGCCTCTTATAGTCATGCGTGACTACACCACAGCACAGCACACAGTGTGAACAATGTGAAATTCTTTCTCTGCATTTAACCCATTCACTAAGCGAAGCAGTGGGCTACCAACAACAAGGGGCACCCGGGGAGCAGTGTGTGGGGAGAGTACCTTGCTCAAGGGCACCTTAGTGATGACACTAGCAGTGCTGGGATTAGCTGTAATTGTAACAACGCAGATGCATACGCTGATTAGGGAAGGCAAAAATGCTCTTTTTTTGCACACTCTGACAGCAAGATGTACTGAACACCAAAAACAAACAGAACCAAAAAAAAAAAATTGGTCATCCAATCTGACTGGTCAAAGTCATATGCTCAGAGGTTGGATCTGAGTTGTTTTATTTTTAAAAATGGTCCAGCTGATCTGATTCATGCTGCACAAAGATGACGAAATTGACTGAGCAAATTAAAAAAAAAAACCTACCTGTCTAAGACTGCAATAATTCCATATGTCATTGGACCAAACAGGTTGTATTTGGTGAATATTAAATGATTAACTGACAAAAGGTTTCTGTTTGATCCAGCATTATACGCTTCAAACTATAACTATAATATATATAACATTCTGTCTTTCTTTTGTTCTTCCTTTCAGGAAGGGGAACATGCTTGTGTTGATAAACTGATAAAGATAAATGATGAGGTCACAGACATCAAATACAGCTCCATTAATTTCACCTAAACACACAGCCAGATTTTTGTTTCTTACAGTGGTTGAGCTACAGTTTGCTGCACTGAAATACCTTGTACTAATGAGATATGTTCTCTTTTATGTTTTTCTGTCTTGTTCTCACTGTCTTATACAAACACAACCTATACACACTCTCACAAGGTTGTTGAAGAACAAACATTAAGACATTCTGTGAAAGGGACACTGTATATGACTACAGTGCTTTATTATTCATGATCCCACACACAATTAACCAAAACTGAGGCACATTTCATCTAATGAGTCTCCATAATTATCACACATGTAACCTCAACCTTCAACAATGAGACAACCACTGCCCCCACATTGCTATGACTCAACAGTAACACGCATGGTGAGGCATAATGAAGTTTTAGAGAGCCTCCTCGCACTAATCTATTTAATGTGCACTTTGGGATTTCAAATGATAGTGCTCTTTTTAAAAAAACACCTTTTGTTGCAGCCACTGAGCCTTCACACAGCTCAATTAAAGACCCACAGTTGCAGCCAACCCTACTCATTCAGCAGCCATTGATTCTCTGCACATCCATATTCATTTCTATTAGTTTGGAAATCAATAGGCAGGATGCATCTCCAACACATCATTGATGCCATAAGAATGTGTCCCATCACCATGCAGATTCAGTTGATTATATTTCTGTTGCTACACAAAAAATCAAAGAGAGTGCATATATTATAGCAGGTCACCAACCTTCCTCCTGGCGATGTACTGTCAGTTCAGTCTTTGAAAATCTTGCACAGATGACTTAGGTGCTCAGACAGTATTATGTCACTATCTCCATTAGTATTAATGGTGATTAATCATACTGACATCAACCAACTGTTACACATTATATTGTCATGGAACCGAGAATTTCTACCACATAATTCAGTTACACCTTTTACATGATATCTGGAGATGTTTTCTCATTTATTTAATAAAACTCTGTTGTGGAAAACCATTAAAAGAGTCTGATGTAATATAAAAACACAGTTAAAAAAGGTACAATTCACTCCCCAGTTCATACTGTCTATATGTAACCAGAACCTCTAGTACCAGAAAATTAGAGCTAGGATTTTTCCATTGTTAATCAGCCTAGTAGTTTTATTTTCATATTCATTGTAATTTTTATTTTAGTACATTGCAAAAAACACTTCTGTCTTTGGCAAGTGTAAGCAGTGACAATTTTGTGGGTTTTTTTTTTTTACTTCTTTTGGCACTATTACATGACCAGTAAGAGCACCAGAAGGTGAACTAGAATTATGTAAATTATCCTAGATTTAGACCCACAAGTCCCACTGGTTCCTCTTTTTGTCAGTCCTTGTTTTTGACCAAGAAAATCCCCAGTTTAAAATACATTGTTTTGAGATTGACAGCAACAAATACAACCTGTTTGGTTCAAGGGTACATGTGTCCTTATTTTATACAAACCAATTCTGCTGCTAATTTATTACTTGAAAATTGTCATGTGTGTTGCTATTGAAGGTGAAAAAGGAGAGAGAGATACAAAGAAATTTGGGGAGAGTGCTGGGTTGAAATGTTCATCTGAAGTTGCTAGGTGTGAATGTTCCTTGTTTAAAAGATGAAAAAATGATGAAGCATGTCAAACCGGGTAGTACTCTGACTGTTTGTCTGCAGACAGCCTCACCTCTCCCTGCGTGCCTCTGCAGTGTTTGCCCTTCCGGCAGCTCTTGTATATAGTGTTGGGCTCGACTCAAGACGATTCCCCTTAGATACAATTACTGTGATGCTTCAAAGGAATGCTGAAGCCTGCCTTTGGAAATTGTGTATACATGAAAAAAACTGCCCATGCCAGTGTAACAAACAAAGCAGGCCCCTCCTGATGAAGGAGCCCTCTCATCACCTGTGCTGTTGCACTGTCATGACTGTTAAAGTAATTCTCTGTCCATGGCAGCACTAGACTCATTCCTATTATCTCTTGATCCAATTCAAATGTGACTGAATCAGAGGCATTGCTGAAAAACTGCCTCAGCAGCGAGTTAGCTGCTCAGGATGGCTCAGTGCAGTGAACACACCATCGTGAAGATGTCAATGTCTTTTCTGATGTTTTGTCGATCTGTGCCATGGCATATTCGCTTTTGTTTCTGCTCTTGACTCCTTTGGTTTGTTTGTTGTTTTATCATTGTTCGCCGCCAGAGCCCAGATGTTTGCATGTGTATGACAGCATCCTTGCACAGACTGCGGTCTAGTGGAACTAATGAACAGATGCTTGACTCTGAATATGTGCCAATATCCAGAAAGGCTGCATTATGTTGTCTGGCATTCCCTTGCATCATCTGAACACCAAAAGGGAACTCGCTAATTGGCTGAGGAGCATCACCATGCCAACTAAAATAGGAAAAAAAGACTTGGCCTCCCACACATGGTATGGACTCCTTATCTAAAGAGACAAACAGCAGCGGAGCATTGAACATCTTTTACTATTTAAAATACTGGAGCAAAGACAGCTGCTCGATCCAGTTCATTCATTTATGCCTCGGTTTCCACAGGCAAGCAAGAAATCTTGGTATTCAGTGTCATAAATATTCATCGAGGCAGGCGATGAGAGGGATTGGCTTGGCTGACGCTCATTCTGACTCTTTATCAGTGCAGAGCGAGAGCGTGTCGCAGTACTGCTCACTCGTAATTGGAGAACGAGGTGATACAAATGACCCCTCTCTGTAATTGCTTGGGCCGACACCCCCCCCACTTTCCCTTTTCTCGTTTATGACGGCCAGAGTTTACGAGCCAACATTGCCTTTATCCACTAAAGAAGATCAATTGGGAAGAGTGGTGCTCTGGCCCATTTCCACACAGGTTAAAAAATGGTAGGAAGAGGAAATGAAGCTAAAATAAATCCCTTTAACACAGGAATGATTTAGACAGATGGCTGGTTAGGCAAGCACTCTTCCTCCGGGTTCTGGTTGATTGGCAGGAATGAGGATGCTGGCCAAATCGACCAGCACTGCTCTACATGCTAAAGGCTGATCCAAAGTGGAATTTATCACCATTAGTTTCAGCCTGCATACTGAAGACATGCTTTAATCATGCCCAAATCTCTGTTTGAAATCTCTTCTTGTATTCTGGTCTCAAATTCCAGAGCTTCAAATCACTTAATCACTGATAAAGTGTTTGGCAGGAGAAGTCCTACTTTAAAGGATACAATGGCTAATGGCGATGCCACGGAAGGCCTTGATTTTAACCAGAGAAATCCTATTCTGTCTTGGTATTTACAGATGACCCAACTGTTCAAGGTCTGGACAAGTCCAGAAACCTGCAGACAGGAGAGATGATCATCATTGTGGTGGTACTCCTCATGTGGGCAGGTAGGGGTTCAAAGAGGGGACACTTTGGGCGGGTACCATATAAGAATGCAGTCTTTCTCAATTTATTCCTGGTCATTGATTATTCATTACAATTTCATCTTGTATTGAGCTTTGAACCTTTCGAAATGCTTATAATAGCTTAGAGAGGTCACCTCTCTAAAAACATTCCTGTGGTTGCAAGAGTGAAATTATCGCATCAATTATTAATCAAGGCAAGAGGCATTGATCTCTAGTGGTATTACTCATTTTCTAAATGAATGGCTTGCCTGGGAGGATAAAAAAAATCTTTTGGAGCACAATTGTAAGAAAGTGTATGGAAGTATTAACTGACATTGCCCTCACACCCTGTATCCACTAACTGTTGGATAAGGAAGTCATAGTGTTTTTAAAGATAGTTTTACATGTAATCGCAGCCATGTCTGAACCTCCCCAACACAAAAAATTTGAAGAGCATGAACAGGATTCAGGTCAAGAATCGGGAATAAGATTGGGAATAAACTGTGCTACTAAATGTACATCTCTAATATATTGAGTCCTTAGGATTCATTATTTATGTTACAGAAAAATAAAGGGCCTGTCTGAAATATTAATAATAAAGTAGATACAAGACTTGTATTAGCTGATGGTGTAAGTCATAGCCATGCATGTGTATAAGAGCCTGTTAAGAGACTAATCTTTCATTATTTACACCTGAAGCTTACCGTAATATAAAAATGAGCTTCTATCTAGAAGACAAGGTCACTCACACATAGTATACCTTTACTGTTATACTGCATCTCTGCCTCACCTTATCAAAATCTCTACTGCAAATATGAATGATTACCTTCACCAGGAAAGAGCATGAGAGAGGTCTGTTATGTCAGTGACAATCTGTCCATGTATCCAGCTCACAGTGAATGAGCTTCATGGCTTCCAGTGATATGAGGGAGTGACAGATGCCACTTATTTTCTCTTCGTAGCGGTCATTGCCCTCTTCTGCCGGCAATATGACATCATCAAGGACAATGATAATAGTAACAGCAAGGAGAAGGTCAAGCCATCTTCTGAGAGGAGCACACCAGAGCACCACAGTGGAGGACTTCTTAGGAGCAAGGTGGAGTGCCTTTAACACTCGCATGAAAAAACTGCAGTCTGAAACCATTGTCTTTAAGTGCAGTATTTGACATTCTGAAATCATTACATAACAAGAACAATTACAAACCATAGGCACCCTTATTATGTCTTCTAGGTTAATTTTTAATGTGTTTGTAAAAATCTAATTTTCCTGTTTTCTGGCAGCATTTCTGGTCATCCTTTGAACTACTTGGGCATATGCAGTTTTGCTAATTGCACAAAAAAACAGCACAAGTGTCTCACTTGCCCAGAGATTCTTTCAAATAACCATCTCCCACTGCAGCCAAAACAGGCAGCGCTGAAAGAGAGAGAGAAAGAGAGGACGCTTTTATTGCAATCGATTCCTTTCACTTTTCTCAAAGGCGCTCTGTCCAGCTGACCGCGACCTGCCAATGCGCCTGATTGATGAAATCTACACATTTATTTATTTAATTACATATTTGTCTATTTATTTTGGCGAGGAGCATGCGACGGAGATGAATGCACAGTCAAGGGCACAGTTGGTGCACGTCAAAAGGACAGAGAAAGAAAACAAACAGTTCAGTCTGTCAAACGCAAGCCCCAGTTAACAGCAATAACGAATGGCAGGCAACATCCTACAAAGCACATTGTCTCTGTTAAACTGCAGCACTTTCCTCATGAAATTTTATTCTTCACATCACTGTATGGGGGGGATCCTGTCTTGGTAACAAGAGAACAAGGCAACTTTAGCATTGCAAATGTCCTGGCATAAAAGCTGGAATGGATACCAAAGGTACTGACCTACTTTTAAAATAGACCATCTACTCAGGAAAAGCAGCAATTCACAATAAAGGCCTTTGATCTTTCTCCCGTCTCTCCCGTCTGCTTCCATATTTTCAGTATATGTCAAGTACTCCTTAATTCAGAAATTGTTTCTGATGTATTTTTTCCTCTCCGATGGTTATTGCACTTCGGCGTGCAAGGTGCTCCTCAAGTGCCATGATGACATCATTATCTGACCATATAAAAATGTAAAATGCTGTTAGAGAAGTGTAGTGGCAATCCCAGTGTTTATTCGATTATACAGATGGATAGGGTTTCCATTCATGCCTCATTTGCCTGTCTAATTTCTTTATTATGAGTGTTCAAAGCTGCTCTATGATATAGGCTCTTGGAAACATCCATCAGTGCTGTGTTGAAGCCCAGGAGGCGACCCTCTGCCTGACATATGCACAAATGATTGCAGAGCTTAATGAAATTGGCCCCTTTGAGGAGAGTCACGTTTCTCTCTCTCTCTCTCTCTCTCTCTCTATCTCTCTCTCTCTCTCTCTCTCTCTTTCCTTGTCTATCTGTCTCTTTTTTCATTTCTCCTGTCTGCTGCAGTTTCATCAGTCTGTGCCATCTATCAACATCATCGAGGTCTAGCGAGGTGAGCGAGGACGCCAGATCCGCCCTACGCACTTTCAACATGATGCTACATTGTTTTAAACCCTCTCCGCCACAGAGAAATCCCAAGTGGAACAAATCATTAGCTAAACTGGCTGCAACTGAGGCTAATTTACCAGAACGTCCAAACTCACAACTGCAAACACAATTGCACACACACACACACATCCAGACACATCACTCATGCAAAACATGACAAAAGCAATCTAATCTCGTAGGGCGGTGGTACATCAAGTGCAGAAAGTACTGCTGTATTATGGGAGACAGTCTCATTGGAATCAGCGTTGATTTGTTGCAATACACCATTTCCATCGTGCTCCTGAGACTAGATGACCATGTTGTATTTTTGATATGCTACCGTAGAACTTCAGCAGCGTTTTTATGCCTGTGTCAAGCCGTTGATTTTGTGTGCATGCACCCGTCAGAGTCTGAGAGCAAGGTGAAGCTGCTGAGTGGAGCCAAGCGTACTCTCAGGCACATGATTCAAATAGGCAGTCAAGGCTGTTTTGCCATCATGTGGAGCTTTTCATGACTCAAGCCCTACAGTGACAGGAGATCTTGGTTCAGCAATGGAACATAACAAGCTGAAGGACTCGGCACACGTATCTATAATGAGATTTCTCTGTACGAAATAAAAAAAGAACAGAAGAGCACACCACTGCCGGAATGGATAAGCACTGAATATACATTTTGAAGTGGTTCCAATTGGAAAAGCATGATAGTTTACACGTGTATGGTTAGTTACAATTTGTATGCCAGTCAGAACACAACCATGACCAATCTAATCTTGGAAACATGTCAAAATCTGTAGTTTTGGATGTTCAACAGAATCCTTCCGAGCTTGATTGATAGTCGGTAGAACTGTCTACGTAAATGTTTCAGTGTTTATGACTACAGCTGAATAGCAATATGAATTAGGACGCATGCTAGTCATTGACTTGTATATATTGTGTAATATTATCTAATGCTTGCAGAGTCATTTATTGTAAATAAGAAGATCATTGCAAAGAGCCTTCATGTTATTTTAAAGTATATTTGTGGAAAGTCAATACATAATGCTATTAAGCTTATTTTCCATTAGCATTCTTGATGAAGTTGATTAAACCAAAAAGGACACACATTGCATGCATATTCGGAATACTCTGGAATTTAGTTTTTATACTTGCTCTGTACATTTTTCATGCCTTGTGTGAAAATTCAAAGGAGTAGATTTTGGTACCTTCTGTTCCACTACATGATTAATTCCAATAAAGATTAATAAATGATGTGACTTGTAATGTTTGTTGTGTCTGTGCATCTGTCAGTTAATGTTAACATTATCCCATAGATCATGAAGCGAAAGTCTTTTTTCAAGGTTTAAAAAAGTTTTTGACGAAAACACACACTGTAGGCACACATTCAGCAGAGCTGAAACTTTTAGATATCAATTACAAGAAACATTAGGTAATCAGCTTACCATGTAATACACATTTTCAAATTAATGACAACAAAGAGAACACAAAATACTACAGTTAAACTTTGTAATGTACCGAAACAAAACACCTCTGCGGGTTCATTCTGAGAAGTTGTTGTACAGGTAGGTGACAAAGTAAAGTAAAGATAATAAAAGTGTATTGCCAGAACAGCTTCAGTGGGCCTTAGTTTAGTTTCTGGAGCTGTCCTGACAGGATGGAACACCATTCAAGTTATTGTTATGATGATGGTGATAGAGAGCACCATCTAATACATCAGTCCATTCCCTTAAGTGAGACTCTGCAAAGCCCATAACATATGATTTACACCTTTTTCATACCCATTAAACCATTCCATGGCTCCTAGTGCCCAGTGGATATGGGCACTTTCATCCTGCAGGAGACCACTCTCATCAGGACAGAAATAAAGATCAGAATAACTTTGCAGTGACCCTTCCCTCTAAGTGGACCCAAACAAATGAATTGTTCATTCATTTTAATAATGAGGGGCTTATGTTCTGCCACCCTACTGTAATACCGTACTGTAATAACCTCTATATGTAGTCATGGACAGACGGCTCTGTAGTCACATCATGCAATGACATTCCCAGTCACCTGAAGACCAGTTGTTCCTTACATACACTATATGGACAATATATGACCATTACACCAACAGGGACTTTACTCACATTGCATTTTAATACATAGACTTTAATATGCATTTGATCCCCCCTTTGCAGCAATAACAGCTTCTACTCTTCTTGGAAGGCTTTCCACAAGATTTTGGAGTGTTTCAGTGTTTTTGTGCCCTTTCATTCGGCAGAACATTTATGAGTTTAGGCACTAAAGTTGGGCGAGAAGGCCTGGCTCGCAGTCTCTGTTGTAGTTCATCAAAGGCTGTCTAAAATGTCTTGGTATGCTGAAGCATTAAGATTGCCCTTCAGTAAGGGGCCCACCCCAAACCCTGAAAAGAAAGTGTGTCCCAATACTTTTGGTTATATAGTATATCTTACATATCACACTGATGTCATAGAATGATCAGTGTGCACTAAGATTTCCAACCCTGTTTACTGATGTCTTTCCTATAGATCTGAATACAGCTGTCAGCTTAGACACTGCTACTGTAACATTGGCTGACTGAGCTGTATTTGTGACTGAAGCTCCTGCTGTCTGCACCCTGATAATGAGCCCTCTTTTACTTGACCCACTTAAATCTTTTCTTCTTGGTATCTTGATTCAAAATTGAGTCCAGTCAGCGTGCCACATAGCACGATGGGATGGTAATTCCTTAACTGCATTGTTCAGTACACTTCTCTGAAAGCATCTGCAGAAGCTAGTTTGAATGAACTCCATCCCACTACAGTCAATTAAGTATGACAACTTGTTCATTTTAAACTTTCTTTTTCATCACATGACGGCAAAAACATGCAGTGAGGATTAATTAAAAAAAAAAAAAAAAAAAGATAAACTTATAAGCCAAATCTTGTCATCTGGAACACTTACGTTATATTCTAATGACTAAGATGTAATCAAATGCAGTGTGTTTTCATCGCCTAGCGCAGTGGGAGAATTCCCCATTGAATCGATTTAGCACTCCGACCCAGAGGGGCGCTGTAGGTGCCCAAAATGAATCAACAGTGATCACACAGCTTGACACAGCCATAAATCTCCCCACCAATTATCAGCGCAGCCATCTGGGAACATATTCAGGAGCTCAGAACAGAAAAAAAGAAGTATGACTCCTCACTGGATTCCATATACCTCAAAAGTGCAACTCTGAAGTATTTCTGAACGTCTTGTTGAGAACAAACTTTTTTCCCCATGAAATTTCAGTGATTTTATTTATTGTTTCTTTACTGTACACCAGATTAAAGTCAATATACAATAGATTGCTGATGGTTAGGTAATCGTTATTACATGTGTAGAAAGTCAAACATTGCATAGATTTTTCAAAATAAGCACCATCTTCAACAAGATTCCACAATATCTTATAGGAAAAATGAAAACACAGAGTAACTAGAAGAGAACTGAAAATGTGAGAAGAGTCATTCCAGTTTCTAAAAGCTTTTCTTACGTCACAAATTAATTACTTTATATTTCATATTTATATATAAACATTTAGTACCTGTGTAATGGTGCTCTGACAGGGTTTATGCATTTAACCAGCTGGAAAATAACCTTAATATTAAGTAAAAGCTGACATAATCAACAAAACAAACAATTGAGACATTGCCAGTGTATTCAACATTGTTAATATAAATAGGGATAAGAATAAATACAACTTTAAATGTATCAAAAAAGATGCCAATATCAAATGAAACCCATTCAATGTAAAAACTGCAGAAGAAAACATACAAAATTTGGTATTTCATACAAGCTGCGAGTAAGATTAATTTCTAGGTCTTTTAAAATGTTGCAAAGACAAAACGAACTGCCTGCAAGACCTTCTGGAATTTCAGATGAAAAAGAATACATTTAAATATTTAAAGTTTCCGTCTGACCTTGGACTTAAAGAGAGGACAAACAGACAGAAGGAAATGAAGTGCTTTCACTGTGTGACCAGCAGATGGGCCTTGTACCTATTACTGTTTGGTTTAGAATGAGAACGATGTCCTCCATCTACAGGAAAACATGCCATACTGGGGACATTTCAGGCAAAGTGTATTCTACTTTTAAAGCTGCACACTGCTCATTTTTCACACTTTCTGAAAAAGGAATGCATGAGTCTGATATACTGGATCAATATTGATAATGATATGGAATATTGACCTTTTTAAACCAATCCGATATAAGCTACAAATGACCAATCCGCATTCAATACTCTTAGTGAAGGTCATTATATAACTGTAACAGAGCATTGTAAAGTAACCTACTTTGTTTTAATTGTTAAAGGGGAATTCTAATAAATATTCACATTTTATAATTCATAATTCATTCTTTGCATTGTGAACAATGTCATTCAGAGTGGTTTGATGTGAAATGGTGCATTGTAAAAAAAAAATGTACCAATTTCTTTACAGTGGTGGGTGATAGGAACCAGAGGTCACAAGGTCAACAATGCTAACATAGCCATTTTATACCAAAAATGATCAGTAAACCTTCACAGATATTTTGTTAATAAATCTTTTAACGCAGATGATGGTAAATAGAAGTACCCCTCAAAATGTACATTTTCTTTGTGGATTATTTTTGCTTTACAATACCCTGCATGTACATTATGTGACGTCCACGGTCCGCGGCCACTAGAGGCCGCCATTGTTTAGAATTTTTGTTTTGAAAGTGTTGGTTGCGATCTCATGTAGAGAAGCAACAGCTGGTGTTTGTTTAGTTGAAGTAATTGTGTGTTTATTGGATCTGGTACAAGGTGTTTTAGTATATATAGTTCCTTAGTACAGATCTTTGTTGTCAGTCCGCCCTCACATCTCTCCTTGATCGTATCGGTGTTTGTGTTTTACTTTTGTTTGTGTTTTGGTCATCAAGCCTTCTTTGTGTTTGGTTTTTGAAAATAAAGAGACAAAATGGAAATCCGTGCCAGCGTCTCCTTCCTGGACTGGTACAACCCATATGTGACACACTACCTGTCAAACGTTTTTGCACACCTCAGGTTTTTGCCACTAAACCATTTATTTGTGAAGTAATGTTAAGTTGAGTGAACAACTATAAACAAAAATATATCAAATACAACAAGTTTCCTATAACATGGAAGAATATGTAAGTACTCATAGGGTGTGCATACTGTAAATGTATTTGTTTGCAAAGAATATTGACTATATTTTTGAAAATATTAAGCGAGTAACATGCAAATGTAAAAAATCTTAGTGTGTGCAAAAACCTTTGACTGGTAGTGTTCATTTATTTAATTTTTGGGGAAATATATGTATTTTTTGTGACACATCAGACACCTGGTTCCTATCACCACTGTTGTGAACAATTCTGACTCTATTGATATCTCTAGAATGGAGAACTTAACATAAAGCTACTCTGAATTGCTTTGTTTACATTTGAACCATTTCTTTGTGCAGAAATTATGAACATTTGTTTAAATTCTTTCTCTAAGAAGTCACATCAGAATTGGTACTGAGAGAGGGAAAAGTGGGATCAGTGCGTCTGAAATTAGTAAGACCTATTCTTTTCAGTAACACACCATTACCTACTGGGTTAACGATGGAGGGTCCCTAAACTAGACCATTTTCAACCTCAGCAAAACAAGCAGTCCAATTTTGCAAAACTATATAGGGCTCAGTTTTAGGGAAAGCAGAACATGAAGAAGGTGAAAATACTGCTAATTCAAGAAAAAGAACCTAGTACTCTAAAACCCTGCTGCTATTCACTGTAACAACACATACAAAGAATTTACAAAGTTACAAACACAAAGATTATAACTCCTTCCTTAGGAACAACTCTGGCCTGCCACACCTGAGACTTTGTCATTGCATCACTGCCAAGTGAATAACCTTCCTGTCGTCTTCTGAGACTTTCCCCATAGTGCAGTTATCATGTACCCTGTTAGCCTGATAAACAAGTAGCCTGATAAACAAGTCTGTGCCATCACCACGGGACTGAAGCTCCAGAGATGTGAAACTGGCAGAACACAGCTTTGCCACAGTGTTATTAACCTCAAACTTAAGGCTTGTGCTGTTTTTCAGTATTTATGGGTGCTAGGAGCGTTCTACACCCATGTGACCACTGTACCACCTTTGACTAAATTGTACAATTATTTTTGTTGAAGAAAAATGTGTTTTTCCAGTGAAGTCAGTGGATAATCAGAAATCAAAGATTTCTTTATGAAATGTTTCAGGAGGCTGATCACATTACTACAAAATATAAAAGCAGCTGTTAACAAACTCCAACAGCATTTACAAAATTTAAACACCAATACATGCAGGCCTGGGTGGGTAAGATACTGAAATTGTTGGGTTTTACTCTACCACCCAAAAAAAAATGCTGTGTGAGCTCAGAGCTCTGCAGGGTGTTCATCTTTGTGTTTTGATAAGACCTGTGCAATTTTCTTCTGGATCAATAAGGGCTTATCAAAGAGTACATTTAGTAGTACAACGCCAGCTCCAGGGTCTTAAGAGATTATGGGAAATGTAACAGCCAAGAAAGTTCTTTGATGTTGAGTGTTACAGAGCAGATCTAAGCTTGAGATGAGAGAACACAGTTAGACAGTTAGGCCTTGACTGAGAAGAACATAAGTAAGGGGCTCTTTTGTTGCTGCTATTTGTTTTGATGCCTCTTCTACACCTTTCACATCTAGAGGTAAAGAGCAGTGGTCTTCTCTGCGCTCCAGAAGTGTGTCAAAGTTTGAAGAGTACTTTTCACTCTGAGGGAAGTGTTGAGTAGTCTAGTGTGTGATGAGGGTTCTTGACAGTCTGGAGAGTCTGTGCGTGTACAGGTGTGTGTGTGTGTGTGTGTGTGTGTGTGTGTGTGTGTGTGTGTGTGTGTGTGTGTGTTTTATCAGGTTCTTAATTGCTGAGAGACATGAGGTCCTCTTCCAGTAGGTTTCACAGCTGCATCCTAAGACACCTTTCTGGAGCGGGACTCTGCCAGTCTGACTCGAAGAAGAGGAAAGAAAGTAAGTTAATACACTTTGAGTTAGTGGAGCCTATTTTCATGGTCATACTACTAACACAAAAACATGCCATAAACTTACAGGGATGGGTAATGCGGGTGTGGGAAGTATATTTTGGGAAATTTCATGACCACTGGAGCCCTTCATGACCTAAGGGCCAGGGTTTGCTGGGTTCTCCTTTTTGTTTTGGATGGAACAGGGGTCTTGCATATGTATGGAAATACCCTGCTCACTGTCTATGACAGTACAAGATAAGATAAGATAACCCTTTATTAGTCCCACGGGTGGGAAATTTGTAAAAAAAAATCTGCTCCTGGCTTGGGTCTGAACCTGTGACCTTGTCCCTCTCAGCACAGCAAGTTAACCAGTTGACCAGACGGTGTGGTCAGATTTTTGTCATTCAGTGTCGGGGATTTTACCGCTAAATCACCAAGGGGGTCCTTAAAAAGTCTGCCTTTGGCCAGGTGTGAAACCAGAATGCTCAGTCGCCAGCCAAACTCCCTCGCACTGAACCACGACAGAGGGGATTATGATGTTATAGTCAAGTTTTGATGTTATCTTCTGCTAAAGTGTTAAAGTTGTGATCACATGTGACTCAAGTCCTCAAGTAACAGCAGTTTGCTTTATTTGTCAGTCTAGGCAGCTATCACCCATTGTCACTTGTTGTGTTTGGGCCTCAGAGCACTTTATTTAGTAGTGCTAATAATCCTTTCAGCTCACACGCTGTACAAGAAGTAACAAAATCTGCAATCTTATAACTCTCAAAAAACACATTTTGAAAAGTAACATCAGACACATCAACATCAAAGTTAAATGACTTCTCATGAGAAAACGTTGTCAAACAGAGCTACAGTACATTACTATTACTAACACTAAAACTAGGAAATGGCGCCCATCAGTCTCTAATGTCACAAGTGGACCTCAGGGAAAAATACGCTACAAGAAGAATGTAGGATATGGCCCATTTAATGAAAGTACATTAAAGGTTTCTAATGATGCAGTAAAGGCACAACGCTTCTCAGCACTGATACATTATGCAGTAGACAGAGGGTTCGTGTTTTTTTTTTTTCCTCTCACCTCACTTACCTGTGTCCATCTCCTCCACCTCCATATTGCTGCATGACAGGTAACAAAGATCCAGGTTGACACAGGCAGACATTAAGCCATAATTAAAACATCACTTAAAAGTGCGGACTAGCAAAACCTTTCTTACCAACTCGCTCTCTAACCTTTAAGATCTGCCAAACTTTTTGTGCAAACCTAAGCAGTGTATCTTCAATGTAACTCTGGGTGCTTTACTGAGAGCAGCACTAAAAGATCTTCCTCCGTGGTCCAGATAGCAGTCCGCATGCTGCTTTGTGCCAAAATTAATAGGGGATATAACTACTTGGACTCATCTCATTTGAAGTGATTTACTTTAGTGAGTCATGAGCACTTTGCTCATTACATTACTGTAATAAGTGATGGCCCTCGCTGCCAAGAGCAGAGCTGATTTCTACCTGCTGGACCATAAAGCCAGTGACGAACTCACAATAATGCGCTGGCATGACACTGCTGTTGACTGCTACCATGGGCGGGAGCGAACATGATTTATCGTTCAGACCATTTATATAAACAGAATTTTGATGACATTTGCTCAAGAGGATGCTGGATGGCGCTTAGGTTTATGAGCCCAGCTTTATGTTAGCTAAGACTGACATTAACATTTAAAAGTCTAGTTTTGATAGTAACCTATAAGTAATCTATGCTATTCAAATGAATACAATTACATAAACACATGATTAATTCTGTATTTATGCAAGTAGTATATTCTGATGATAATCAACTATAAATTCATGACATCATTTTATTAATACTGAAAAATAATAATGTTGCAAAAAGTTCATCCACATGTTCTGAAAAATGAATGGACTTAATGACAGTAACTAGGAGAGGCATGGCTTAGAATTGCAAACAGTCAACTGCAGTCGCAGTCAGTTTTCATTTTATATCCGATAATTCTGTACTTTTATTTGTTTAAAAACATCTTCCATCTTCCTGTGATGTCTGGCCTTATTTTATATTTGAAATAATCAAATCGCTGGTTTATCTTTCTGCAAAACAAGGCTATTTGCATATATATTTTTAAATGAAGGCATTAACAGAAAAGCCGATTTGACAGGGGCACAAGAGAAGTAGACCAGTCGTGTGTTTTTTTCCTCTCTCATTGTGCACACTTGTGCACACAAAGCAATCTCCGCCTCTGATTGGTTTATGCGGACATGCATTCCTTGACTCAACCAGTTATTATAGTCACTTCATAAGGCGGTAATGTTGGCGCGAGGGGAATCTGAACACAAGACCACAACAAGACGAGAGACACGGCAGCACAGGCAGTAGGAAACAGACACACATCACATGTGTGGAGATCCTTCAGTCTAGACACACAAACAGCACGGTGAGCTGCACAATCTGCAAGTCGGTGTTAAAGTCCAATAAAAGTACTGCGTTATGCATGGTCATCTGAAATGGCATCTGCTTTAACGCGGGTGATGCTAGCACTGCAGGGAGTCGTCCAGTCCAGAGGAGCGGAGTAGCTTTACAGAAAAGCCTCTGACTGATAAGAAATTCTTAATTTCATCATTACAGATGTGAGACCTTTGGCTGCAGCACAAGGTGAAGGCTTCAAAGAAATCCTACATTTTTTTGAACCAGACTACACAGTCCCGAGCCACACCACACTCGTCTGTGTGATGATGTCATCAATCAACTTGTCGACTTGACTTCGACTTTATTGACAGATCTGGAAAAAATTGACGGATCTGGAAAGTCAATCTGGAAAATTCTGAAGTTGTTATTACTTCTCTAATGTATATCTACAGTTTTGTATGTTTTGTATCTGTTGTTGTCAGTGACATATAATAAAAAGGTCTTGATTCCAATTTGATGTGTTCAACTTTCTGTTGTTTGGGAATCAAAGAGTGCAGTAACACAAACAAAAGCCTGCACATGAATATCTAACACTGATTGTTTTTGGATATCAGACTCCAGAGCTGCTGGGGCTCACTTAGAAGGTTTGGGAAATATGCAAAGATTTCACAGGACCTCATTTTACCTTTAATTTGACATCTCCTGTAGTTCAAAAGAGCTAAAATTTAGACACAATAAGCGAATCCCTTTTTAGATGAGAGTGAATTATTGAATGTTGTACTGCCTTGTCACATGACATATCACCTCGTAGCCGTTGTAAGCATGTCTGGCCTGAAATGGCTGAATAACATAAACGGTTACCCAACTCAGTGTGTCTCGAGAGACACATGTGATTCATAATGTGACAACTGTCATCTTCTATTTACACTAAATCACAGTGTTGTTTAAGAGGTGGAGGACTATTAAAAATGAAGGGCAGCACTATGTTTGAACCCTCTCTCCTAAGGCTGGGAGAATGACTCAAATAAAAAAAACTTCTTAAGCCATTAAAGTTTCTGAGGGAGCATCAAATTTACATGATCCAAAAAAGTGGATGTGATTTAAGAGAGAACTCCAATCCTTTAATGTAGATTGGTATAATCAGTTATTCTTCACAAAGCAGACTTTCACATTCCATGTCACAGGCTTATGCATATTGCTAAAAAAAAAAAAGCAGTTTTGGATTCTTATCCCTGATGGGTAGAAACCCTTCACAGAGCTTATGTCTGGCCCTGAGGAGTTCTCAAACTCTGACCCCAAACTCAGAGCCTTTGTATTTTACCTACCAAAATGTTAGTAATGTTAGAATTGAAGGGATCTGAGCCCTGATGTGAGATTCTCAACTGATATTTCACCAAGTTGCTGTAGTTCTTAGGATTCTAAAGAACCCTGATTAAGTCTTCAGAAATTCCTCATGTTGAACTGATTGCATTTTTCAAGAGCTCTTTAAAACCAGATGTTGTATTATGATGATAATTCACTGGCTTGAAATGGGGTATTTCAGGGCCCATTAAGTAGTCAACATCAACATCTCTATCTTATCATGTAATTTTGATAAACAACAAAGAGCGGAAGAAATTGGTAATAGAATATCTCTGAATCAGAGCAAATGGAATATGTCTGGATTCAATTTTTTGTACAATAGAAGAACAGACATTGATCAATTTATCCTTAAGGCAAAGAGATAATAAAAAAGTGGCATCCTCCACCATCCCAGAGGCTAAGTGATTGACTGTCATCTCTGAAAGAGTGTCTGGCAATGTTCTACTTGTCTATAAGAGATAAAGTACAGAGATACCTTTATTTATTCTGCTTTTAAGAGATTTTGTACGTTTTCACAGGTCTAACTGGGCAGTACGGCCCTATATCACACGGTCAGTTGAAATTGGTAATTGCAAGGAATTATTAAAAATGCTAAATCCATAATATAGCTTTAATTATATCTATTCTTGCCAAAATAATATATATTATTTTGAAATAAAAATTCTCAGTATTAATCAGTCTTCATTTTATTGTCTCTCATACTACATACTACACCACCTGTTTAGAAATCTCTAGAAAACAGTGATACAATTTTGCTGGAAGTTCTCAGCCAAGGCTTTTTGTTTCATGGAGGTTTTTATTTTTATTTCTTTAATTTTTTTTCAAACTGGGCCGCACTTTCTCGCATTAGAGAAGAAGTCTTTACGATGCTGGGATGCACCAATTTTAGCCTCCACTTCAAAAGAAGCTAGATAAAACTGTGTATATAAAACCATAGACACTCCCTAAACATGAAAAATTGAATCCTTGTGCGAAAATATTCACAAAAAATTCCTCTTTGCATTCCGAGCGGCTGATAACCATCGCTGAGATCAGCAGGCTGAGGAAGCTGCACTGGAACATCACTCTCCACGATGCTTTGAACAAAATTCGAGGTCACTAATGTCTCTCAGTGTTCCTGCTGTGTGACCAATCCATTGCTTTCTTTCTCTGCTTTATGGTGAGATAGCTTTTCACCTCAAGGTGCAAGACCACATTAGCTGATTATACGAGGCTAAATGCTTTTCAAATGGCTTAGTTTGCTTTCGGAACTCATTTGAGGGAGAAAGTTAAACAATGTGCCTCATCATTCTTTTGCTAATAAGCAGAAAAAATTATAATAATTGCACATGTGCAAGCTAAGCTGTAAGTCTGCCCTTGTGTCTCATTAGACAAGATACACCAACATATCAGTCTCCCTGAGGAGAAGGAAGAAGAACTCCAACTCTAAGCAGCTCATACACTTTGCATTGCATATTTTGAATATCACAATAGTGCAGCATGTATTCATAAACTAGCCTTGGTGCGCTGCATTTGAAATGCTCCGCGCCTAAATGTGTAATCTTGCCGTCACCCTGCAGAGTTCAATAATAAGAGGGCTTGGGATTATTCTTTGCACTCTACTGCAAAATCCTTTCAACACAGTATGAGTCCAAGTGAACTAATCAGTGCATGCACACTCTCTCTTTTGTTTGCATGAATAAAAGGAATATAAAGGTCATTATAATCCTTACTCTTTTACCTACTTAAAAAACATATGAAATGATTGTGCAGTATATGTACAATCAATGTACATATACTGCCATGCAACACTGCCAGAGTTTGACTACAATGTCTACAAAATCAGTGCAGGTACACAATGTTCCTTAGTACTGTCAACACATGGCAACAAATCATACCTTGGAAATGCATCATCGAGGCCATCTTCCACATCCTAAAAGTCAAGAGAAATATAATCAACTACAGCGTCATTACCATCTGAAAATTGATGTCCTTAACAGGGCATGTGAAATGTATGAATCACACTCTACAATCACAGCCACCCAACAAATGGATATATCATTGTTACATAGATCTAGGATGAGACTAACATTGGATGTTCCTGTGGTCTAGCTGTTACACGTGCTTGATCTGGAGACTGGAAGTACTATAAACAGGCTCAGAACCTGCTTTCACAGTGAAAGAAATTCAATAACCATAAAGAAATTCAATTAACGAGAAGAGAGTCTATCAGGCAATGCAGCCTGAATAGCTGATGAATGTAATCTTAAATAAAAGACTCCCTGGTGAGTGATTACAGTGAGGCTTTGAAGACTTTGCCCTTCTTGACCTAAAGAGCATATATCACCACCTAGTGGTTTGAACACGTCTTCCATCAAAGCACTCACATAGAGATTTGGGTCCACCTAGTGGACACAACCTGCTCTTTACTCCACTTAACATGCCAAAAGCCATTTATTCCCATTATCTTAGTGCAAGAGTCAGGTAGCAGAAAAAAACAAATGCCCTCAAGTATGCATCTCAAAGTCCTGGTAGATTTTCAGAAATTTCTTCTGTGTTCACTGAAAGTGCTTTTTCCTAGTCTTTAAAAGGAAAATCTCGCTTTAAGGATTACTGTGGCACTGTGGCACTATTAGTTCCCACAAGAGTGCCTATTTAAAATTAACCGGTATATAAGAATATACATAATATGGACACATGTATTGGGATGCCTGACCATTACACCAACTGGGACTTTAATGATATTGTATTAAAATCCTTAGACTTAAACGTGGAGTTGGTCCCCCTTTTGCAGCTATCACAGCTTCCACTCTTCTTGGAAGGCTTTCCACAAGATTTCAGAGTCTGGGAGAATTTGTGCCCATTCACTCTGTAGAGCATTTATGAGGTCAGGGACTGGTGTTGGATGTGAAGGCCTGGTTCACAATCTCAGTTCCAGTTCATGCCAAAGATGTTGGATGGGATTGAGGTCACACAAAGTTGGAAGCAGGGTGTTGTCCAAACTGTGTGCTGAAGGGGATATATTATGCAAAACTCACTTTTTGCATCCTTTTGTATTTACATTTGGGTCTCTACTGCTCCTATAAGCACTCCAAGCACGAAAAAAACACCCAACCGTTTTCTGTGAGTCAATTGAAAGATTTTGGTGTCAGGAATCATATGATTCCATTTTGACGGCTCCCTTATTCTGACATCAGAATAGGGAAATTTGCACAGAACCACCCCTCATCTGTCGAGCCCCCACCCACTAGATTAGTTGACGATCCACCATTTTTGTCTGCTGGTTTTACGAGCACGCATAAAACGCTGAGCGCTACGGCTACAGGCAAAGGCAAGTCACACATGAAGTGTTGGCTGCCAAGAACAACACAAATCCGAACATATAGGACTGGATAGCACCTCTGTTTCATGTGTGTTAAACACAGAGTGTAAGCATGGGATGGGTGGGGCGTGGCCAGCAACAGCTTATTTGCATAAAAATGACAGAGCCCTTAAACGTCTCATTTTGAAAGGGACTGAAACTGCCAAGAATAGAGCTGGTGATATCTCTTTATGTGAGAGTGATTTTGTGCAAAGAACTTCATGAACATGTTTTGTATAACCCATAGACCTATTACAACTGAAGTAAGTTTTGCATAATATGTCCCCTTTAAGATTGCCTTTCACTTGAAGTAAGGGACCTAGCCCGAACTCTGAAAAAACAGGTGTGTCCCAATACTTTTGTCCATATAGTGTACGTGCTGTTTTACACACTGTAACAAACGTATGCTTTTTTATCACTGTCACATCAGCACTTGAAAAACACTGCATGTTTGATTGTTTTTTCTGCAGTGAAGTGTGTGAAATGGTTATGTTGTTTCCATACCACTCACCCCTACATCCTCATTCATTCATTCATTCATTTTCTGTAACCGCTTAGACTTTACTAGGGTCGCGGGTACCCGGAGCCTATCCCGGGGTCTATGGGTGCGAGGTAGGGACTCACCCTTGGCAGGGCTCCAGGCCACCACAGGGCACACATACACACACCATTCACTCACACCTACGGCCAATTTAGAATCCCCAGTTCACTTGACGCACATGTCTTTGGACTGTGGGAGAAACCGGCATCATGAGGAGAACATGCAAACTCCACACACACACACACACACGCACACACACACAAGACCAGGACCCAGATTCGAAACTCCAACCTTGGAAGTGTGAGACAATAGTGCTATCCATTGTGCCAACGTGGGGCCTACATCTTCTACGCCATTTTTTAAAGTTTATACTGGTGAGGACACATCTACTTCTGTGGCTATAATAAGCTTAAATACCATTTTGAAAATAGAGGTAATTGTAATGGGTGTATCATGCCCTAGAATGATATCTAAAATGAAAGCATTGCATAAAATACTGCCTTTCGAGCAAGTATGAGCTGCTGTTATACCCAGGAGTCATCTTTGACAGGCCGTCTCCGGGCAGAGTTATTGCGTGGAGATGGTGAATGGATAGAAGTAGAGAGGAAGGGCTTCCTCAGCTTGTGCTCCATCAGAACCTGGGCTTTCTCAGCTTCTGTTACACACACACACACACACACACACACACACACACACACACACACACACACACACACACAATATAACTCTATTAATTAACATTGACCATTTAATAACTATTCAAACATGCAATTGGTCATGCAATAGGTCACATCAAACATGCAATAGGTCATACACTACATGTATAAAAAACACATCTTTAAATGATTTAATTCAGCTACTTTAAGATGCATGCATTGCTGAAACAAATGTTCATCTATACACAGCTTGTACAATCTCCACAGAGAAGCAGTGGCAATCGAATGGAATGCTTTGAGCCTAAAATGGCTCCATGTCCAAAGTCCAATATCAGCTAGAGGGATGTCAAGCCCCCCAAGACTGAGGCATCCCAGAAGGGTACAAAGGGGGGACAAACTCCCTAATAATACCCTTGATTTCAAAAGAACACTGGTGAGTAGGTGTTTACAAACGCTTGTTTTGATTGTTTAAAATATAATATAAAAACATGGAAATAAATAAAAAGTATAATCTTTTTTATGATTGTGAAAGTTCACTGATACTGTGGGAATTTTTGTACCTGAGTCACAGTGAGGTTTTGTTTCCAGATGAGGGTCACTGACTGAACAGCATGTGTGAGCCTTTTTAGTTTTGTCTAAGGAGCAGAATGCAGTTTTTACACATTAATCTCAGGCAAGTTCTGTGCATAACATAGAGCAGTAGTTTCCACCCTTGGCCCTGAAGACCCCTGGTTCCTTATCCAACTTATCAAATAAATACAGCAGGTTATCGGTGTTCATGGTCACTGTCATCAATCATCATACCAACTGTCACAAAACATCAATCCATATTTGGGGTTGTAACCTACAGATTTTTTTAACTATAACAAGACAATGGGAAATATGTTGTCAGGGTAGCATACATTAACCTTTAAATGACCAGGCTCATTCCATAATTGTGCATTGAATTAACTTGATTTAAATGTGAACATCAGTACCACAAGAATAAAATGTATTACACCAACACAATCACTGCCAATAGAGAATAAATAAAAGGCAGTATTTATGTTAATACACTTCCTTCACCTTGGAACCAATGAATATATTTGAATCAAGAGAACTATTTTTAAAACCCTGTTTATTATTCAGTGAAGTCAGGATACTCGTGGGATTAACAGTCAGGAATGTTATTTTTTCCTCCTCTATAAAGTTACTATTTTTGAGACACAAAATTTGAGATACAACGACATACGAAATCCTAAGTAGCTGTGCTACTATTTCCATTCAGCAGAAGTTACTTGGCTGGCAGAGACCCTGACATCAAAACAGCAAATGTCTAGTCCTCACCTTCTTGGGCAATCTCCCAGAGGTCCAGGGCCACTTTAAAAGCCTGTGCTACTGTCAGGGTGACTGCCTGGGCCTGCGGAGGACACAACAGGTTGAGCTGACATCTTCTCCACAGGGTGCTGACACTAGAGAGCATGAGGACACTGCACCAGAAATCACACACTAGAGGACGCAAGCTGTAGTCGACTGTACCATCCACCAGATGGAGCTAAATACTTAATAGATCACAGCTTCCAAAGCTGGACTGAAGTAGACAATAAGAAACCATACAAAGCATTTCAAAGATTCATTACACTTCTCCAAGTGTTACTGTCCATAAGTTGGAACGTCACTCAGTCAATATAACATTCATTGTTTTTCAAAGTACAACAGAGGCACAAAGAAGCCATTTTTAATGAAAAGCTGTACATAAAATACAGAATCTGCAATTAAGACAAAAACATCGTCAGTAATAAATAAAGACGCAAACTCACAATTTTCTTCTTTTGGCAGAGGAAGGCATGGCACTCCAGGGTCTCATTGAACTGGCTCTGTGAGACATAGGCAAATACCTTATCCTGAGTTTTATCAGCTGTGCAGTAGGAAATTCTGCAGAGAAATGCAACAGCTTTCATTCAGTGAACAATCTGTACTCAGCATAATAATAATAGCTGTGTGAAGTAGCTGTGTAGGATATAAGAACAGTCCTGCTTCAAATGCTCCATAGCAATATGTCTCCACCCACGCCCCAAAAACACTACCAACATACATCAATAGGATGTAATGTCTACAAGTCCATTGACCCGACCTCTGGAGTCATGATATCCTTTCAGAGACTGGTGTTAGGACTTCTAAAGGCATTGCAGGTCCCCTACTGGACCTACTTCATTATGCATATCAGGCCAGAGGGTCAGTGGATGATGCCATAAACATGAAGCTTCACCTTCTGCTTCAACTCTTTGACTATCCAAGGACCTGTGAAAGAGTATTTTACTTCTTAACCCTTAGAAAGCGAGTGGCATGGATTGGTGCCGGAAGTGCAACAAATGTTAAATTGTGGTCAAACAACTTGAAATTAAATGTCTTTTCTTACACCATTGCAATTATGACCAGTTTCTCATTTCCCCTGGTTTTCGTTACATAATGCAGCAGCAAACTGATTTGGAAATAAACTCTTTAAGGATAAACTCTTTAAGGATTAACCCTTTAAGGATAAACATCTTGCCAGTGACACATTGCTGTCTGCAGCAAGACAATAACATCCAATTTCTGTTCTTTTAATCTGAAAAAGATGCCATTTTGATAGACCCCATTAATATCTATGGACTGTATAAACCACTATTAGTTCTAAGGGGTGTTCAACAAACATAGCGGCAAGCAGTTATTTGGGGTTCAAGTACAGCTGCAAAATCCTGACTATATTTTCTTATTTTTAGTGTCGTTAATTTTGTTGAATTTATATAATTTTGTTGAATGTAATTATTTGTTCCTAATGGACAATGCTTGCAGACTTTTTTACAGTGTGCAAAGTTTCAATGCCCCTTGACAAATTACATCATTTGTGGAAAATAAGTACATTTTAATACTAATTACTGCTTATTTGCTGAAATGAACACATTAGAAAAAAATAAAACGCAATATGTGTGTTGGCCAATTAATTGTACTTTTACTAACAAAATCAACAAAATGTTATTTTGACTGGCGTTGTTTGAACATAACTGTAAATGTTGCAATTAATGACGAGAAATGCTGAATCAGAGACTAAATAGCATCCAAAACTCCCTGATTGAGTGTAACAGTATTGTGGATGGAATTGAAGACCTTTCTCATACGGATTTCTTTGGCAAAAGTCATGCGTGTGATTTCAAGTTATGGCCACATACTTGCGGCAAGAAAACTGAATCAGCCTTCCGTTTGTTTTATGAAAAAAACTAAAACAATGCAACGGAGTGAAATGTACTACAGTGAGTTATTCCTTCTTTTGTCTGTTGTGGCATACTCCACCAATCCAACATGAAATCATGGAATTCCGTCTGGCAACCATGAAAATTAAGGAAAATGCAATCTAAACAAAACAAATGTGTCCAGCGGGAACACTCTGCTTTAAAATACTGGATTTGTCATCTTAAAGCAGGCAGAGAGGAATCGGTATTGATTCCACCCAGCTGAGCATATGGAGTAGCCACGCAGAGTGGAGGATTACACTGCAGAGGCAAACATGAGGGGTGTCACTGAAAGTAGATTTCACATCACATCTAAACAAGATACGTGCAGCTGAAACAGAGCACTGGATTATAAGTTAAATCTGATTCTGACACATCTCTTATCTTTACTTTTTTCAGTTGTTCTGATGTAATTCATTTATGTCAAAATAGCTGTCAAGATACATGCCAAAATTCTGCTAAAATAAATGTTAAGATCAGAACAATCAGCATAAACTACAAGGAACTGACTAACACTAAAGTGATACAAAAACAAAGTAAAACCTTGGTTAAAAGATAGATAAATAAACCGACAAACAATCAAACAAATAAATAAATGAATTAAATATTCCTTAAATAAAAAGCCAAATAAAATTCAGAAATGCTTTAATTTACAAGCAAAATAACAGAAATAGGCATTTTCACTTTTTTTCTGTATTTTATAGGGGGTATTTATAGAAGGTCATTGTGTGCACATTCAGGGTGTTTTCTTAGTGGACTGGTGGCTACACAGATCATTTAACATGTAATCACTGTGCATTTTATAAGAAACACATTCTATGGCAACTATGTACCTAATATTTCTAGCTATACACTGCACGTCATTGACAATTTGTCCTATAAACCAGTGGCCCCCAAACCCCGGGCCGCGGACCGGTACCGGGCCGTGGGTCATGTGGTACCGGTCCGCAAGCTGCACAGAAAAAAAAACGTACAATATTTCCGTTTTATTTACTATCAGAGTCTAAACGATGTTTTATTTTGAAAAATGACCGGATATCCTTAGTCTATGACCCCCCCCTCCAACGGCTTGAAGAATAGATACTTTTTATCTGCCACTCCTTAAAGGCCAGGCCGTGAAAATAGTTTCTGATACTAAACCGGTCCGTGACGAAATAAAGGTTGGGGACCACTGCTATAAACCTTTAGTAATTGGTGAGTTTCTGACCAAAGGAGTGCTGCTGACCATGTATTTTTGGGTGGTGGGCCACTGCGGTGCATGGCACTGGTATGAGAGTATCAAGTGTAGCAAGTATAGCAGCTCGAATTTTTACACAGATCAGAATCATCTGTTAAGATGTGGTCCACCACTCAAAAATATTTAGCAATGTCTTTATTGACCAATAAACAGGGTACAGTAATGAATGATCAAACATCCCACATGTACAACAGAAAAAAAAACTCCCCCGTGTTTAATTTCATTACACTAGGAAGAAAAAAAACTGGGAACAGTATTAATTCTGTAAAGTGCGTAGGGGTGTTTAAATAGTGCATCATGGGTGTTTGTAGGAGTGGAAATCAGATGAAACTTACACAAGCTCCCAGATTTCTGACCCTTTGAGACAATTATTGGGCTCAAGGATAAATGTCTGAATAACCAATTGTAACACACACACATACACACACACACACACACACAAACACACACTTTGAACTGAAATGCTTTTCTCTCAATCACACTGCATACACACACAAGACTGTTCTGCCATAAACAAAGAAAACTTAGTCCCCAGCTTCCACTGTAACTACCCACTGTATTCATTTGTATATTGTAATTTTTATAAATCTTTTTGCTGATATTTGCTATTTGTGCACAATTGTGTAATGCTATCTACCTCAGCCGTAGCATTTTTGCATATTTTATGAGACTGCTTCTAGAATACAGTCTGTCAGTCTGGTATAATACTGTATTCCCTCACAACTGTACTGTTCCTACTACTGTTGACTGCACTTTATCGTGCCCTGTCGTGTAATTTACCGTACTGTTGTATTGTTTTTGCAGTCTCTCTTTAAAGTGTAAAGTGAAAGTGATCATTCTGATACGTGAACACATCATAGCACACAGTGTGAACAGCACAAAATTCTTCCTCTGAATTTAACCCATTCACCAAGTGAAGCAGCAGACATCCAGGCCCGGGGAGCGGTGTGTGGGAACGGTACCTTGCTCAAGGGCACCTCAGAAGTGCCACTCTTTAATCCTGTCCTGGCCACACTCGTGTAGCCTTCTGGTGTTCTGTTTTTTGTTCTTTGTATTGCACCATGGCCCTAGAGGAATGTTGTTTCATTTTACTGTGTACTGTGTATTGCTGAAATGACAGTAAACACCTACTTGACTTGACTAGACTTGACTGGTTTCACTGTTTTTCATCACTCATCTCCTTATTTGTATTAGACTAAGGTTGATGGGTGTGAATGTGCAATTAAAACCTGTAAAGTAAGACTGTGTTCTAGACACTCTGGTGCACTCATTAAAAGAAACTGTAACTCCCAGTTAGGAGACGAACTGGACATCATAAATGAGAGGTGAGAAACACTTGAACTAGAGGTAGCGGTCGAAGGTTGGTGTATATTTACACTGCAACCTATTCAGCCGGGAGAAATGCTGGAGGCTCCACTTCAAAAGGGTTTGTGAAATAATTAGCTCTATCAGACAAGGCGTGTTATAGAATCAGGGCTTAGATCTTACTCAATGTACAACGGTTTCTGCACTATTCCTGATACATGACCTAAATATCAATGCCCAAGACACCTTCTGTCTCTCTTTCTCCCTCTCTGCCGTTCTCCCTCTCTCATTCTTCCCCTCTCTGCCTTTTGTCTTGTGAGATAATGGGAGGTTATTTAATGTTTATTTTTATCAGTGGTGCATCCCAAAACCCAATTAGAATCAGCAAACGGAAAAAAAAGAGTGGAAGAACAAACACTGGCCTAAACTTTCTCCACTGAACAAAAGAGAATGATGTGGAATTTCAAAATGCCAGTCTCTGCCACACAAATCCTTGCTTCTTTTTTTTTTAAATGAAAGAGTGAAAGAGCCCTGCGATGGAACAGTGATCTGTCCTGGGTGTTTCTTCAGCTTTGTGACTGGGACAGGCTCCAGTGCTCATGAATGGATGATGGATGAATGGATGAATGGATGGATGAACGGATGGATAAATGGATGAATGAATGGATTAATGTATGGATGGATCCATTAATCTATCCATCCATCCATCTATCCATTCATCAATCCATTCATCCATTCCTTTTAAATCATACTCATTAAACAGAATCTCTGTGTCCTTTTCTTCAAACTCCAATTCTGTTTTAATGGATATTATTTAGAGATGCAACGAGTGTCTGCCTTTGAGTGAGCTGTCGCATGTTCTTTGTCAGTTGTGTTTCAGACAGCTATAATCAAAGTAATAGGGAGCTTGTTTTGTTTTTACACACTAACACATACACACACACACACACACACACACACACACACACACGTGATCTGAAGCACAACTGACAAATGGATCTCTAAATAATATCCATTAAAACAGAATTGGAGTTAGAAGAAAAGGACACAGAGATTCTATTTTTAATGGATTTGATTTAAAATCAATAGATGAATGAATTGATGGATGGATGGATGGATGGATGGATAGATGGATGGACAGTTGGATGGATGGATGAATGTAAACATTGTTAAAGTTTTGAATTCTACCACTCACTCCCCAATCAACAGAATTCATGCATGGAATTAGGTCATAAGGACACCTATCATCACGTGCATTTACATGTATTATCCCATACCTATTCTTTGTACGATTTCTTGTAGAATGTGGCCTCTTCAATATGTTACTTTTAATGTGTACAGTGCAGGAATTGTAATGAGATTCATCAGGCGGATGTAAAGAGAATCCAGGTCAGCTGGAAAACGTTAATACAGTTTATTGGCCTTGTTGCTGAGCTGAGCATTCTTTTTCTGCAGTGTGAAGTTCCACTGGGTTGTAAGCACTGGGTATTCACAGCCTTCAGGCAGGGAGGCACACGCTTGTTAAATTTCAACCATAACAGAGCGCTTCTCAAAATGTATCTGAAATTTATGGCTGAAATGTCACCCGGAAGAAATACACACAGAGCCATTCACACTAGTGAACCTCTGCTCGGGCCGAACCGAAGAACTGGGTTGCGTAATTCCCTCTGGACTTAAGACACAGGACTGCAGGCCAGCAAGCAGGAGATGTAGAAAAAAATATTTCTGACAGGTTTCTGCACTTCGGATAGTGTTCTTAAATACATAATAATAAAAATAAGAAAAAAAAACTGACAAATACAGAGGATGGGTTTCATGGCTTTAGTTGAGGCTTAAATAAATTAAGCAGATGAAGTGTGACACGCCACAGTTTGCTTTCTCCCTCACACAGTAAGCTTCCCTTTTGTGCAGAGTGCATTAGTACGGCAACTCGCACTGTCACAGTGGGAGCAATGCCAAAATGAGCTTTAACCTTTCTGTGAAATCCCTCAGAGTTAATGCAGAAATGTGCTGAATCTCATTACACAAATCACTGAGCAGGATTTGGGGTTTAAAAAAAAACAACAAAATTCCAGGGGGAAAAACACACACATACACACACGTGTGTGTGTACGTGTATTTGTGTGTGTGTGTAAAACAAAACAAGCTCCATATTACTTTGATTATAGCTATCTGAAGCTCAACTGACAAAAGGCTATGCGACTCAGGGCAGACACTCATTGCATCTCAAAATAATATCTATTGCAACTAGAATTGGAGTTTGAAGAAAAAGACACAAAGATTCAGTTTTTCATGGATATGATTTAAAAATGCAATGAGTGTCCGTCTTGAGTGAGCTGTCAGATATCCTCACTGATTGCAGTAAGCCATGCAGAAATTCTCCCTATAAACCTCTATGAACCACAAAACAAACTCACTCACACTCACAGTTGGCCAGTTTGATCAGATTCCATTCCAGAAAAAAATAATAGCTGGTTTGTGATCTGTAAAACTGCAAAATGTCTCAGTAACACGCTCTCTTACTATTCATGTAAAAGCGTATGCTGAAATACAAGTGATGGCTGGATTTCACTGAAATATTTCCTAAAGGAGGTGAACTCTCATCGTCAGGGGGTCCCTTTCTTTCTCCAATATAGTAGTTTTTCATTTCAACAGGAATTAAGCCACAAAGTGTTTACTCGTGTATGTCCCATTTACAAACTGTCCACAAGAGTACTTGTTTTAGAAATTGATACTGTGCTCAAATAACTTTTTATAAGATACATTTGGAAACTTTAAATGGATAAGTTGACTTACTTAGTAAAAGTGACAGAACTGGTTTCTAAACAGTTTGCATTGTATTCTTTTTATAACTTAATCCCATTTCTTTATTTTTGGTATTTTAAATAATCCTACACCACACTGTTTTTTTTCTCTCTAACTAATCCATAAATAAAGGAGCTAAGCAGGAGCTGAACTGTGATGTGCTCTCCTGCTGGCTTCCATATGTTTATTTTCAAAAACTCTTTCAAGTCTGGCTGAGCCTCTGTGATCAAAGCCGGCGCTGACCACGTTCAGCAGAGAAGCCCACTCCTCCAGGGGGTGTGATGTTCTCTCAGGACATGATCCACCTGAGCTGAGAGCAAAAGAGAACAAAAACAAGTAGCGAGACCCGTGGTGTGCATTTTCCAGTTTCAGTTCACCACACTCCATCCATATAATACAAAGAAATGCAGGTTCTTCCAATTAATGATCTCCTCAACACTGTAGTCAGTAAAGAAAATGAAAAAGAAGCTTCTCCCCCCCCCCACAGCTGCACTTCGTAGATATGTTTCCATGATCACTTACAAGTTGTTAGCAAAATATAAAGGATTACGTGTGGTGGTTAGGACAGCTATGCAGAGGAGAGAGAGAAAAAGAGAGTGTGAGAGAGAGATAAAGAGAGACAAAGAGTATAAAACAGAGAAAGAAGGGCAAAGAAAGAGACATCAAAAGAAAGCAACTGTGAAAGACAGATATGACAGGGGTGGACAGAGTGACAGAGTGAGAAGGAATAAGAGAGAGAGAGAGAGAAAGAGAGAGAGAGAGACAGATACCAACGAAGAGACAGAGAGAGGAGAAGGAATAAGAGACAGGTAGAGAGAGATGAACAGAGGGGGGTCTCTTAAGGGGGGAGATGAAAGGCGTTCAGGATTCTGATGACTGTGTCTCTGCTGCTACTGATAAGCAAACATCAGCAAGAGGCCAACCAGAGAGACCCCCATCCACACAATACCCCTCGACTCCTCCCACACACGCACACACACATACAAATGGACAAACACACACCAAAGCAGACACACACAGATGCACTTGCGCGTCTTTCTTCCTTACATCTTGACTTAACAAACAAAACCTCCCACAGAGGAGAGCAAAACAAGGGCACTCGCTCTTCAGCAACTGTTCTGCTTTGCTGTGTAAAAGCTCTTACATCCCAGAAGAGCCTACCTACACTCCAACGACACCCACAAAATCCCTTCTGGTGAGAAAAGTCAACATTAATTGGTTTCAGTCTATGCAAAGCAACTTTGAAGTACATAAAAAAAAGATTAATTACAGATTTCAAGTCTTTAATTGATGGGATTTCTGAGTTTCTGAAATGAGTTTGACCAAAAAAGAAAAAAAAAAAGACTGAATAAGGAATTCTGATAAGGCTCTAATAGGGTTGTTGAAGCAGTTCGGTAATTAACCCCCTTAACCTCAGTTCACACTTCAGATCCTCACTCTCATCACTACAAAACTAAAAGTAGAGTTATACTCTAGTACCTGTAAATAGACACGTTTTCAATGAGATCGCTGGTATCTGTGTCTGTAATGATGATTCCTTTAGGAGAGACAGTGAGGGTCACCTTCCGGAACTTCTTTGCACTGGCACGGGCCTGTCAAAGTCAGAAATGCAAACATGATGAAAGAATTATATTGGTGCAATGATACATATGTTAAATTCTCACTAATAGAACACATACAGTGTACAGCATGAACGTAAAATGAGCCTTGCCATGTTTTG
The DNA here is from genome assembly GCA_037576975.1 of Alestes dentex. Classification (NCBI taxonomy): domain Eukaryota; kingdom Metazoa; phylum Chordata; class Actinopteri; order Characiformes; family Alestidae; genus Alestes; species Alestes dentex. Next base: position 9,537,474 of record JBBIGA010000153.1, on the reverse strand, counting down.
ATAAGAATCGTATCGTTACTGCATGCAATGATCTGACTGTCTTGTCCGATGAAGGAACTGCATATAAATCTGCTGGTAAAATAATCAACTAATTAAAGGTACTGTGGTGCTATGATATGAAAATTTTGTGGTCAACAGCAGTTTTAAGAATCTAAAAATTACTGATAATATCAGCCAATGCCATTTAATGTAGTCAAAAAATAAATAGTCCACAATAATTTCAGTTCAACTGTGGCTTAAGGACTAATATAATGTCAGTAATATCAGTAATGTCCGTGGGAGCTGTTTCTGTTATAGCTCTTCTTAATTTTTCTTTGTATTTTGGTGTTACCATCATCAGGTCAGGCTTGGATGGACTCTAACCTAACAGTCTCTGCCTTTATATTGCATTTTCAAAAGTGTTGTTTTCCACACATTGTAATTCCACACATAAGCCATTAATTACTGACACTTTATTGATAAGATGTTCGTCAGCAATTTCTCAATATAGGTTGATATTATGGGTCAACTGGTCTACACTAATACGTAATGTAAAGCAGAAACAAGGCCAACATGGTAAAGAGGGTGGATATAATATGGGTTACAAAGGCAACGAGAGAAACAGGAGAAGCGAGAGAGAGAGAGAGAGAGAGAGAGAGAGAGAGAGAGAGAGAGAGAGAGAGAGAGAGAGAGAGAGAGAGAGAGAAAGAAAATGGGGACTTTTAAAGGGCAAAAAGTAAGGAAATCAGGCAAACCACGTTCAGAGGGTCTCTGAATTCAGAGGATCTCTGAATGCTAAGCCATTAATTACTGGCACATTCGGTGGGTCTCTGAATGCTGAGAGACTGTAGTCAATCTGTTCTGAGAAAAAAAGCTCAGACACTTGAGGAGTGAATCTCCCGTCTAATCTCCAGCTCTCAGAATCCGTCAGCAAGAGTTTGTCTAAAGAGAAACTTTCCCTGTCACACACATTCCGCTGTGCCACAAGGAGAAAACAAATCTGCTGCTGTCGCACATTCTACTGTCGTTTCGACTCACTCCGAGCGTAAGCTTTGTATTTAATAATGGAGTAAACTTGACTTCAGAAACAACAAGTCTCCCTCTTAATCCAGTTCCAGCTTGAATGAGAATAGATAAACAACTGATGGCATCTTTTTTATTGTTTGTTTGGTTCTTGCAGATCAATGCACCGGTAGTCCTACAGCCAAGCTGAGTTCTCTAAAGAATACTGGCTCGCTATGCAAGAAACTGGAGCTCTAGTAGTGAGTGTAGGCATGTGCAACTAAATGCACGTGTCCCTGTGTGTGTGTGTGTGTGTGTGTGTGTGTGTGGATGTTGACACCTTCAACCACACTGATATGGGCTATTTGAACAACACATTTTCTCTTGGTCTTTCTGTACCCCAAAGACGTTTATGGTCACTAATGAACCATCAGGAAAAACAGTGACAGGAAAAAAAATGCATGTGGCCTATGGATCTCCAAATATCTATGTTAGTAAGAGCATGGAAGGAAAGGATACACATGTTTAGCTAGTTAATTGTGTGCATGCAGTAGTCTTGTAGCCACTACTTAGTTCAATTCTGACTTCTGAAAGCAAATAAAAAAATGTTTAAAGATCATCTCTGCTCTTAATCTTAGCTACGTTGTATAAAACAGATTGTGCTCATTGACTGGACGCTGAAAGAGGAAAATAAGAGATGTGGTGGTGGCAAATATTAACACAGTGGCGTCAGTGTAATAATATTAAAAAGAAGAACAGACTTATTTGTTTGCATGTAGTCAATTTAAATTCTTATTACTCTACTGTACAATGTGTTTAGCCGGTTGAATATATTAACATCATATCACACTCATGCAAGCATGTTTATGGTCTTGAAACAAGACCAGACTCAAGTACTAGGTAATGTTGTCTAGGTCCCCCTTGTGCCACCAAAACAGCTTTGACTGTTTTTTGACAGTTTTTGAGGCATGGACTCCACAAGACATCTGAACTGGCACAAAGATGTTAGCAGCACATCCTTTCAGTCCTATAAGTCGCCAGGTGGGGCCTCCATGGATCGGACTATTGTCCAGCACATGTCACAAATGTTTGATCAGACTGAGATCTAGGAAATTCAGGTAAAGTCAACACCATGAACTTTTTGTCATGTTCCTCAAACTATTCCTGAACAATTCTAGCAGTGTGACAGGAGCACTATCCTGGTGGAACAGTGTTTAGGTGGGTGGTGTGTGCCTAAGTAACAAACATAACTGCTAGGACCCAAAGCTCAAAACTGGCCAGACTCATATTGCCTTCATGGCCTGCCTCCTTCACATCTGTCCTTCTTTCTCAGGTAAAGGACTCAAAAGCACCCAGCTGTCCACATGTTGTTAAACAAATACATATACAATCCCAAAAATGGAGAAACTAACTAACTGTTTTTAGGGCATGAAACTATACTCACATTATAAGTGGATTTCAGGGAAAAATCTAAGGCCAATATTGCTCTACTAGATTTGTAAGCTAGCACTAAATCAGTACTGTACATTGAAATGTGTTTCAAAAAGGTCTTATGACCCACTGTGCCCTGTGATTGTGACAGCTGACCGTAGTGACAATCCTTCGGATGGCTGCAGCCGCCATGTCCTCTCCTTTAGGCTGGCCCACCAGTGTCATGCCCAGGTACTTCACATTAAACACCATCCCTTCCAGAAGGGTCTCTTTAGTGTCTGTCCAGTTCTCTGGAAGCTCTGAAAAAAAAAGAAACAACAGCAGATGTTCTTTTCAGATGCAGGGGAGCTATAAACAGCCACTCCTGTTGGTAGAGGTCTTCAAAAACAAAATATATCAAGGGTTATTTTTCAAAGAGCATTACGGCTTGATGTCTCAAAATTACTGTCCCTAATAAAATAAATACAGGTCACAAAGCATAACATACAAATATTATGGTCCGTTTAGGAGCAGCAAGCTAAATTTAAATATATAAACAATCTCCAAGTTTTCATGATGCCTGCAGTGAATTTCTTAGCTTTTCCCTTTGGGGAAGCACGGCTTATTCCCAAGTTCTGTGGAACTGTAATGTGTGCCACACAGCAAGCTTTAAATAGGCCTCTGTCCCATTTGGGCACAGGACAAACGCCCTCAGGACAGCAGGACTGGATCTGATCCATGCAATGATGATGGGCTGATCTCTTGCTAAAGGAAATACAGTCACTGCTTAGTCAAGGGATCTATATATACGGAGCTGAATTTTAAAGATCTAGACGAAATATCATGATATCCTTTTTTGTTGTTTTATATGATTATTATAAATGATCTAACAGAGAAGAGGTCTGTCAGTCATGGTCATGCAAAGTCATACTTAAACAATTCTTTCAAGCTCCTTTCACCTTCTATATCATTCACCACACATCATTTGCTTCCATTTTGTCAGACCGAAACCTGTCATCCTTTTAGCATGTCAGGGGATTGCTTCATAAATATCTGTAGTTGATAACGATCGTGTCTAAACTAAATGGGGACAAATTTCCACAGAAACTCCAAAATCTTGTGGAAAGCCTTCCAAGAAGAGTGGAAGCTGTTATAGCTACAAAGGGGGACCAAAACCATATTATTTTTGAATGCAATATCATTGAAGTCCCAGTTGGTATAATGGTCTGGCGTCCCAATACTTTTGTCCATATAGTGTATATTGTTTATAGTGCGGTTACACTGTTTTATAAAATAGTTATTTTAAGGACATGCTGCTGAAATCGAATTAGATTTCTGTAGAATTGAAGCAAATTACCTTGACATATCAAACTTGAAAACGTGTAATATTACCTCCCTATGAAATAACTGATACTTTTATATCTTTGGAAACAAATTTTATCATTTCCTCATGGCACAACTTCATAGGCACTCTTTTTTTTATGATATTAGCCTCTTGCTACTTTCGCTGCTCAGGCATTACTCTCTTGAATCCACATATTACTGATGGCAGTCTTCTGTAATAGCCACAGTGTCTGCCAGTGAGAAAAGATACTTCATCCAACACGTTAGTACCGAGTGTGCTTCTCTGGTAGAGCTGTGTTCTTGGCCATCTGGTCTTCCCAGCCTGCACCAGCTGTTTGGAGCACAAAAGACAGGCCTTGCATCGCATCATTTCTCTGTGGGTGTGAATTTTTCATCCACACCAAAACATGAAAGTCACCACTTTAAATGTGGACACACAGACCATGGCCTGCCACAATGGCTCATTCTAAAAGTGCTGTGGTCCTAGAAGATAAAAAAGGGAAAACAGACAAACATCTTCAAGTAGTCATGCCACCCATGTAAGCCAATTATACAGTATATCCTGTCAACCTAACTATACACAAGCTGTGCTCGAATCCTGAAAGTAAATAGCTGACAAATGGAAAAGCCAGGCCAAGAAAACCACAGCAAAGGCATGTCCCCTAACTCAGGGGACGCTATCACACCTTCTTCAGGCTTTGCAAATGAATTATTGAACAGATCAGAGCAGATGCTCCAGGCCTTTGCCCAGATCACCCCTGAAAGAAAAACACCATTTGTTTCACTTCAGAATTGCTCTCTGAGGTTGCGACTATGGAGTGAGGCCAATGAAAGAATCAGACCGAAATGACAGTAATCCGATTTGAGCAGGTTTATTACAGGACGTTGTTCCAGACAGCATTAGGAGTTTAGGATGGGGGCCAGCTTTTTTAAATACTGCATAATTTGATGTCTGTGTTGCTGCATGTGTGTGTGTGTGATAGAGTGATCTAATGTGCTGAAACATGAAATAAGATCACCTAAGGCATAGATACTGTAACCACATTTGCGTTTGTATTAGACAAATGCTACAGTGCACTGTTCTAAACCGAGGCTGCTATGATGGAGAGATTTACAAGACCAAGTTCTTCACAAAAATGCTCTGTTAAAAAAAACGAACCAGGTCTTTAAAAATTGGAGCAGTTTATGATGATTTAAATGTTTACCACCGTGCTGAAGGCTTAAAGGGCCCAAAATGCACTCACTTTTTGGAAATAAATAATAAGATAAAGAATGTTCTGTAATGCTATTTAACTTTCAAAACGTACCAGACATTTCAAAATCCACAGGGTTCATTTATGGAAATTACGTTTCTAAAACAGTCATTTAGAAGGTTTTGTCATATCACCATAGTTAACACATTTATGTATTAGCCCTATTCAGCCTACGGCTCTTTAGCACACTCACCCCCACTTGAGGAAGGTTTCATACTGTGCGGCTTTTTAAATAAGGTGCAATACAGGGCAGCCAATCAGAACACAGGTAGCTGGCACATATCAAGTCAAGTCAAGTAGGTTTATTGTCATTTCAACCAGGCACACAGTACACAGTAAAATGAAACAACATGCCTCTGGGATTATGGAGCAACACAAGAACAGAAACAGAAACAACACAAGGCAACAAGTGCAGGAGGGACAAAATACACAGAGTGCAAATATACAGGTCTTAAAGGCATAGCAACAAAAACATTCTGTTTATTATGAAGGGATAAGGAAAGAGAGACTGGGTGACAAGTCATGAACAAAAATGATTGTGACACATAAAAGTCACATAAGAAAATCAAAAATGGACCTCAGTGAAATAACATACTAGAAACAATAACATACTAGAAAATGTAGGATGTAGCTCCTTTAAAATTTAAAGGTGAGAAGTGGTTCATTTTCTCATAGCTTGCACTCCTCTCTCAGCCCACTACCACCACTGATAACTAGGACTGTGAAAGCCTGCAGCTAGGTGACACTGGTCGAGTGCTACAGATCCCAGCAGCTGCTGCATGTATAGTACACACTGAATGGCCTCATTTGCACACAAAAAAACCAACAGCAATAATCCAGTGTGTTCCATCACAGAACCTTAATGATGGTTTGCTCATGCTAAGAAATGTAATTAAAATATACACTAAGATTCACACACGCACGTGAGGTCGTTGCCTTTAGCAACCAATAAATAAATTGTAAAATTGCCCAAGGCTGAATTTGCATTGCCAAGGAACTCAATATGGTTGAGTGTGCACCAACATAGTTTGGATTTCAAAACAGCTCATTCTAAAAAAGAACCAGAGCACATATAACAAAAAAGATGTATGTAGCTATATAGAATGAAAAAAAAAAAAAACTGAAAGAGGGGCTTCTCATCTATCCCTTGGCTTTTAATGCCTTAACAAGAATCTAGGACATTACCTTGACAGAAAATAGGACACATGGAAACCATAATAGAGTGGAGAAGGGAGGGCAGGGGGCGGAGTGAAAGAACTGATTTAATTTAGCCTTGAAAGAAATCTAGACTCAATCACACTCAAGTCAAACAGCTTTACTAACTCAATGGATGTGGCCTCCTGGGTGACTGTCAGGCTTTACACCTCTGATCGGGATCAAGTGTTTGTGACATCTGAGGCTGATCCAGAAAGAGTGAGAGAATAAATGAGATTAGGGTCCAACAAAATCTTGAGGCAGACAGTTCTGAGGATCTAAATATGACAACTGATAAAAAAAACAGCATGTAATTTACTACTTCACTAAAGTGTAATGAAAACCGCAAAACAAATCAGAACATGACAATTATTGACGTTAACTTGTCAGCGATTATGAGGAAGACTAGATTTCCCACATCCCAGTCTTAAATAGCCAGATACCTCCAAAACTGCTAACCCCCCCCCCCAAAAAAAAAAAACAACCCAAAAACAAATTATGGGTAAGATACAGTATATACCTGTGTAATTGGCAGCTTTAAACTGGCACACATTATAGTTAGTTGAAAAAACAAACCAAAAAAAAAACTCACTAAGATTAACCCTTTTTCTGCAGGCATCCTAGTGGCAATTTTAAAACAAATTAACAAAACATTTCAAGTTCAAGGCTAAACTGAGAAATTTTTTTGTAGGGTGGAATTTGGCCTGTACTGTTAGTGAGGCCTCAAAATCAGCTAAATTAAATTTTCTCAGCTAACCGGTTTGGGTTACTTCCATCATTCACTCCAGTCATTCTGTTTGGGACAACAGGATGCAGCCTATGGGAGGAAACCATGGAAGTGTCTGGGACCATGCTCCGTTGCCTAGCAACAAATATAATTACATGAAAGAGTTGAGAGTCAGTGGGAGGGGGAGGGTGGTTTTAATATGTTGGTCAAATGGAAAACAAGTATTTAAATGTAAATATGCAGGAACATGATATAGGCACATATAGTGTCTTCCTGACAACAGACCACATGTAAAACATGCATTCTGTTATTATGAGCTAATGGCCTTTGTGTGGGCTTATTGTATTGCTTCCATTTCCATTTCTGCAAGTGCCTGAAATTGACATTTCAGCACCCAAGCTATCTAGAGTACGGTCTCTATTTTTTTTGAAAAAATAATGTTTTGCACTTTGCATTATACAAACCATCACCCAGCCACTAATGTTTAAAGCAGGGATTTCAAAATCCTCTAAAAAACTAGTATTCTAAAACAGAGCGTCTATGTTTTATCTTTTCTCCAACACATCAGTTTTCTCATTTTCTGCTTGGCACCAGGGGTCCTGGTGAACCATGGCAGCTTAGATAAACACAACAGAAGCCTTCATCCCTGAAAAGCAGTCATAGCGGCTGAGCCACGGCTTCTGAGGGAGAACAGATTGGATTTCACCCTTTCTTATCCAAACTAAAGCGATCTTCGAGTCCTTCGCACTATCAGAGCTCCCATCGCCAAGTGTTGTTTGAGTTAGGACTCACATCTATAAAACTGTCTGGTAATTCATTTCAGAGACTGAAATGAACACAGTTTCATCTCCAGGTTGATATATTACGCCTGAGGTTAAGACTGCAGCTCAAGCTGGAATTTATTTCAAAAATAATCCCTCATTCATTTGGAATTCCAATTACTCCTTTCACTTTTTTAGCCCACTCATATCTGCGAGAGGCCCGTAATTATAATGAAGGTTATCTGCCATAAGCATGACTGCGCAAATGAAATTAATGAACAGAGAAAAAAGAGACTTATCTCATGACTGGGAGAAAGACAACATCTCTTGCCTCAGGGCTGTAGAAGGAGTTTCCTCGAAAACCTGAATGAATTAATGACGTTCTGCTTGATTTGTCAACCAAGCGTATCTTATGCGCGCTGAGCATCTTCACTGATGAGACTGACACAACATGCAGAATGAGACTGACACAACGTGCAGAATGGGATTGACAGAAAGTTCTCCAACAACTTTTCTGATTTTGCTGTCATACATACATAATACAGGGGTCCTTGAATTACGACACAGATCCGTTCCACAGATCCGACAGTGATGTAACCTGAAATTTGGTGTTAGTCGAAACACGCCCTAGCCTAAGTCACTTACCTTTGTTAACACAGTTGTAAAATAAGCCATAGAAAAAGGAAAATGACATAAATGTACACTGTACTGTAGTAACAGAACAAATGACAAAAAATTAGTGTAAGAACACTTGTGCTTTTAACAGTCCAAAATGGCGTAGGTATGCGTACAGGGGACACCGACTCCCTCACTCACATGCTGCGTTACTGCATATTCTGTGTATTACGCGTATACTGTGTATTCTTCCATCGTGCGCAACTGAAATACATTTATGGGAGTGAGTGTCATAAATTCAAAATGTCGCATGTCGAGACTGTCGTAGCCAGAGGACCGTCTGTATCTATGAATCCTCTCTGACACCCAGTGTATAAGCAGCCCACCAGGAAAGCAGAGCTACCACTAATGAATATATTCCCAGGCTTTACAGTGTTCCGGTCTCGTTCCGGAGTTGTGATTGACAAAAAAATGAATCGAACAGTGCAAACAATGGGTGCAAATGTGAAAGGACTAGTGCGGACAGTAACAAATAGGCTTCTTCTGCAAAGATTTATCGGAAGCAGTTTCAGCCTAGAGCATAATCACCATAAAATTAAGCCATATGCCTCCAGAACAAAATAGCTTATCATCATGGCTTCATGACGGCCAAGGGAATCAGGCTGCTAGATGCCTGCTGGATGGAATCATCAATAGCATATGCTGGATTACCATGCAAGCATGAAATCCTGGGTCAACATGAGGTCAAATATTCCCAGAATCATTAGAATAGTGAACACTGTTATTAAATCCTTCTCAGTCTTTATTGTGCAAAACGGAGCATAAGAATTATGTGCGTGGGTGTATTTAAAGTTGAATGCTTCTTCAGTATTAAAACAGAGTAAACAATTCAGTAATCTTAATTTTGAAACTTCAGTATTAAGTTCTTTATTTAGGCATACTCTAAATACTGCTGGGTTATTTGTTTTCGAGTCAAGTCAGTTCAAGTCAAGTAGGTTCATTGTCATTTCATCCATATACACAGTACACAGTGAAATGAAACAACATTCCTCCGGGATCACGGTGCAACACAAGAACAAAAACAGAAGACCACAAGACTAGATAAGTATAGAGAGGGAAAAAATACTCAGAATAAAAAGAGAGCAAGGGAGAGAGTGCAAGAAAAACACACGAAAAACAAAACAACAGGACAAGACAAAAGTGGCTATAGTTTGAAAGCATATGACAGATACTGTATTCTAGTAGTAGTCATTAAGAACAGAAAATGATCTCTTCTACTTCCCTGTTAAAACCCTCTAGTGAATTTTGGTTAATCAAAATGATGCACTAGAACAGAAGCATTTATGAAGGGAACCATTTACTCCTTAAGTTGTCCCAATAAATTGACTAAATGTGATTTTAGGACAGAAAGACAGCAAAACACCGATCAGAGTCTGACTATCCAGCACAATCGCCGCTTTAGTTTAGAGATGTTACTGCTGTTCAGAGAGCCTGGAAACCAGGACAGAAAATCAAACCAACTCACCTACAGTGAATTCTCTGGGCAATTGTAATGCGGGGATTTGATGTATTGCACACGATCGAGTTTGTCACCATGGGAAACGGGCCACCAATATAGCCACGGTAAACTGCTGTGCACAATATACCACTCAAAGAATGATTTTATGTTGTTCTCCACTGCTCACAGTGAATCAGCTTTCAGCTATTTCCAATGCGTACAATTCACAGCAAGTCAGACTGGGATAAAATACGACAGTGGATCACTCAGTGAACAATGGGGCTGATCACCTTAGCAGAGGAACCAATAGCCACTGCTGTAGCCTTGCGCAAGAAACTTAAAGGAATATTCAAATGGTTTTTAATGTAATCTTTATTTACCCCACCTGTAGCATGTGACTGACTACTATTTTCTGTTTTTACTATGTGGAAAGGCATTAACTGTTGTCCATGGTTAACAGCCATATGCTTCTCTGGTGGTCTAGTGGTTAAGATTCAGCCCACTCCGCCAAGACCTGGTTCCATTCCCAGTCAGGGAATTCACGTTTGGGACAGTTGGTGGCCTGGTGATTACGGAGTTCGCCCTGACATCAGAAGGTCATGGGATTGAATCCCAGGACTGCTAGTGACACCACTGAGGTACCCTTGAACAAGGTACCATCACCACACACTGCTTCACTTGGTGAATGGGTTAAACGCAGAGAAAGAATTTTACATTGTTCAAACTGTGTGGTGTCTTCACGCATGACTATAACGGGCCACTTTACTTCAGGTGCAGCAGATTAGATTAGACTGGAGCACATTTATCGAACAAGACATGAATGTCATGCAGTGATGGACACTGACAGCAACTTCGAAGTTTTTAGTATAAAGTCACATTGCATTCCATTCATTCTCATGTTCTATCTAATGATCATACAGTTGTGCCAAGGTGTACACTTGTAACTATTCTATACTTTCCTACAGTTGCTTCCTGAACAGCCTGTACTGTCAATAAGGCTGCTTGTGACACTGAGTAGGTTGAGAATCATGAGTAGGTTGAGAGACTGATCTATTTTGACCTGCAAGACTGATGAAAGAAAGACTACCATGGTGGAAGTGAACACAGATTGAAAATAAATGTTGTAAATTAAAAAGCTAGGTGCAATGTTGACTTACTATTAGAAGTTCAATTAACTCAAAATATTGAGGTGGCTTGGAAATGTAATTTCTAAAATATCTTTTTTTACAGTGTAAATTGACCCATATTTACTGACTTTTGTGAAATTTTGATTCTGAGAGTAAGTCACTTACAGCCACAGCCCTTCTGTCTTCCAAAACTGCTCATCCACTAAAAGCTCACATGTACAAAGTACTTTAAACCTTTGAAATCAGAAATATTAAGAATTTTTAGTAAAAGTTAAAAGCCCTGCCTCATTTTATAGACCAGAGACAATGCATACGATTAAGTAATTCACATCTCAACATCACATGATCAACACATGATGAACATCACTCTGCCTCGTGAGCATCCACATATTTTCTTGCTCTTTAGCTACCTAGGCTCCATGGATATCTGTTATCTGCCACAAGCTCAAGTTTGCGGCAGGGGCTCAGCTGGTGTGTGTAGCATTAGAGGCCTCCCGTGGGGATTCAGCTCTAATGTTGCTGTTGCTGATTGGTGGGTTTGTGGGTGGCTCCACAGTGGGTCCCCCGCACATTACACGCTCTCAGTAATGGCTCAGGTTAAAGGTCTAAGCTGGGAAAACACTGCCATGGGAGAGTGGGAGGGCTCTAACAGCCGCAGAAAGCTTAGCACAGCAATCCATACACACCCCATGCACCTTCAACTGCAGGATGCAGTCGAGCGCAAAGGGTCTCATGTAATGTTAAAGCAAATCCTCAAACAGCCTCTGCATGCTATCCTGTTAATGTTTCAAAGGCTCATTTTCATTTCCTTTGTAAAGTGCTGTTTCACTATTTGTGTGGAGGTGACACTTCGTGATCTACAGTGGCCTCTAGAACTATTGGCATCTTTGTTAAAGATGACTGAAAGGGATTATAAAAAATTATTGGCCCCACAATGAATCGGAATTAATCACTCACTCACTCATTTTCTGCAAACACTTAACCCACACTAGAGCCGCAGGTACCCAGAGCCTATCCTGGGGTCAGTGGGTGTGAGGCAGGGACTCACTTTGGGTGGGGTGTCAGCCCACCGCAGTGCACACACCAGTCACTGACACACACACACCTTCGGTCAATTTCTAAATCCGAATGAAGGAAATGTACATGCGAAGTATGTTCCCTCATATATGTAGCTAACTTGGAGCATCAATGATTTGCTGTTTCACTGGGGTATAAAAATGAGATGACACAGGGTCATAATGCCTTAGTCCTCCATCACCATGGCAAAGACTCCATTGACTTGCAGAAATCAGGGACTAGAGACAGGAAAATCATGAAGTTTAAAATTCAAAGTTATCATGAACTAGTCAAGAAAAGCAGGGTGAGAAGGCGTGAGAGAAGTTAAAACAGATTCTTAAGACCAGAATTTCAGACTAACAGAGTTTAATAATATCTTGCGGCAACCATGTGGGAAGAAATCTCAGGCCCAGAGTTAGCTGTATTCCTGACATGTTAGATTACGGTGCACAAAGATCAAAGATCAGCAGGCATTACTTGTCACTGTTTGGGAGTCAAATGAGCTGCTAAACAATTTATGGTTCAATGTAATAATTCAAATAGTTTTTGTTCGCTGTTTTCAGTTAAAAAATAAAAAAGGTGAAACAATGAATTTCTGAGGCTTTATAGCACATTATTTTTGTCTGTGAAAAAGCAAATTGGTTAAATTCCTTTTACTTGAAGTCTGAGTACATTTAAGTCATGTATCACTTGACAACAATCCAATATTGTTATGAGTTTTAGATATAAAGACACACCAGGCCAATAAGCTAAAAATGTAAACTGTAACTGATACTTCAGTGTTCCACATCATTCCACAAACATAAAAGTTGTTTACTTTTAATGGAAGTTCATGTTAAACTATTTTAAGTCATTTTGGACCATTTCTATTATTCTGTTGATCACAAAAGCAGCACACCTCCACTGTGTTCACATTATGTTAAACTAATTAAAGAGAAACAGAAAAAACTGAAGTAGAGATGCATGGTTGAACAGAGACAACATCTTGGCTCATCATCCACGTTTAAGATAAGAGGACATTTGTGGAAATTCGATATACTGACCAAGCAAACACTTTAATCATCAGCACCGGGCAGACTGAGGAAGATACAGCCATTCAGTGACACCCTGTTTAATAAGCAGCTTTTGAAATGTAAGGATTGTGATTTCTCTGATTTCCTTTTCTGCAAAAAGGTTCACATGGTAGATTTTGAGAAAAAATTATAATTTGGTAAATATTATATATCTATTATCTGCAGAGCTGTAATTTCATAGTGTATAATTAGGCCCCAGACATTTTCACACGAAATATTAAAAATCAAATTTTAGCCATTGGAACGATTTGCATCATTCACTGTTTCTTCTAACTCTCAGTTTTATTTAATTTTATAGTTTTTACACCATCTGAAATAGCAGCATGTTTCACTGAGTGGAAAGCTCTAGAAGGACCAATAGAAAAGGTAAAAAATGACCAAATCAAAATCTGGCTAAGCTAACATACATTCAAATCAGGGACTCAGTGACAGTGTATACAAGGGAAAGAATACATCTTAACCTGTAGAACCTGGGTAGGATGCCACACTGATACCTCCTGCTGCAGAATAAAGGAGCGGTGTGACGTGAAAGTGGCGTATGTGTAGTATGTGTTTATTAGGCCCACCTACTAATCATAAAAGATCTATCAAGTATAAGAGAACAAAGAAATGATAAATGAACAAAAGCACTTCCAAGAAAACATCTTCCTCAGAGACTGCTTTGGATCTAAATGCTTTCAGAGGGAAAAAAAAAAAAAAACTTCCAAAGCATCTCACACATGACAGCTGGCTTGATATGCCCCAGTTTATGAGAATCATAAACATGCAGTATTCATGAATTATTCAGACAATTCAGCATTCATGCATTTATGTAATTTGTGATAAAATATGAATGTGGTTATTTTGCACACTCACAAACAGCCTCATTATGAGAGAGGCAGGGCATGTCAGTCACGAGCCAAATATTTTCTTTTTTTCCCCCCATTTTCCTGCTATTTTTCCCCCGTTCAGCACGCAGCCTTTGATGGGAGAACCAAACAATTTGAGCTTCGATTTTCGCAGAGTATGATAAAAGTTTTTTTCTTGCTAAAAATAGAGTGGTAGGTAGTGTAAGAAAGAAAAAAATATCTGAGAAAAGTTGAAAATAGAAAGATCTGCACCTTCTCCTCCACGAAGGACAGCCGCCGCTTGAAATGAAGGAGTAAAAAGTAAAGGGGAAAAGATTGATGTAGCAATAGGGGCTCAGCTTCAAAGAAAGGGGTCCTCATAGCCGAGAGCCCGAGGCAGGCAGGGAAATCGAGATGAGAAAGAAAAAAGGGGGGCAGGATAGTTGGCATCCTATTTTCCTGACAGCTGTCCAGGACATGAAGAGAGGAGGGGTTAGAAGTTAGTGATTTCTCCTCCCTTTGAACGAAGCAGCTCTGGAGTCTGAATTTTTCATTCAGAATTGCATAATTAACTTGACACCACACAACTTTTTCCGAATGCTGTTAGATCTGACTGTTGGGGGTCACGCACCGTGACAGAAAGTGTGCTTGCGAGAGGAAGAGAGAGAGAGACAGACAGAGACAGGCAGCTTTGACATTAGTCAAATAGTCAGAATAATTAATAACTGGGGATTAAACACCCTGCAAAGAATGCAGATAAATGATTTGAAGTGATATGAGGCAAAATCTAAAAACACAAATTTTCCTCTTACTTTGAATGCAGTTTATCAACCAAGACATGTTTGATGTCTGAAGTTTGCTTCTTTACCTTTACGCTGGAGCTATGAGACTAACGGAAGCTTATAGGCATCAGTTTGGCATTAGACCAAAATTACAAGTTTAAATCATTGCTATTTAAAGAACAGATACAACTGTATAGATAAAGCATTATGGCGTATATATATATATAGCGCAACACAAACTTTACATATCACTTTGATATTTTGCTCTTTTATTCTTGATAGTTTTTCAGTGACCAATATTTGTCTTAAACAAGAACAAATCTGCAGACTGAAATGAACCACATACATACGATCAGAAATGTCACATGAATGATTCATGTGCATCATAGACAACAACAAAAAATCAACAAATCAGCCTCACAAACCTTTATAGCAAAGACCATTAGCTCTGACCAGCTCTAAGCCATTTGTGATTAGGGGAGAAGGTGAAAAAGGTCAAATGCTTGAATGCTTCTGCAGTGTTTACTGGCACAGCCTTCCTGTGAGACGCAGATCTGATCTGTATTCACTCAGTTCTGAAACGATCAGATCTATTATAAGGTAATGATGTTCTTTACTTTTAATGGAAGTTAATGTTAAACTATTTTAAGTCATTTTGGACCATTTCTATTATTCTGTTGATCACAAAAGGAGCACACTTCCACTGTTCAAATTATGTTAAACTAATAAAAGAGAAACAGAAAAAAAAAAAAACTGAAGTAGAGATGCGTGGTTGAACAGAGACAACATCTTGGCTCATCATCCACATTTAAGATAAGAGGACATTTGTGGAAATTCGATATACTGACCAAGCAAACACTTTAATCATCAGCACCAGGCAGACTGAGGAAGATACAGCCATTCAGAAGCTAAAAACCTCTCAGAAAGGTCTTTTCTCTGTTCCCCAAGGCAGCTAAAGGTCATCTTCACATAAGAGGTGAAGCTCAATAAACTCACAAAGTACTTCTATCTAACGTTGTCTTCTCTGCACAGGAATCAATGCAGTATCAGATGGTCAATTACAATAGTGGGCCGCATAACCACATTAAAATAAATGAAGAGTTCAATAAATGAAGAGTTTAATCAAATTACCCTCATGAGCAAATAAATCACTCGGGAGTGCAGCAACCGCTCAGGCACAGCTGGTCAAGAGTGATCAAAAGGTTATTAAATATTAATGGTTATTTTCAGTTACTGTACACATTAAAAACAATGTGAAGAGATTTGAATGATTGTGTTTCAGTATTTATTAATACAGAGCACGGCTGCTACAAATGACCTGCTGTCATTTAATGTAGAATGCCAGCATGGTACCATCCCCTGCAAGCTGTCCCAGGACCAATTTCAGGACCACTGTCCTCAATTTCTTATGTAGCTCTGCAAGGGGGATGTCTGTGTGTGTGTGTGTGTGTGTGTGTGTGTGTGTGTGTGTGTGTGTGTGTGTGTGTGTGTGTGTGTGTGTGTG
>JBBIGA010000153.1:9487136-9512254 GCA_037576975.1 Alestes dentex | reverse complement strand
ATAGGACTAAATGGAGACAGATGATTCGCTGTGGCGACCCCTGAAGGGTAAAGCCGAAAGAGAAAGAAGAAGAACCAGACACCTTTCAAATTAGTGAACTCAGCTACTTTGCCCTCACTGCTCACACAGCTTGTACAATTTCTATAGAAAGGCATTGCCAATAGAATGGGATGCAACTGTACGCCTACGGCCACCATGCCCAATACCAAGTGTCAGCTATGGCTGAAGAAAGCCCCAGGACTCGGCTGTGGACCAGTGGAACTATGTCTTCTGGGATGATGGAACTTCATCTGTTGATTTGAGTTGTTTTCTGTGGTCTGAATTCAGTCAGATCTTCCCAGCAATGTTCCCACATCTAGTGGCTGTTACTACAAATGGGAAGACTATTTATTAATATTTTTAAATTCAGAGGAAATGTTGCTGATGAGGTGTCTATAAAACTTGGGACTAAAGTCCTTCAGAAGTATAGGTGTTATTCTTTAAAATAAAAAGAACAAAGGGGAGTGATAAAAACAGCAATTAAGAAAGGCTAATCACTACGTAAAGT
Organism: Alestes dentex; assembly: GCA_037576975.1. Lineage (NCBI taxonomy): Eukaryota > Metazoa > Chordata > Actinopteri > Characiformes > Alestidae > Alestes > Alestes dentex. The sequence continues at coordinate 9,511,707 of JBBIGA010000153.1, read as the reverse complement.
AGTATACAATGAAATCTTTTATAGGACTGAATTCCTGTAGTCGTAATGTAGCTAGGTTCTAAATTTTAATAGAAGAGATTGTCTAGTTTGTGGTCACAAACGTGTCACTATAATAGAAGAATTGGGAACCTACTCTTTTAAATGATATGGGCTGTCCTAATATAAAAGTCACAGTGAACTTTATTTTTGGAGTTTATTTAGATTGTTTAGATTATGAAGTTGTTTTCATGAAGATGATGAAGTTGAGCCTATGTCTATGGTAAATAACGAGAAAAATACAATCAAATTTCAGCATCCATCAATTTTAGGTCCACACATTTACCTACAAAAGCTTAATTAAATTTATTTTTAAGGAAAAATGTTTCATGTATGTACTTACTTTCTACCACCAATTTACCAAGCTAAATTCTTCCAGATTACTCTATTCCCAAAATCTGCACAAAAGCCATTAACAAACCATGCAGATTAGAATATGTTCTTTAGAACTTTGAAAGTTTAGGGCTATGTGTCCCTAATCACTTCTTCAGCAGTTTTAGTGTTCCTGATGCTGTGCCAGGGTTCCTGATTTATTGTTGTGAAGTTGAGTATTATGGGCACAGTACTCATGTACTCACTTATTTACTCGGCTTATTAACTTGATTTACTAATCACTGATTTTTGTTCAGTAGAAGCATGTGTTATTCTGGGATCCTTGCAGTTCTACCTTACACAATTGAACATCTGTCCTATAGCTCCCTCTTTGTGTGCTGTTTGGTTACTACAGCATTAGATCTCTGAGAAACAGCACAACAGGGAGTTTAGATCTGCAATCTAACAGCCACTGTACGCAATCAAGTAAAGCTAGAAGTGTTTATTATGGCAACACTGTTTTCTAATCAGAAAGTAAAGAAAATAAATAATACTACAAAAACTCATTCTTGCCCAGCACACAAGGCCCATCCTTCATTTAGCATGTTTATTCATATACTGTTTCATTTTTCCAGCCTATAGTGTACATTTCAGTGACTTTGGAACTGTGGGTATTCATCGCATCTTGCATATTTTCTGTTAAACGTGTCAGATTCTCTTCTCATCGACCACCTTTTTTTCAATTAACCTGCCGGAGTGATGTTTTCCTTTAGTGCTGACTCACAAAGACCAGGCCTGGGTGTTTTCTGTTAAGAGCCTTCAAGCCTCTATATGCAGTGGGTGTGATATAAGGGACTGCCTTTACTGAGTTACACTGAAGCAGTAGAAAAAAAAAAAACAGATCCATCCATGTTATTGTAGCCCACAACACTCTGCTACTTCTTCATAACTGGACATGTAGAAAACAAGTGATTCCTGATGTACACAAGAACAGCTAGGCAAGCATAATTCCCATCCCATTCCAGTCCTGTCTTCAGTGTATCAGACTGATGCTTCACCATGTAAACAAGAGTCCGTCTGTGATGGCCACTAGGGCAACACAGGTTGAAATGAGTATCAGTGAGTAATTTGTAGTCTTGTACACAGGGGAGAATAGTGTTATGGATAATAAACATTTCTGGCCAAGTTCCTTTTTAACTGCGCTAAAAAACTGCAGGACTTATGAGCTAATTGCGACACACAGGGCAGCTTTGTCTTAAGAGATTATTCTAGTAGCTGTAGAGGATCTGCTTAAGTCTGGATGAGGGCTAAACCTAGATCTAAGTCCCATTATTACCACTGCATTTCTCTAAAAATGGGTCATGGTCTGGTGTTATGTAAAAACTTGCATAATTCATGTGAATAAACACCATAAGGGAAAGCCCTAGATACCCTGTTGCACAGTAGCCTGTGGCACTAGAATCTCCGGCCAAGGAAGCATTGGATTCCACACTGTGGCAGTGTACAGTTGCGAGTCAAATTAGGCCACAGAAAAGCCTTGCAGAAGGAATCATGCGGTTGTTTCTTCAGTTTATTAGTTAGGAGGGGGGAGGGGGTGAAATCATATAGCTGCTAAGTACAAGAGTATGTATTGTAGCTATAAAGAAGAGCTACACAAATCATTCAAAAGAATACCATCCGGGTAGGTAATCCCCTCATTGCAGCACAGTAAAAAAAAGAGCTAACACCCATAAGACTAGTCGACAAACATGCTCTCTGTCATTTTAGTTTGTATTATTAGTCAGTAATCTTCTTCATGGCATTTTTGGCAGCTGCCCTGGACTTTCGTCTCCATGCCCTCTCTCTACTCTGAACTCGTTCTCTCCCCGCTCTCTCTTTCATTCCTTTGCTCTCACTCCATTGGTCTCCATGTCGCTGACTCTGCATTAAGAGGCAGAGGCTAGAAGCGGCTGGTGGGCGGTGCAGTGGGCGGTGGAAGCGGGTGCGGCCTGGGCATGGCTCAGACGCTGTCCGTCTCAGTGAGCGTTGGGGGGTCTCGGCCTGTTAGCTGTTGTGAGGCACAGAGAGGTTCGCGGGACTGATGCAGGGACTCTGCAGACAGGCTCCTGCTGGAGAGGATGCTGCTGAGGCTGGGTTGGCGGCCTCTCGGCGGCTGAGCTTCGATCTCTACCCGCACCTCAATGTTGGTCCCCTCCCTGCAACCAAACACAAAAGCGATCTAGAGCAAGGGTCATGAGTCTTATTTGCATAAGACCAACGTGCATACGACCTGCAGGTTTTCATTTCAAACCAAGCAGACTGAGACCAATTGACTAAACCAGCGGAATCAGGTTTTCCTGCTTGGCTGGAATGAAAACAGACAGACGCACCCACCCTGCGGATAAGACTGGTGACTCATGCTCTAGGGTTATCATCATTTTGCTATACTTTTAAAAATGTTTTTAGAATTAGTTTTATAATTAATTTTGTTTTGTTGTTGTAAAATATTCAAAGCAATTTAGTTATATACACTGACATGTTTAATTCTATTGTTAAATCCTTAAAGGTTTACACTTACTCTCAATTTATATTCTGTCTGCTCTATTTAACAGGCTGGTGTCTGCCTTGATGATTTTCCATTTGTTTTTGTGGCTGACAAATGACAAAACTGGCAAGAGCAGACACTACTCTACACTCAACATATTTTCAAGAAACAAAACATCTCTTTCGTCTTTCACTCACAAACATGCTGATTAAAGTTTACAATCTGCATCAGAATTACTTCACTGAGCTGAGAAATATTTTAGATAATATGACAGCATGTTATCACTGGTGATAACAGCCACTTCTAAGGGTTAAAGCTGTACCACACTGAGGAAATAACTTAGAACACTGAAGTGAATAATAAGAAAGATGCTTGGCTTGGACATTTGGTTCAAAGAAAAAGTACTTTTATTTGGTACAGGACTTTTACATTATGGGGTAACTGGAAAATTGTATAAATCTAATTATATAAAAACGTGTGTTAGCAACAAAAAGTAAACTAAAGAAGCAACTCCAAAAATATCTTGGCTGATTGACTACATCTGGGGCAAGTGGAAAATTGCATAAACAAGATTTTTTTTTTCTTTTTTTTTTGCTGAACCATTCCTTCAAGGCAGCGTTTTTCAACCCCGGCTCTGGAGCCTCACTTCCTGCCTATTTTGTGTTTTGACTGCTCCCATTATACCTGATCCGACTAATATGCACATCAACAACCCTTCATTGAGTTGAATGGGCTGTGCTGAAGCAAGAAAAACACTAAAATGTGCAGAGCAGTGGGCCTCCAGAAGCAGGGTTGAGAAATACTTCATTAAAAACATTTACTGAAAGGTTCTTTAAGGAACCAAAATAGGTTCTTCTATGGCATCACTCTAAAGAACCATTTTTCATATGTTTATTTCTAATAGTGTATTTCATTAGTGCATTATCTTTATTTCTATATTTCTATCGTGTCTATTAACGTATTACCTTTATTTGCTTATCTTTGGAGATGATGTGGGTATCTCACAAAACAGGAATTCTCAGTTAGTCAGATGTCAAAACTGGAAACTTCCCAGCTTACTGAGAAATCCTGCTTTGTTAGATTCCTGCCTCGGTATCTGATGATTCAGCACCCACCTCAAGGCAAAAGTCTGTGTGCTGCCGAAGGCACCCTCTTCGTCTGCGTCAGCTTCATCCGATTGGTCATCCTGCTCAGGTCTGTCCGCCTGTCCATCATCAGGAGGATCAGAGGAGTCCTCAGGCTCTGATAGAACAGCACTGGTACTGGGGAATGCTGCCACTTCTTCCACATTAACACTCACTTCCTCGACAGTGGCGTCGTTCAGGGCCGGCTTGGGCTCTCCCGTCCAGTGGTCACTGACTACATGAGAAAACAAAAGATCTTCAAGAGAAGTTGAAACTTCATCAGATCAGAAGAAGAAACAATTGGACACTTTTCAAACTTGGTTACTGATTCAGCATTCGCATAAACATAAAATCTCTATTACATCAAAAAGATTGAAGCCAATTTTTTCCCATTGTGCAAACATTTCTTGACGGACTAACCAATGGAACTTCTGAAAATTACAGATGTTAAGACGTTAACTTTTAAACTTTCTTACTAAAAGTTCGTTCTACCACAGTTATAAAAGCAAAGTACAAGATTAGCAGTTTACTATTATGATAATAAATATTTTAAAATGGATTCTGTTTATTATATTATACAGTATTATTACTGCAGAGTTGCAAGCAGTGCTTTGCTGGATAAGAATTCATATTCGGCATATTTGTCTCACACAAAATGAGGCACTTCTGAAAATGTCCTGTCCAAAAAAAGCCATTCTGGTCACAGATGTCATTCTTGTGGTGGAGGACTCACAAGTGGCCAGGTCCTCCAGCTGGATCTTGCGTGTTTCAGGGGGTTCGGCCTGAGGCCTGCACCAGCCGTTCCGACACAGCGACATAGGAACCACACCGTAAACATAAGTCAACATCAGAGGCACTCCGACTGCTGCAAAGACAGAAAGATATATTTGTGAAAGCGCAAGGGAAACGGTTTCCAGCCTCCATATACAGTAAGGATTTCATATTCATTGTACAGAAAATATTATTCCTAATAATGGTGCACAAGGAAATTACTGCACTGAAACGGTAGTTTATTCAATGTGAATTTTGTAAACATGTCAGAATTCGCGGACTTAGACTTTCATACTGTGCTTGAATGTCAAAGTGTGGCGATGAATGTTCTTTATGGAGGAAAGCCTTTAGTTCATAAGCCTGCTCGGTGGTTTCTGTACAAACTGTATATATATATATATATATATATATATAGGGTTCGGTAGTGTCTTTTGCAAATAAATATAAATAATATGAAGCTGATTCATTGGTTGTGAGCAAAAAACAGCTTGTTTCGAGGTCATTCAACATGAATCAGATGAATCGTTCTGTGATTCTGAGCTCTCCAGTGTGCAGATTTTTATTTCTTAATTTTGTTTCTTTCTTTAAAAAGCAAGTGTCAGTGCAGTTAGATCATTTTTGGCATACATTATTTTTAAAAAAAATGTTATAAAAAATATATTACACTAGATGTAAGATGAGTTCACTTGCCAGGATATCATTTTTACAGTGTTCTATGCAACTTCGATGACTAAGGGCCAATGTCCTTATTTGCTGATAGAGAAACAATAAAAGGAACAATAATTCCAGCTAATGGCATCATAAACACAGAGGGGCATAATGTTGGCTAGCAGAAACAGGGGACACCGATCACACAGCCCCGGAGACAAAGGGCCATCGTTGTCAAGGGTGCAGGGCAGAACAGAGTGGCATTGTTGAGGCCGCTCCAGGGCAGAGCCGCGCTCGGGGGAGAGGGCCCCTCTGTGCCTCTGCTAAGGCCAGGTCAGTACCAGAGAACAGACGGGGCTATTCACAGGCAAGGAGTGCAGGCAAGAGCGCTGGGGATTTGGGGGGCAGTGAGGAGGGGGCAATACAGAATGTGAATGTGAATTCACACCACGCTATGGAGATTGCTCTGACACTTCAGTGGCAGCCAGCCGCTGTAATCTGGCCACCGGAGCTCTTACTGCACCACTAATACAGAGGACACATGACTCATCAAAGTGGGTGGGAGGGAGGGAGGGTGCGTGAGGGGGGGCAGGGGTAGTTATTCAGTGCTCGAGAGTGTGTACACTAGGAAAAATCAAAACAAAACATACTGCTGTGTTTGACAGACTGTGCAGATTCTAATCTCTGCATGGAAGCAGACACAAGCACATGTGCTAACAGTGTGCTAACAGCAAAAAGTGCCTGTATGTGCATTCATGTAAACTTAGAGGTGAAATTCCTGGGATGATTATAATAAGTGACCATTAAACCATTATCTACAATATTACTGATTATTCATTATTGATTTCAGAAGAATGTAACACTATATAAAAATGCTGTAAAGACACTAGCTGCTAACACTAGCTGCGGCATGTTCTTTAGGCTATTCAGATGACTGGAACAATGAGTTCCAAATGACTAATTAAATGAATGACATTGAAAGTCTTCAGAGTATTTCAGTGCTCTACTGCATCTGAACATTAGCAGAGAACTGCAGTACTGTTGTCCTCATGCAAAAATGTCTCCACCACTGACATTAACAGTGCAAAAGCAAAAATGTAGCACCAACTAATTCCAACATTGCCTGATACGTAATGCATCCTCCTTCTGATATATCATTATACCCTTGGTATGTGTTTGTGCATGTGCTTGTTATTTACTAGTGTGTAAATATAGTGTAATTCTCCCAGATGGAGGTTCCTAGCAGGAGGCAGAGCTTTGTCGTGAGAATGATCTGGTGCTGAGGTCTTCCTTTGGATGGACACCATTACACTGTCCTCTTAGTCAGCACTTTTCACCTGCCATAAGCCAACTACATCAATTACAGGCTTCTGGCCAAGGGCACTGCCCAGTACCTTCCAGAACATTACCACTCCCCAGTGGATCATTTTATAGTGCATAAACCACTGTCATAGACACAAAGGACAGCAGTAGCAGCCTACTGTGACCGATAAAAAAAAGGGCATGCAAATATGAATCTAGTAAATATTATAGAATTTCTATGTACTGAAAAAAGTGAGCTAGAAAGACGGATTTCTTACCCACAGTAGTGGCTGCTATGACTGGAGAGACAAACACTGATGTCATGACCCCACTGGCCACTGTCAAGTAATGTTTACTTCCTGAGATATTGTTTTTCTTACAGCGACTATGGACCTAAGGGAGACAGTAACCAACATAAACAAGAATAACTAGGTATTACTAATGGTGACTTCACAACAGGTAAGGTACAATATGAAGTGGAGTAAGGCCTAGAAACAGCTCTTATGAAATTATTTTAAAGTACATAGATGTTAAATAAATTATTTACCTACTGTAAATATCACAATATTCATATCAAGTTATTCATTGCAATTTTCATCACAGATATACTGTAGTGCACAGTAGTTTTATACAATAGATCTCCAGCTGTAGTTGTGGAAGGCTGAAATCTACAGTTTGCTAGATTTCCCTGCTCAAACACACCATCACTTTCATTTCATTTTAAACTCAGCTTAATACATTACCCTTAAACAAAATGTAAAGGTAAACCTGTACTCGTACTGTACAGATTACACTGAACTCGCACAGTTTTCTTTGGTATGCGCTTTCGTTTTCTTTGGTATAAGCAGGGTAATAAATACAGTAATAAATTACTTTAATTTACAGTAATACAACTACAGAGCTTTAAGAAGAACAAAACAAAAACACAAGAACACTCGAGATGCTCCACAAGGGAAATTCTGGACTGTAGCTGCGAGGGATGCGTCACAGGGCAGCAGCCTATCAGCAGCAAGGAGTAATAAATAACGTTCTCGGATTGGCTACTTTCAAACCTCCCGTCTCTCAGTACAGGTGACTATGACGTCCACCATGCCCCCTCGTCCTCATGCTGGTTGTTTATGTTTGGGCCCAGCCCCCTCGTCCTCGTGCTGGTTGTTTATGTTTGGGCGCGGTGCTGAGCAGCGGAGGCTCACTCCGTTGTCTGATTGCCTTGCTAAACGCTGCGCCCAAACAAACAACCAGCATGAGGACAAGGGGCGTGAGGGACAAAAGCAACAAAAATGCGGAGAATATCTGTGGTTTCCGCGTATGTGCGGGGTTTTCCATGAACAATTATTAGTTCGGTTCTCTGCGAAAGACTGAAGCCACAACTGCTGAACCGCGTATAAGCGGGAGGTTACTACGTATCAGTATTACTGTAAATATAAAGATAAAATTTCATTGAACAAGTAGTTAATATTTATGATGTTTTACTGGCAAATATGCTTCCAGTAAATGATGGTATTTTCCAGTCAGTTTCTTAATACTGCACGCTATAAAACAGCAAAACGATTACAATAGCACAGTGGTTTTTAAAAACCTGACACATTATTGTTTAACTGACAATTGCCAATTCATTTAATGATTCCAGTTTATGTGTGTGTATTTTACAATGGCTTTGAATGTGACACAGCCAGTCAAATAATAGAACTGGAACTATAGAGAAGCTACTCAATACACAATGAACAGTATGGTTCCAAAATTCACAAAATCAATGCTGGATGTGTACTTTGCAGGCTTTTATCCTATAATGTAGACAGCACAGTTATCAAGATTTAGTATTACTGCACAACTTTCCTTTGGGAATTATCTCCTTTCCTTCAGGTAGCTATGATAAAAAGTGCAGGCTATGAGGTCTAACGCATCTGCATACATTTACATTTATGTATTAAGCAGCTCTCTTAATACAGTAGACGTGGCCAACCTTTGGCATGACCTTGTCTTTATAATCTACCCAGGGCCATTAAATGTTTGTTGATCTATTTCACCACAGAGTCAATGTTAATGCAGTGTCAAGTAATACAACAATGTGGCAGAAGTCTCTTTACCTTGCGGCCCATGTATATTGGGATGCCCACAATGATGACAGGTATGGCGATGCCTGCAATGAGTGAGATCACAACTGGAGCCCCCAGCAGCATGCCCACCTGCCACAGGACCTTCCGCGTCTGTGACCATGGTTTCTTTCCCCAGAAAGTGCAGCCTGAGGGACTGCGGAAAACACAAAGAAATTGTTGAATTTTGAAAATTTGAAATTGTGGGTAATTGTTTAGGAAATACACGTAATCTTATTTAGACCTTATGGAGAAGGTTTTCTCAGTGATGACACTAGCAGATGGGAATTGAACCCACAACCTTCTAATTGCAGGGGCAATACCCTAACCAATAGGCCACCAGCTGTTTGCTAGGATGTTTTGCAATACATTATGAAGTCCATATGGGCAAGTTAAAAAAAACAAAACAAAACAGCAAACTGCTATTAACTGGTTGCTTGTGACCTATTTTTTTTCAAAGGTATGGATAGGCACTTCATTATTTAATGATCATAAGTTGTCAGTCCTGATCTGTTGTGCATGATCGAATTATGTGCAGCCATTCTATTTTTTGTTTTCCTGCTAGTTGTAGTATTATTTCACTACATTGCATCACTGTTTGATTAATATCCCTTAGCTTTACATTAAAACTGATTAATGGTTCAACACTGGACTTTCTCAACTGTTCTTGCAATGCAAGCATTAATGAATGTTAGTGCACCACTTATAGCTTTAAATACATTGTTAAATCTTCCAGTCCAACATTAACTCTTGAATGTAACTTTTTTTGCTGTTTCAATCTACTCAACACTGTTCCCATTGGTGATTTCTTATTTTTTGATGAGCTGAACATGATTTACTAAAGCCAAAATGTAAAATATGACACAAACTACCATTCTGAACAAGAAAACAGGAATATATTTCACATTCCATCTATCTTTTATTGCTAAAATCAATAATTGGTTCTCACTGACTTCTCATTAATCCAGATTCTGATTTGCATGCTCACTAAGAAATGGACTTGCAAAATAAAAGCTGCAGTAGTAGCAGTAGAGTTAACGGGGGGAAAGCCAAAGCATCTGGGCATGCTTCTTAGATTAAAGACCCACCTCCTTATGCATTAACTACATTTTATTTATCTTTGTGTCCGTACTTGTCCATGCCATAGTTCTAATGGAAACGGGTCTTTATTGGTGGCAGTGGAAGTTGCAAAATTAAACCTTTAAAAGGCCGTGTGACAAAAAGCTATAGTCTACATACTGTACATACTTAGAGTGTGCCCTCTCTAAATTAGTCAATTTAGTCAAAATTGTGAATTAGTCAGCACTTATCTAATCATGTGAGCATGTCTTCAGAGTAAGGTACACTGAAAAAATAGAGACTTAAATTTATGAGTTCAGATTTCTAATAGCATACAATTAGAATAAGCTGCACAATGAATACTCCAGTTCTTGCCAAAAGAATCTAACTGAAGACAGCAAACATGTTGATATTTGTTGATATCTGTTCATCTACTACCACTTACCACAATTAAATGAAGCCAATTCAAAGCACTGTATTGTTCCAGTATAGTTATACATCTGAGAGACACAAACCTTTACAAAGTTTACAATAGTAATCTACCTCTAGAATCTCTTTTATACCAAAATAAATGAAAAAAAAAAAAGATGTTTATTTCTTCATATTGCATGTCTTACTTCTCTGATGAGTGATTGATGGCCCCTCTGTAATGACTGCTGCACTGGGCAAACATAAGCATTTGTTTTTGATCAATCCACAGTTAAAGTTACAGGTAGTGTGTATGCTGAGGATGGGGTGAATGGGTGGGGTTTTTACAGTTTAGCCAATCGTTTTCTCTCATAATTCTCTCTCTGCTATACACACACAGGATCAATACTCTATGATCTCATCCTCGATTAGTCTAATCCCCAAGCTTTTCTGAATCATGATCCGCCCAGTTAATGTCTCTTTTTGCTTCATTCTGTTGCTCAGACAGCCAAATTGCTGACATCACTGTTGCATTATGGATGACATTTGAACGTAACAGTGGACGGTCGAGTCGATTGCTCAACAGTAAAGCAAGGTTAGAGAGGATTACAGTGTCAGAATGTTTGAGCAACAGAAAAGGAAAAGGTTGGTGAGGAGAGCTTCATTTTGTCTTTGTTTGCACAAGAGCGCACAGACAAGGAGAGGAGAGGACACATGTCCGCATAAGACATGAAAGAGAACAGAGCCAGACAGTCACTGTTTTGGTACACACACACACACACACACACACACACACACACACAAACACACAAACAGAGACTATGATCGTCCTTCGCTGCCAAGTCATCATAGAAAGTAAAAAAAACCCCACCGCAATCAAAACAGCTGAGTCCATTTAGCCTTACAAAACCAAAAACCTACTTTTATCCCTTTAAATGAAACTATAAGACTAATATCTTTTAGACTCTCACTAACAGAATAATTCATAGCATCATTTATAATCCACCAAAAACAGAAGCAGCCTGCAACTTGCAGGAAAGCAAGAACGGTTCTTAAATTAAGCTAATTTGCTTTCAAGCAAATCATAGGGGAGCTGGCTTGCACAGGCATGGAAATATGAAGAGTTTTCGTTGATTAATTGATGAAAGTCGGCATTGGCTGGTGCCCAAGAGTGGAAAAATCAATGATGCCCTCAGCTTCAGTGCAGTGATAGTCCAGCAGCAAAACATGGAAGCACTGCTTCTACTATTAACTCTTGAACGTAACTTTTTTTGCTGTTTTAATCTACTCAACACTGTTCCCATTGGTGATTTCTTATTTTTTGATGAGCTGAACATGATTTACTAAAGCCAAAATGTAAAATATGACACAAACTACCATTCTGAACAAGAAAACAGGAATATATTTCACATTCCATCTATCTTTTATTGCTAAAATCAATAATAGGTTCTCACTGACTTCTCATTAATCCAGATTCTGATTTGCATGCTCCCTAAGAAATGGACTTGCATCATAAAAGCTGCAGTAGTAGCAGCAGAGTTAACGGGGGGAAAGCCAAAGCATCTGGACGTGTTGGGCTGCTGGTGGCATAGTGGTTAGGGAGTTGCCCTTGTGATCAGAAGGTTGTGGGTTTGAATCCCAGGACTGCTAGTAGCACCTCTGCCCCTTGAGTGTGGTACTGCTCCCCGGGTGCTGTGTTCCTGGCTGCATTCTGCTTCACTTAAGTGAATGGGTTAAATGGCGAGAAAGAGTTTTGTACTGTTCACTCCGTGTGCTCCAGTGTGTTAATATATGACAAATGGTCACTTTACACTTTATGTGTTGTCTACAAGAGGTTAGGTAACCATCCATTCACACTGGCAGACAACTAGTCATTTGTTTCGCCTCAGGTTTTGGCTTCTCTACTAAATGTGACTCTGAGCAGACTGATCACCACCTGGTATGGCCTTGTGCTGGTTAGATTTTCTGTCTGATTTGTGTTGATGCAATGAGCACTTCACAATAACGTATGCCATTCTAATCTCATGATGACAAATCACTGGAGTTCCTCTCCACCTTCTACCTATGTTTTCACTAAATCACAGCTAAATGTCTTCTGATCCTGTCAGAAATGGCTGATAGTCTGTTGCTCTGTTGCCTGCTAAAATGAACACACAGTAATGAGGGGATATGGCTGGCTCTTCTCTAAACTTAATTTTCTCTTTTTCCTGGAGTAATGTCAACATATATAGAGAGGAATAGTGAACAAAATACTGATGGTTCAAGTAAGACGGTCCTGTGCAAAAGTCAGATACCTCCCTTCTGTTATTTAGCTCTAGTCAAAATGTCCATTACTGCAAAATGGCACGTTATACATTTTTCAGTGTCAGAAAAAAAACACAAAACATGTAAGCCTCCAACACTGATAATGATATAAAATAGTTCAGTAATTATTTTGCCCAATCTTTACTTTTGTGCATCCTGCTGCCACTTAATTCATCGTCATCCCAACAGTACTTTACAGCTGTTTCCTCCCAATAACAACAGCTCCCAATGCTCTCACTGACATTATGTTACCGTTCAAAGAGACACTAACATTCAGGCAAACAGCTACCCACACACACCTCAGCCTTTTCTCATAATGGAGTTCCAGCAAATATGTTTGGGATGAGTTGGAGTGAGTTGCTCTTGAGGCTGAGTGCATTAAAATCTTTACAGGAATGTTCCAACATTCCAGAAGGCCTCCCAGAAGAGGTAAAGCCCTCCCAGATGAGGTTACTGTAGCAAGAAGGAGAAACTCTCTACTAATACCTTTTATTTCATAAGAAATATCAGTGTCTACAAAAAAGAAAAAAGAGGAGTAGTATTATCGTTGTATTAGTATGAGTATTAATACTATATAACTTCAGAATTCACATTACTGTAATCTGTGTACTGCCTTTCCCACAATGAATGTACATGTTGTAGTAACTGGATGACGCTTTGAGTTTTTGTTTGTGTGTGTGTGTGTGTGTGTGCTGGTACCTGAGGTAGTGCACATCTGTGATCTCCTGCATACACAGCCAGCAGAACTGACACGCACACACTGTGCAGTTCATCCTGTTGCAGCTGCCATCATTGGTCTTCATGATATAGGCACCACAGCGTGGACACGCTTTAATCTCCTCTGCATCTGCAGCACACAGCAGCCAGATTCACTCAGACAAGCAAGGGCAAGAAAACACACCGCATGGAATAAAGTATATTTGTATATGTGCATTTCTACTACACTCTCAAAACGAATGTGTCATTTATGTAAACATCAGGTCTTATCTATGTACACATCAACATATTCTGTGTCAATTATGGGTGCTTTAACACACACATTTGTAATATAGCTACAAAAAGTGTAGATGCCGTCCCATTGTTACATCACAAGAAAATCTTTCTTTACTGTTAGAAGTCTGAACAACTGTATGTATAGAAGCGCTTAGATAATAATGAGAGAAAGAAACGGTAAACTGTACAGCGATGCGTACCATTTGTACTAAATGGATGTCAGCACATCATGCCATTATCTCTTTTTCAAATGCTGATTCTGAAAAATCGCTCTTATATTTTTTGTGCTTATTGTGATATTTCTTGTCAAAATGCAAGTAACTGTATCTGCACAGAATACTGGATCAAGCATGCTCGTAGATAAGTATTATGAGTGAGGCTGTTGAGAGACGTAACCGGAGCACTTTGTTTCATACCTCCACCAGGCTCCTCGCTGAAAACGTAGAGCGTAGAGGCATCGTTACCCCCCAAGGTGTGACGGGCACGCTGACGCCTGGCCTGGTCACACGTTTGGTCAGGGTGCCACAACTGACGGCAGTGGTAGCAGAACTCGGTGTCACAGCCCTCGCGGCCACAGCTCAGCTTAGGACACTCCGCGCAGCCATATGCTATCACTGCATAACTACACAAACAGTACACCTTTCACACACCTTTCACACACAGTACGCCTTTCACAATATCTAACCTCATCTCTAGTTCTCACAGTAGCTGTTAAAGCATCCTTTCGGTAAACGTAAAGATGATTAGAGAGATACAGACGTGTGCTAAAGGTGTTTTTCCCAATATGTTAACCGAACACAAACTGCGCATCAAAAAGTCCAGAAATCTATCGAGGATAAAACTGTATATGAATGTATTGTACTGTCAAAAGACTTGCTAGTGATACTTTAGTGAAAATCTCAGCGACAAAAACATTCTTATGTTACTTCCATCTTTGGCCAGAAGAATCTCCCCATTTTTTAAAAAAGATGAAACAGGCTTCAGAATATCAAAATGTAATGCCTTTCAAGTTATTAAGTGGCAATATGAATTAGAAATAGTGAATTTAAAAAGACACACCAGTTATTGCTGATGTGTTCAAGAAGTGCCAGCGGCTCATTGTAGCATTGCAGCATTGTCCTGCTCTCTATAATTTTTTTAAAGAAATATACATCATTATAAATGATACAGTCACTAAAAATGTAAATAATATATTTTTTTTGTTTTGGATTCCAGACCAGTATGTGCTGTATATCAGTTTCACTTTCAGTAAAGAATTGTAATTTTTTTGCATCCTTGCACAACACTCTACAATTATAAACGACACTAGGAATAAAGGTTTTAACCTGATCTATGGTTTATTGTGAATGGAAAATGAGCATCTAAACCCAAAGCTTGTTTTTTGTTGTTTTTTTTTGCTCAGATGTTTGTTTCAGCTTGGTCATTCTTGATCAAGATGAATGAAGGAGGTAAGCAGAAGAGAGCAGGTGCAGGAGACATCTAATCCTGCATTGTTTATAGGAGGATCAACAGTCAGTCACAGCTCCCTAACATTAAACTGCTTCTGTTGCTGTGAGGAAACCCAACACTGGACTCTAGAGTTATGCATAATGCATCAGAGAATAGCACACTCATTCACACAGGCCTTGTGTCCATTTAGAGCATGCAGCCTGCAGAGTGGTCTTTCATCTGCTGCACACTTTCCAAAAAAGAAAAGGGTTTTACATCTCCTCTTTCCTTTTCCTCTGCTATATCACACCACTATAATACCAATATAATTATTCATGATATTTTCAAAAACAGATAATAATGTCTAGAATGATGAATAGAGCTGCCGATGATTCCAAATTGCGAAGGTTTCATAGTAATTACAGTATAGTAATTTACATCCAGGAAATCTTTTTCAAAAATATTTTTACATGTAAGTAAGTAAGCTGAAAAAAAAGACTGGAAAAAGCTTCTTTATTATGTATTCTTAATCACTTAGTAGAGTTTGTAATTAATTTATCATATTTACATTAACATACTATACATTAGAATTGTATACTTTTTTAAAAAATGTGTTCTCCAATTGTTCTTTGGTTATTATTATATAATGATTATTCACAGTTTTCTGCAAAGTTTGGGCAATACTGCTCTATGTTTTGATGACTGAGTATGTTACCCCGTGCTCTACATGTAATATACTTACATATGACATTCTATAGCAAATGACCATTTTACTATGCTAAGAACTATTTCAAATGTATTTTTATGAGTGCTGTTATACAGAAAGGTTATAAAGAGTCAGCAGTGGTGTGTCAGACAGCGTTGAATGCCACAGAAAATTGCTACACAAAATGTTTACAGTGATTATGATAGTTTAACAAAAAGCTTTAGACTGTAGAACCATAGCAACTCATGGTAATATATTTAAAATAGTTCTTAGCAGGGTAAAAATGTTTTGTTTTTTTTTTAATGATGAAAAAGCGATTGCATATGGCTCTTTAAAGAACCTTTGCAAAACAGTCACATATTGCATCAAAGGATTCAGCTGTGGTTACAAACAAAACATTTGTCAAAAGTGTTTAAAGTACTAAATGTTTTTTTTTTTTAAGTGTATTAATGTATTAAAAAACTAATCAAAACTTCTGAAAGATGTGAATGTTTTTTATGTAATCTAATCAGTGCTGAACACTCTGTCTCACTGGCCAAGCTGCACTGAATCCAGGTGTCTGTGATTGTTAACTAATAACATCCAAAGAGGCTCTGCCACGGTGATTTGTCAGTCATTAGCTGTGTTATTGTGTTAACCTGCAGTCGGGCGCGGGGCACCAGCGCGTGTCGGGGTCAGCGGCTAAGAAGCGGCGCAGTTGGAACTCCTCGAAGCGCTCCAGCAGGGCGCCATCATCCAGGATGGCACGGACGTCCGGAGGAGCCAGCGCCTCGGGGCACTGCGGGCAGGCAATGCCCACTCGGCTCTCTGAGATCTCAATGCGCAGGTACTGGCGCAGACAATCAGTGCAGGCACGGTGCGGGCAGGAGGACAGGCGGGGGAAGTGAGCGCGGGGCTGGCTCAGCAGGCACAGGGGACACTCCACCAGGTGCTCCAGCAGCTGCTCCTGGCTGGACGAAGACAGGGACAGGACCCCCGTGGAGCCACTGCTGCCACACTCTGCGGCCTGCTGCTCGCCCCCAGCCACTTCGCCCTTCACCAGATCTCCTTCACCACTCTCTCCACCACCATCTCTCTCACCCAGGGTTGGATCCTAGAGAGAAAGAGGCATCAAAGTTAATTTGACATAAAACTCAATTTCTTTGAATAAAAAAACAAGGTTAATGTGGTAGACATTGTTTCAAAACATACTTTTTATGCATTTCGAATTCACTACTTTTGTGATGTCACTAAACCAGTGAGGTAAGCATATATGTGTTTTTATTGCAATCAGTCAGAAAAGCATAGTAGTTCACACACACACTTATACACACACGCAAACATAAATATCAGCCTCCAAGCCAAAATAACAAAAGGTATCCCTTTATTCCAAGGGATAAAGAAAGGTTGGAAACGGTCATGTAAAAATAAATGACTGTTTTTAGTGAATAAAAGTGGATTTCGGGAGAAAAAACAAAATGCAAGAACAATGTAGGATACTGGCCCGTTAAAATAGCAATTTTCTACATAGCTATTGTCCAACTGCTTTTTATCCATTAGTATTAAAACACTTTTTTGTATTAAAATATTTTTTAATATAACTTCTTGTATTTTGTCTCATTTAAGGAACAGTCTCAGCTCAAATGTCCAGACTAATAACATTTCACTGCTTTCTCAAAATTGTTGTATAATTCAGTTATTAAAGATGTAAACAATGTCAGATCAGGCAGAAATGTGCAGTTATGATGAAAGTTTATAAAGAGTTGTTCTCAGTAGTGGTGTATCAGATGGGTTGACTGCCTCTAAAAGCTACCTCACAGAAGAGTATTACACAAAATGTTTACACGGTTTAATAAAAAGCTTTTTTTGCTATTTGTATGATTAAATGTACACGCTGAGTGGAGAAGAACACGCAGGGTGTTATAAGGTAAAACACAGGAGAAAACCTTTTTTCTCAGAAAGTACCGGTTATTTGGATTATGAATAAAATGGCCTGTGTTGTAGACATCGGTTCCCATTCTGTTGTAACTACCGTTGGTTCCTATTATCACCACTTCAAAGAATTTCAAGTCAGTAAGTTTCTCTCTAAAGCACCATTTCACATCAAACCGTTTTGAAGGCCTTTGTTTGATGTTTGATGATGAAACTGAACGGAATTCCCCTCTCAAACTAAAATCCACAGTAAAGTCCTTTGCTTCAGCCCAGAACCGCACAATGTAGGGTGTTATAGGGCATATAATAATTTTCCCCCACATAATCTGCTCCAATGACTTCAATCATAGTACACATTTACCTCTTCAACAAAACAGCTCTAAACTGAATGCGCAATGGTATCTACATTTGGCATGGTTTGGTTGCTTGAAAGTGTACAATTTCTTGTGGAGTCCCACAAGGTTCGCTCTTGGGAAATTTGCTTTTTATACATTACCTTTCTGTACTGCTTTTTATGCGCCACCTCTCTTTCATAGTTATACTGATGATTCGCAGTAGTACATTCTCACTATTTCTAAAAATCAAAATTCAATTGACAGGCTTACCAACCTGAGACATATGAGTGGTGAAAGAAGTAGTGTGAATCATTGATTGGTCATATGTATAAAAATACAGGGTAACCAGTATCACTGTCTTTGACTCTTCCCATAAAAAAACAACTGTTAATCAAAAGGTGTATCAAAGGACAATAAAAGTCTGAAACTGAATTTATTCATTTTTCTCAAGAGCTTTCATTGTTACTGTAATCTTGCTTTCTGGTATCAACCAGAAGTGGACGAATTACCTTTCTGAGTCCTTTTGCTTATAAAGAGTTTTTTTTCCCCTTGCTGCTGTCACCTTCAGCTTGCTCATTAGGCGTTTGGACCAAGTAGGTCGATAGAAGGGGGATGAGGGGGGATGCCATCTCCCTTGTTAGCAAAATGATCAAAATGCATCTCCCTTGTTAATCTGCCATGACATAGTGTGTGTTGGTTAGTGGTGTGGGAGCAAGGGGATGAATTTGTTGTCCCCCCCCCTCCCTCCAATTAAAAAATACCAAGTCACCTGCTTCTTGAATTTTTGTAAAGTTGCTTTGTGACAACATCCAATAAAGTAAAAAGCACTACACAAATAAATCTGCATTGAAATGAACTGAATTCTATGATGTGACTCCTTGAACAGAAAGGGAGTTATGAGTGCTGAAGATACGTGTATGTGCATACCTGCTAGATATCTGTCATGATACAATATAATCAAGGTCATAGATCAACTCTAAACCCAGAGTCTCCGCTCGTGTGCGTGTGTGCGTTCGTGTGGATGGGGTAAAATGCAGGGCTAAACCACTCTGTTTCCTGGCAACAGCAAGGAGACACTTGCAATAGTGCTAATTGAATAAAATATCAGAATGAGGGCAGAAGAGTCTGCCTTACCTAGCAACAGTGATAAATATGGTATGTCATTGCAGACCTTTGCAGCCTGTCTTCTTTTATTATATGCTACTACCCTTTCATGTTATGTCCTACACATTAAGGCAAAAAAAAACCTCACACGCTGAAATCTTAAGAGCTCGTTTGAGAATTTACATCAAGATTCAAAACAAGGGTTTAGTATAACACAAAAGACCTGTTGCTTGTTAATGCTGTGTATCCTGCTGGTGGAATCCCCCTCTATCTTCAAAAACCTTCTGAAGACTCATCTGTTCAGAGAGCAGCTTCTTGCATTACTCTTACATAAAGAGTCGGTACTCTCCTCTGGTTCTCACACTGCCCTGAAACTTGAAAGTTTCCTCATATTGTTAGTTGCTTTGTATAAAAGCATCTGGCAAATGGATGTAATGTGTCTATAAAGAATTAAGAACATCCCCCAAAACTACTTCTGAAGATCACTCTTAATATACATATTACCACCAGTAGCACAAAAAAATGAAAAACGGACCAGTAGAAATTCCAGTAACTTACGCTGAAGTTACATTGAAACGACCTTCTCCTGTACAGCTACTTCCCAGGAGATGCAAGGTTTTGTATCATGAGTGAAAGCAAATGTTCTGCCAAGAATTTCTGGTCTTCAGAATGGTGTAACTGGCTAAGCACTGGACCTATTGATGAGAAATCATGAGTTTGATTTATTGCGATGTCATCTTTGGTTGGGAGTCCACAATTGGCTTCATGCTCTCTTGTGGCCCTCCCTGTCCCCCTTTAGTGCAACCAACATGTAACAGAATAGACTGTTAGTGTTGCCCCTGAACATGCTGAGCTGTACAATGACACTATATTAGCCTAAAAAAAGACATGGAAGCCTGTGTTAGCCTTCACTGTCCCAACAGGGAATCTTAACTAGCAGATGGAAGTGGACTTAACTAAATTCGGGTGAAAACTACTATTACTTGGGGGGGAGATTTATACCTATTAGCATAAGTAAAAGAGACAAAGAAAATATA
Organism: Alestes dentex; assembly: GCA_037576975.1. NCBI lineage: Eukaryota > Metazoa > Chordata > Actinopteri > Characiformes > Alestidae > Alestes > Alestes dentex. The sequence continues at coordinate 9,491,612 of JBBIGA010000153.1, read as the reverse complement.
CAGTTATAATCAATTAAGGATTTTGGAAAAGTTCCCTTTAACTCATTTTAATCTGCTGCCAGAGTAGTTGGCAAGCTTGCACGACCACACTGGCCATAGAAAATTAATCAGAAATGAACTGGACCTTTCTGTGTTCCATGCCTCCTCCATTGCTGGATACACTGTGATAGTTTCTGAGAATGCGTGTGCACACTGAGAATAAAATTCTCTATGGGTTTATTAATGATTTGTTTCATTACAGCAACAGTAAAACACAAATGAAATGCCACTGTACTAAAGTATATCATAATATAGTTTGTGACTGAATAAAAGTCTATGAATTTTGACATCCCATATCGAAATAAATGTGAGAGAAATATTGGTAAGTCACATTATTAAAGAAGAAAAATAGCTGCAGAGGCTTCTTCATTGTTGCATCATTAAAAGCTGAAACTGAGTCATTTTCTTACCTGTTCTGCATGCTCCTGCTCTTTGGGTGCTAGCGTGATGGCCACATCTTCTCGGTTTGGGGCGGCAGGTTTCTCACTCTTGGGATCCGATTTGGGCTTGCGGCTGAAGAAGCTTAGGAAGCTGAAGGGCTGGGACTGCTGCTTGGGCCTTTTCATCGTAGGTCGCGGGACAGTCCAGCCAAACCAGCATGAGCAAATCAGGTCCTATCTGTGTGTGAGTGAGCGTGTGGGACCTTTACGGCTCGAAGGTGGGAAGCAATAGCGTAGGCATTTGCAGAAAGCGGAAAAGATGTCCACTAGAGGGTTCCCCACTTGACGGCATCATCACTTTCTCGACCTAAAAGGATGCCTTCTGTATGTTCTTTCTTCCTTCTGGATCTTCTTTTTTTCTTTCTGGGTCTTCTGTTGTATTTAAAAAGAAACCACTCTGGAAGAAAGAATACTGTGAAAACATCTATGGAAGACCAACAATAAGTTTAGTTAATGTACTTTTAGTTCAGTTATTGTACTGCCATCAAGATAAAGAGCGTGCATGCATGCTGGCTACATTGTTATATCACAAGGGAACCACACTACATTCATGGCGATGTGATAAAATGTAGGACTGAACTATGGGTGGGTAATATGTCCATTATTGTGATAAATGCACATTATGTCACAATGTGTATCTTGTGGATAATATAAGTACATACAGAGCACTTAATAACTGAGGGTTTCAATATAAGGAGAGCACAACATCACATGTTACATGGGTCTAAAGCAACCAAGGAAGCTGCATACCGCCGGTGTTGGAACAAAGCCTCATAAAAGTACCCCCGCAAACCAGCTGACATCACAAATTACATAGAGACAAACTGATCCAGCTAAATCAGCAATGAATGGCTGGAGGAGAAGGTTGTGTGATTCTTAGTGTAGTAGGTTATTTTGGACCATTTGGGAAATTCTGAAGGCAAAATAGGCAATCGGTACTTTCAAACAATGCAAAAAAATGCAAGATCTTGTTCCGACACTGACAGTGTGTTACATGTACAACCTGTTTGGCTCAAACCGCACCGCCGACATCATACATCACATCTTTCGGTCTTTGCCTGCGTTCACACAAAGTCTCTGCAATAACATTTTTGAAGGCACAACTGAGGCAAAGCCACTGCCTCATAATGACAAAGTCAAATAACAAGGCCTTGACAGTCACTGGCTAATTTTTTTTTAAAGCACATTTTATTCACCACACAAAACCCTGCATTTTACACCTTTACCAGTTTCACATGTTGAAACTCTTTCAGTAATTATTTATTTGGCAAACAATTCTGTAAGCCGAAGAAAAGCACTACCGCCTTTAGAAAAGCTGGTGTGACCACAGCACAGAGGACACAAAGGACAATCTAAAATCAATCAGTTCTGAACAGTTGTCCAAGTTGGATGCAGAGCAGTGCAGAAAGCACACTGGGAGCGGAGGAGTCTGTGGCACATTTGATGTGGGCAGTGGGCCGGGAGGACACCGTCAGCAAAGAACACCAGGAATCATCCATGTTGAAATCACTGCAGTTCATCAGACCAGCTAGGGTCATGTTTACTCAAGCTGACTGGAACAACTCGTTGCAGAGAACACGCAAAAATCCTCTGCATTCAGACACACTTATGAGAATCTGAATCAGGTTCCTGCTAGAACATGTCCAATTCCATTCCTATTAATACCTTGTGTATATTTGAAAAATGCAAATACAACCAAGGGCTCCACTGGCCAGTATGGATTATTTTTCCTTAATGGGAACATAATGGGACTCTACTTTTCCTTTCCTTTGTTAACATCTTCCTCCAAAGAAAAGACACCAAGTGAGGGGCCAGAGCTAGAAATGGAGACAGAAGCTGCAGGCAGACATTGCATCATTTAGCTGCCTAATGGTAAGGCAGAGCGAGGCACCCTGGGAATCCATAGAAATCCTTGTGGGAGATAAAGTTTAAGTGCATCTTCAATATTTTACATGCTTTTCGTCTGACCATATTGCTCGTAACATTCACTGTCGATTGTATAAGAGCTAAGCATGTAAATCAACAGGAAGGAAAACAGCTGAATAAGGGCGTAAGAGTTCAGATAAGAAGTGACTATATGTTCCTTATAGTTGATAAAAATTCCCCCCGGTGTGCTTTGACCCAAAGCTGAACTTGGATCTAAGAATATACATAAATCCTCCTGCTTATATTCCTTGCATACATAAGCTGTACTGTCTAAACGTTACACAAGACATGCGTTTTAAAACAGTTTAAATATTTCTATCGCATCCTCTTGCTCTTGCCCATAGGTTTCAGACTCCTGGGGGTCTTTCATGGAAATCACAGAATGTGAAAACACCACATTGGATATTATGTGGGACCAGACAGGCTAGCCATCACTCCCTAGCATTAGTGAGCCTGTCACCAATTCACCACTTGTCCTTCCTTGGACACGTTTGGTTGGTACTAAGCACTGCATACCAGGAACACCCCACAGGACTGGCCATTTTGGAGATGCTCTGACTCAGACTTAGTCTAGCTATCACAGTTTGGCCCATGTCAAAGCTGCTCAGAACCTTCACCTGTCAATTTCCCCAACACATGAACTTCAAGAACTGACTGTAATAATATATTATCTATATTCATCCATAGTTGTCTGTCAGGGGTTTAATGCTATGGCTGTGTATCTGTGTATGTGTAATGTTACATGCCTTGTGCTGCAGTAGTGAGTGTGCAAAACATTCAGATTTAGTAAAGTGGCCCCTTATAGTCACGCATTAACACACCACAGCACACAGTGGAACAAGGTGAAATTCTTTCTCTGCATTTAACCCATTCACTAAGTGAAGCAGGGGGCTGCCACCAATGGGGGGCACCCGGGGAGCAGTATGTGGGGAGGGTACCTTGCTCAGGGGTACCTCAGTGATAACACTAGCAGTTGGGATTCGAACACTCAACCTTCTGATTGTAGGGGCAACGCCCTAACAACTAGGCCAATATCTATGCTAAGTATGATCAAAGGTTGCATTTTACTGGAAAGAAATGTCCAGCCAAGAATGAACTTCTATCGGATTGACTTAAAATCACCTTAACATAAGCGCTGAAGACTAAATAAAAAATACAGGCAGCACCATTCAGGGGTTTTATGGCTGCTCCCATTAGAGAAGTCTGTTCTGATGTCCTTTAGAGGCCTTCATAGGGACTGCATCAGGGGCTAAAAGCTTCTTTAACCCCTAAGCAAAGTGGACATTATCATGCCATATATTTTCATTAAAAGCACTGCATGACTTGCTCAGGGTTGCGATGAACAGAAGAAGAGAGATATTATAGCCTTCAGGTCCCAAATATAATAATATGTCTTTTGGTGTAACAAAAATATGTATTTTGGTGTTATTTGAATTATGGACTCTGATTGTGCATCTGAGTCAAATTACCACGGCCCCAGATAACTAACCATAGCTTTTCACCAATATTATCATCACTTTGTGGTTATATTGTCATTCGTCAGGCTGTAAAGGCTCCCAGTAAAAAAAAAAATGTCTAAAAAGTTTGTATCTGGAAGCCCTCCGGTATTAAGAACATGCTGGAGTTCAGTGAGTAATACACAGTGGTCCTCTGGGAAGTTCCCTCTTAGCAACAGTGATCTATTATTGCTCAGTGCTACTCTTGCTGAGATAGATTTGGGAATAAGAGACACCTTTCATATACCTGGTGTTCTAAGAGATTCCCCACACTTTTAGCTAAAAGGGTTTTATACATTATCCACTAAATACTATAACATCCTTTTTGTGCTATAACAGAACCATGAATTATATGCATTATAGAGTCACCATCACAGGGATTATGCATAACAACAACAAAATAATAATACTTCTAATAATACTACTAATGAGGGATGCACCGAAAATTCAGCCACCGGAAAAAAAATATTTCACGCGACCGAAACAGTGATGACGCACTGATGACGCAACCACAGCCTGCACACGAACTCAGATCGATTAGTCAGCATTTTTTGCGTATATGTGAACACGCCAAA
>JBBIGA010000153.1:9440472-9480558 GCA_037576975.1 Alestes dentex | reverse complement strand
TCTTCCATCATCCTATAAAATGTATATATCAAAAATAACATACATACATGGCAAAATTAATTTGTGAGTCCTATTCTGGTATGAATTATTAGTTTTTGCTGGTATGCTGTGATAAATACTCAATAAATACAATAGTCTTGTATTTGCATTCCACTGGAAAAGGGTCGTCTTGTGGTGAATATATGGAGCATAAGTGCATGATTTTCTCTTTACTTTGTCTTAACTCTGGATGCCGTGTCCAGTAGATGGCAGCAAAATGTTAGTTCCATAAGACAGACCAGCGAGAGGAAACGGTGGTAACTGTGAGGCATGCTTTGTTTATCTTTTAAGGCATGCAGCGAGGCATAAACATTTCCTCCAGGTATATAATTAGAGCAGACTATCTTACTAGCAGCTTTCATTCACTGATTGTATTGAATGAAATTGCTCATGGTTATAATTTCACTGTCGTGTGACTGTTGTTACTAATGATGTAATAATGTCTTCATAATCACGACCTTGTGAATCTTTCTGTGCTGCTTTTCAGTGGATTCTAAAGATGGCATAGGCATTAACACTTCAGCAAGCCTTACCTTCGAGGGCGACTTTCTGCTGGGTCACGATCTTAACTTCTCAGATCCTGATAATGACAGCAAGATCATAGGCCTGGAGAAGTTTTCAGGTGAGTGTTGAGGCTCCAGCACAGCAATCAGAGTACATTAAGTATGTAAAGTAAAGGGGCAAGCGCAAACACAGTGTAAACAATGTGAAATTCTTTCTCTACATTTAACCCCTTCAAGTGAAGCAGTGGGCTGCCTGGGGAGCAGTGTGTGGGGATGGTACCTAGTTCAAGGGCACCTCAGTGGTGCCACTAGCAGTTCTGGGATTCAAACCCATGGCCTTCTGATCACAGGGGCAACTCCCTAACCACCAGCCCACCAGCTGCCTAGTGGTTAGTGAGCCAGTAACAATGCTAGAGGCACTATCTCCTCTAGTATTGATTGTGACTGGCTGATGCTGAAACAAAATTAAACACAAGCTACTTATTCAAACGGTCTCACAGTTCAGTTTGGTTTTGCTCCATGGATTCAGTCAGGCATTATTCCAACTGGAGGCCACTTCTCCATTTGATTCTGATAACTCTGGGATTGGTTCAGGTCATGGGAGATCCTACAGCTAGGCACTGGAACAATAACAAAGCAGAAACGTATCCAAACCAGGAGATTAATATTTATACAAATAATGTGCTGTTTGAGGAAAGCCAGGCTGTTTTTAGTTTGGTTCTATGTGTGAATGTTTTGTTCCAGACTAGGCAGTGATGGGCTACTGTATGAATCTTACTGTTCTTCTTGAATGACTACAAATTGTTGAGACAAAGTCTTGCATCTACATGTTGTTTAGAGTTTTTTTTTTTTTTGAAAATGCCTGCTCATTTATTCTGTAGAGAATGTATGAGGTCTGGCACTGATGTTGGATGAGAAGGCCTGGCTCACAATCTCCATTCCAGTTCATCCCAAAGGTGCTGGATGGGGTTGAGGTCAGGACTCTGTGTCGGCCAGTCAAGTTCTTCCACACCAAACTCTTCCAACCATGTCTTTATGGATCTTACTTTGTGCACTGGGACACAGTCGTGCTGGAATAGAAAAGGTTCTTCCCCAAACTGTGTCCACAAAGTTTGAAGCATGGTGTTGTCCAAAATGTCTTGGCCTGCTGAAGGATTAAGATTGCCCCTCACTTCAAATAAGAGACCTAGCCCAAACCTTGAATTAAGATGTGTGTCCCAATACTTTTGTCAAAATTGGCGTGTCTCTAATGCTATAGATCTGTGGCACTAATTCAGTTCAACTTTACCATTTTTTGCTGGGGATTAAAAGCATCACGTGGGAGATTTATGCAAAGCTTGGTGATGATTCATTCTTAGACCATTCCTTAGATCCATTAGATCATCACTTATTGCACAAACATTGCACTTGCATATTTCTGGAGAATATGAAATAATATAGCTTACAAATGAAATATAATTTGGTTGGGAATACAGGGGCCTTTTTTTTTTCTTTTTTTTGGGCTCGCTCAAGCAAACTACAGGTTATATACAGGTATTTTCAACAAAATTGGCATGCCTTCCTGGATTGGATGACATCTACTGTACTTGTATCCCAGAATTATGACTCATAATGAATGGGCTTGGTTAAACAAGCACTTGGTCAAAATTCAGATATTTCTGTGCATCACTTCAGTTAAACACAGGTTCAGTTAAGGTTTACCATGTGACTAAACACTCATAGGATTCTGACACCATTTCACTTGCATTTTCCTTATATAAGAGTGCATAAACAGATCAATCATTGATCAAAGTATTTAGCACTGTTTAGCCACATGGCCAACATCAGATGTTTGGCCAGAAAAAAGAAATAAAGTGAAAAACAAACAATTCAATCTGTTTCCTTATACTGGTTGACTTGAATGTGATTTCTAAGGTTGCTATGTTGTTGAACAAAGAAAATACAGGGTTGCCAGTGACTAATTCTTAATAAGCTGTAATTAAGTAAGAGCACCTTCAGGATAACGCACTGGTGTAACGGAGGTGTGACCGTCTTGCATAGCAACAGTCACGTTCAACAGCAATAAAAGAAATGTGTTTAACTCTTTTTGGTTAATTAAATTTTAGTGTACACCACACCTTCAGTCCGTTAACTGTGGTTTTAATATGAACATGTGAATATAAACATGTGAAAGGGGGAAACCAAGAAAAAATTGGACTGGAGTTATGGATTTCTCTTATTTGTGCGTGAAAGCTGCACCTATTGTTGAATGGGTGTGACTAAATGTGGTGGTAGGAAAGTGCAGTGGGAAACTTTCCTGCAGATTTTTGTTTCATCCACAGTCTGCCCCTCTTGCTCCAGCGAAATAACTTCTTCAGAAGTCCTTGATTGGAGCGGGTAAGGAGGCCGCACGTTAGATTTAGCTTGTAACGAAACTCTTCTGGAAAGTGGATCTGCAGGGGGGAAGGTTGATGGCCACTGTTTTATCTGTACTGCAGTACAGACTTGGACAAAATAAGGTTGGTGTGAAAGGGCCTCCTCTGGGGAAACCACCAGAGGCTCCACACAGGCATCCAAAGGGGCATGCCCTGCAAATACAATACAAACAGTACAAAGATATAAATATGGACTCATGTATTGAAAATATATATACGTCTTGAGTATATGTATGTATATATGTACAGAGTAAGAACACAATGGATACACTGTGGGGCCGAAGACAACTGCAGTCATATTGGCTTTGACAAATTTATGATAAATTAATGAAAAATTGTACATCTGGGAGCAAACTTAACCTAGTTTATCCTGTACTAACTGCCTCAGCTCCTCCTAATCAAGAGACCTAGTTAGCCGCTGGCTGATGCCATGGCACTAGGGTGTACGCAGCTAGGGAACACTAACCATAATAGCTTTTGTTGAAGCGTAATAATTAGTCTCTGATGGGGTGGTGGAGTAACTGTTGTCCCAAGGCTAATACCAAGACTAATATCCTGATACTGAAACGTCTTGCACATGTAAAAAGAGGATTTTTCGTGATTTCTTATCCAGTGAATATGTGGACATTAAAACTTACTTAAAAGCCTTTTCTTTAGTATTCAATAAGTAACCTGGCATAAGCCAGTTGCAGTTACAGAGCATTGCACTGCATCTTAAATAGCTGTATGTGTTTGTGTGTGTGAAGCTGTGGGAGAAGGCAAAAAGAAAAGTCGTTCCAGTCCAATACATTTATCTTTTTTTTTTTTTTCTTTTTTTTTTATTGTATTCGGTGTGCTGTAACTTGCAATCAAATTTTACTTTTTTCTTTTGTTAGTTCATTAGTTAGTGCTAAGTATCACTAGGTTGAGGAGAGAGGCTATAGATGCCTTAAAACTTTCAGGGGAGTGCTCTCCCGTTTTGCTGCATGTGTATTAGACAAATCGCTTGTATTCAAAAGAATCAAATGCATTGATTGCATTTTGTAGACGGAAGTAATGTTGCCCGTTAATGATTAACTGTTAAATGCAAACAGTGTGAAACAATCAATTTAAATGAATTTTTGAGAATGTATTGAGTGATTGTCTCTTTGCTGTCTGTTGTCATTCAGTGTTGAGTGTGTTGTCCTTGATACTCGGTTCATTTTCTTATAGATAGTCTTGCTATGTTGTTTTGTCTCCTCAACCAAATGAATCTATTTAAAACCATGTAATATTTCACATGATGAATTGAAAACAGGGCAACAAGTTTTAGTCAGCAGACTTAATGTTGTCTTCTTGATGTCTTCTTGATGTCTTCTTACTAATGTCTTCTCACTTTCTACACTAGTCACTATATTTGAGGCATGATTTGAAAACCTTGTTTTTTGGACTTAATATTTTCTGCTTTGCATATTTTCCATGACTGTGCATGAGACACTATGGCTTCTATTCACATGAATCCTAAACTGTAGTTTTAAATCCTGTACTCACCGCCTTCAAACTAAATTCATTTTAGTTATAGCTAAGACTAAACCCTGTCCCAGCACACCGTGAAAAATGCACTGTGGTATCAATCAGCTTTTCTTTCTGATGCATGTTAGGGCTTTCACCTAGAAGACAACTGAGTTCCTGTGCCACACCAGCTACATTGCTATAGACTGACATTAAGATTTTTTGGTGGGTTTGTTAAAAACATTTATGATAATCGGATACAAAAAATATTGAATTAACACTAAAATCAAACCCTAATCAGCCATAGAAATAAAAACATCCCGCACTACTTGTTAAGCTGCAAACATAACCTGCATTGGTAGAACAAAGACAGTATAACGAACTAAGCCTCTACAGAATCCAGAATAATGTAAGATATAGCATAATATGAGAAAAACGCTCTTTGCTTATTGCAGCAAAGTTAGATTGTAACAATGTTCTTGATAATGAATATAAATTTAAAATAAGAAAGCAAAAAGAAAAAGGAAGGTTATATTTACTGTGTATTGTAATGAGTGATATACATATATATACACACACAGAGACATATATAGATACATGTTTGTTTGTTTGTTTATTTATTTATATGATAATGTGTGTTTGGAGGAAAGCCTGTTCCAGCATTTTTCAAAGAAATGGCCTAAAAATCATTCAAGCCATTGTTACATGATATGATGGGGATGAAGGTTCTTAATAGCTAATCTTGCAGATCTTGCTATACTTTTTCTTATTTGTCTTTTTCTCTAAAGCTACTATTGGCATTTAATGTTGGGGTTGAATGTGACACTGTCACTCTGTGTGCTGAGGGTGGTGATGTTCTTTTCACGCACAGCTGAGAGATTGCACTCAGCACACTGGAAATATCTCTGGCTATAGCATTCTGTCAGAGCACACGATCTGAAAATAGCAAATCCTAAAAAAAAAAAAAAAAAAAAAGCAATGCCACCATTATAAAGGTCATCAAGACAGCCATCATCATCAAGGACACCATTACAGGAAGGCATTTATTCATCATCATCATCATCATCATCATCATCATCATCTCCTCTCGGTGTCTTTATCATCATCATCATCATCATCATCATCATCATCATCATCATCACCCCCTCATCATCATCAGCCGAGCCATTATAGTCATCATCATTATCATTAGGCTGGGTAATCATCCACCGAGGGTTTCCGAAAAGCCCAATATAAAGGCCAGTCTAGGCTTCAGTCACTCGTTTCTTCCATGTGTGAGGAGAGGGCTGCATAGGAGAGAGGGCCGTTTCATACACAGCCGACATACGAAAACTCGGAAGCTTTTTCTGTTACCTTGTTTGCGTACACCTTTTCTTTCTTTCTCATAAGGATACTGAGGCATCTTTACTGTAAACTGTGAGTATTGGAAGTGAATGTTCTTTTAAAACATTGTTCTCTTTCATGCTAGTGTTTGTGCTTTCACTACTGTGTTGGTAGTGGTAGTTTCACTTGAAAAGCTCTGTTTTTTATTATTGTGGGTATCGCCTTATTCCTAGGACCAGGATGGGAGTTGGGATTTACTTGAATGAAAAAATTTCATTTGTAGATGAAATGAAAAATGGTTTCCATTCTGTGATAATGGTTCTCTTCTGTTCTGTGCTAGAACAATAGTACAGCTGCAAGTTAATGTCCTGTCGTGTGTTTTGCCCTGACTGTGTGCAGCTGATATTAGTCTGCCTAGTTTCCAACTGGGAGACGAAGAGACCTCCTCCTTCAGTCGTCTCAGCATGGAGAGTGACGCCGATGACTTGCGTGCTGTTGAGAATGAGCGTGAGGAGGGGACGTCCGAGCCCTCTTTTCCACCGTACCTCTCCTGCAGGGGCTGCACGCAGCTCCTGGACGAGCCTCTAGGACCTGGCATGGACCTGGTCGGGCCCTACTGCCTGCGCTGCTGCAAAGGGAACATAAGTAGCATGGTGGAGAGGAACCAGCGAGGACTCTGCTTGGGTTCAGGTTCTGTCTCACAAACTGCAGGGACAGGCACTGAAACATCGGGGGGTGAGGACAGATCCCTGAAGCTCCACTCATGCATGTTGTGTGGCTTCTCCTCACGCTACACAAACCATGTCAAGAGGCACATGAAGGTTCATAATGGCGAGAAGCCATACAGGTGCCCGCTGTGCTCTTACGCCTCTGCTCAGCTGGTGAACCTGCAGAGGCACCTGCGTATCCACACTGGGGAGAAGCCCTACAAGTGTGAGCATTGCACTTTTGCTTGCAGTTCCCTGGGGAACCTGAAAAGACACCAGCGGATGCATACGATCACAAATCCTGCTCAGAATATACAGCGACCAGTGAGTGGCCAAAGCCTCCGACGTCCTGATGTAGGCCAGAAACGAAGAGAAGATGCTCCCAGTGCCTCGAGTGAAGGTAAGATTTTATTCCTCTTCATAAGTCCCACAGTAAGGTTTGCATCTGCTGTTCAGCTAAGGCAAGTATGAAGTATCAAATGAAAAAATATACAGATGGTAGGAAATCATGTTATAGATCAGCGATGGCATTCAGTGTAAGCAGTTGCTGTTACTTGGATAGGAAAAATCAAAATTTTTTCAAAAATGCACAAACATCTACATCCAAGTCTGTGCTACTGCATTAGCAACAGTAGAAAACCGTATTTAGATCCCATCAGCCCTAAAGGAGGCCTACTGAATTCTCTCGAGCTTTGTTCATTTCTGTTAGCGTGGTGCCTGAGGCATAGGACTTACCATGTATCATTTGTCACCAGGAGCTGTGAGGTCAGAGGGTGTACGTTCAGAGGCGAATTTGAACGCTGGAGGTGACAGCAGGTATCTGCAGGCATTTGCTGGCCTGAAGTCAGAGCAGCAGTCCTCGTCCCGGGCACTGGAGCCAGGGCAGGCCAGAACTCAGGACGCAGCTCTGCCCCCCCTGCTCTTTCCCTTCAGCTGCAGGCTGTGCGGCCTAGCCCTGGACGACGAGGACGGCTCCTCAGCTCAGATCTGTGCCAAGTGCACCCTGGAGATGCTCACAAAAGACACGCCAGGCACCGCTGGCGAACGAGGAGACAAAGTGTACACCTGCGCCGCCTGCCCCTTCTTGACACACTACCCCAACCACCTGGCCCGGCACATGAAGACCCACAGTGGAGAGAAACCTTACAAGTGCCCCCAGTGTGACTACGCATCCGCCCACTTTGACAACCTCAAGCGTCACCACCGAGTGCACACAGGCGAGAAGCCCTACAAGTGTCACCTGTGTGATTATGCCTGCGGGAACCTGGCCAATCTCAAGAGGCACCAGCGGGTGCATTCAGGCGCCAAGCCTTTCCAGTGTGCCATTTGCAACTACAGCTGCAACCAGAGCATGAACCTGAAGCGGCACATGCTGCGCCACACCGGTGAGAAGCCCCACAAATGCCAGGAGTGCGGCTACACGACCGGCCACTGGGACAATTACAAACGGCACCAAAAGAAGCACGGACTGTCCGCAGATGGTTGGGTGAAGGTGCGGCTGCCTGAGAACGAGGACGAGGGGGAGGATGACGAGGAGGTGTAGCCTGGCAACAGGAGAAATGACTGGACTATGATGAGGGAGATCATTCGAAGTTGAGATTGTACTGTAGATTGCAGATGATGGAGGTGTTGTACCAGCATAAGCTTAGTTAGCTGTTCTTTTTTTCCCTCCTTTGTGTCGTTATTTTTCGTGTTTCTTAAACATCCAAGCTGCTACACAGATATGTGCACAAATTTGAAGAAGAACAGAATGTTAAAATGCCTTTGAGTAGGACTGGGTGGCAGTTGTAGACCTCCTAAGGGTCTGCTCGGAGTGCCCTTGATTCATTTGTCAGTGCCAAACAGACATTATATACTGCTACCTTGATGAAATGCAATTCCTCCTTCAGTGTTTACCTTGCATGCCTATTCACCATTGCTCTGCACCGCTGCCTATAGAACAGTCTAACTGTCACTGATTAAACCTTCTTTGGTTTCTCTGAGGCCTTTTTGCTGTCCAAAAAAACATTTTGTAACCTGCACAACACCCCTTTATAAACAATGTGTTTACATTACCGTCAACGTCCATATCAGAACCGAGTCATGAACACTGCAGCTTTCTTTTAAGGAGTAATTACTAGGAATGGTACTGCTTTGTTTGTATGTCTTAACTGTGATATAGCCCTGTCTGATGTTACTTGATGCAAAATGATGCATAGTAAACAGACTGTCATGCTTAATGTAAAGCTTTTATTTTTGTATGTGATTTTTTTTGTTGTTGTTGTTGATGTTCTTTCTTAAGAATGTTTGGCATGAATTTGCCACCAGTGGCATTATGTTTGTTAAAAAATGGATCATAAAATCTATATGCAGTTAATAACTTTCAGGTTGCCAAAATTATTGAACATTGAGATGGAATCCCGTCGGTGTGGTGCTTGAGTGTTTTCTTGTAATTATGCAGTGTTTTCATAATTGCCTTAAATATTCTGGAATAAAACACTTCGTGGTGATAATGGTATATGTGGCTCTTTTCATGTGTCTTTATTTGAAGTAGCAGAACATGTTATTAAAACAGTAATATTTTTAAGCAAGACTATATAGTGAGATTAAAATAGTACCACTATGAAATCAACCCCCTTAATTTTACCCCTTACAATTAAGAGCAAAAGTGCATAGATTAAGTCTGATTAAGGGGTAGAACTACTGAATTTTACCCTTACTTTTTCAAACTTGCCCTTTAAATAATAGAACCTCCTGAATTAATGCCTTAATCTTAAGATTAAGGGGTTTTACACGCATGCCTTAAATCTAATTTAAAAGTAAAATTAAGGGGTCAGTTTCACAAATTAATGACAACTTAATTCAAATGAAGGGGTTTGGTGTATTTTCAGGGGTAAATTAAGGTAGGGTTAAACACATTTTAAGTACATTGTGTTTCGCAGTGTTTGGGACAAAGTCACATTTATCTCTAAATTACCCCTCTGCTCCTCAGTGTGAAATTTTAAATCAATCAATTTAGATGTTATTAAAGTGCACAGTACAGACTTTAATTTAGTCATTTTTATACATTTCGGTTCCACCATGTAGAAATTACAACACTTTTTAAACGTCGTCCCCCTCATTTCAGGGCACGATAATGTGTGGGACAGTTGGCTTCCCAGGTGTTTGTGATTATTCTGGTGTGTTTCATTGCTTTATTAGTGCAGGGATAAGATACCTAGGCTTCTACAATTTAGAGGCTGTAGTTGGCATTGTTTAACATGAGGAGACATGATATCTATCACCGACTTCCAGCAGTCACTGCGTGCAAGGGATATACAAAAAAGTACTAAACATGACTGCTTTAATGTACCTACCATTACTTTATCCTAAAATACTTTATCCTTGAAATGAGGGGTACTAGTTTTAAAAAGTGCTGTAATTTCAACATAATGGAAATAAAACATATGAAAACGAGTAAATGAAAGTGCACGTTCCAGACTTAGTAAGTGTACATTTTGTCATCCGTGAACACACCACAGCACAGAGTAAGAACAGCTCGAAATTGTTCTCTGCATTTAAGCCATTCACCAAGTAAAGCAGCAGGCAGCCAGGAACACAGCAACCTTGTTTAAGGTACTGTGTGGGGACAGTACCTTAGTCAAGGGTACCTCAGTGGTGCCACTAGCAGTCCTGGGATTCAAACCCAAAACCTTCTGATCGCAAGAGCGAACTCCCTAACCACCAGGCCACCAGCTGCCTTGTTAACATTTAAAATTTTACCCTGAAGAGCAGAGGGGAAACCCAAAGAAAAATTTGACTTTTTTGTTCCAAACATTGAGGGCACAGTATATTGTAGTACATGGATTAAGTAATATAGGACACTTGATTTGCCTGTCAGTGGTGGATTGAGATTGAGTGGATTGAAACTATACTTTTATTAGGTGGAGCTTCATGAAGAACCTAGAAAAATCCATTCAGCATCCACTGATCACAGCAAGGAGGCCCTTCACTTATCATTGCTGTAATGTTAACCAAATATACAATGATTTTCCAAACACATTACATGTTTAAAGGGGACATATGCAAAACTCACTTTTTGCATCCTTTTGTATTTCCATTTGGGTCTCTACTGCTCCTATAAACTCCCCAAGCATGAAAAAAAAAAAAAACATCCATCCGTTTTCTGTGAATCAATTGAAAGATTTTGGTGTCAGGAATCATTTGCTTCTATGAGTCGTTCGGACGGCTCCCTTATTCTGACCTCAGAATGGGGAAATTTGCATAGAACCACCCCTCATCTGTCCAGCCCCCAACACTAGATTAGTTGAAGATCCGCCATTTTTGTCTGCTGGTTTTACGAGCACGCATAAGACACCGAGCGCTACGGCTACAGGCAAAGTCACACATGAAGTGTTGTGTTCATCTTGCTCTGGGTCCGACTCGGGGTCAAACATATAGGGCTGGATGGCGCTTCTGTTTTCTGCCATTTTTACGTGTGGTAAACGCAGAGTGTAAGCATGGGATGGGTGGAGCGTGGCCAGCAACAGCTTATTTGTATAAAAGTGACAGAGCCCTTAAACGGCTCGTTTTGAAAGGGACTGAAACTGTCAAGAATGGAGCTGGTGAGATCTCTATGTGAGAGTGATTTTGTGCAAATAACTTAATGAACATGTTTTGTATGGCCCATAGACCTATTGTAACTAAAGTGAGTTTTGCATAATATGTCCCTTTAAGAAATCAGTAATTAAACACATTCACAAGTAATTATTTGGCACCTAAATTTATTAAAATCCAGTACTTTCATTCATCATTCCTAAATTTAACATGGTGATGAAGATAAAAGCACATATATAGGCTTGATGTGATACTCCACCATCAAGAGTACATCATTAACCCTTTTCTTTCTAGATACGCTGGTGAGCATACTGAAGCCAACAATCATAACAGACATTAATAAAAATAAAACAATCAGCCACCCTCTGACCAATATGAAAACATGCTCTTCTTTCATTACATCCTAGACAGATGTGACAAATAGTGATCATTTTCTCCAAGACCTAAACACAATCATTATTATTTTTTTTAAAACTATTTCTGGTTAAGCAAGAATCACGCTGGTGACAGCATCTCTGGAATGAAAGCCATTTTGCTTGGATTAACAATTCCGCTAGCGTGAAGCATCAATGAAGCCATTTTCCAAGCACCACTTTCACGCAGTCCTCTGAGATGATTGCAACGATGTATTTGATAAAATACAAAATAGATATTAAAAAAAGCATGATGTTCTCCAAAAAAAAAAAAAGAAAAAGTCAAATGCATGATGAGTAAAAGACAATCACTGAAATTCGAATGTGGAATTTGTAAACACTTCTCTTTCGATTTCTACTCACAATTTTCTACACTTCTGTAAACAGTGATAAATGTTAGTTTGGTTTTTTTTATACATCTTAGATTATATGTGATCTACTGTATTTGATAATATGCTAATGATAATACGTATAAGTAAATTTTTCAGAATACTTTTTTTTTTTTAATTGCATGTACATTTATAAAAGTGACATTACCATGATTTTAAAATGTTTTTTTTTTGTGCAAAATGCTTTAGTAAACTATAGTTTTGGCATTTATGAGAAACTTTTCACAAAATGTTGGCTGAAAAAAAAAACAAAAAAAAAAATAACAGGAATAATAATAATTAAAAAAAAAAATCAAATGACAGATCTTCAAAACCACTTCTACACGCTCAAGAATGTTTTCCATGTTTAACATCTCAATAAATATCAAATCATGCTATCTGTCCTTGTTAATACTGTGCAAAATCATGGGTTCAGCATGTGCAAGCGGTTCTGCCAAACGCACTAAACAGAACTCCACTAAATTCTGCAAGATTTCTCGCCAGAGCTTCCATTG
Source organism: Alestes dentex (assembly GCA_037576975.1). Classification (NCBI taxonomy): domain Eukaryota; kingdom Metazoa; phylum Chordata; class Actinopteri; order Characiformes; family Alestidae; genus Alestes; species Alestes dentex. Next base: position 9,468,231 of record JBBIGA010000153.1, on the reverse strand, counting down.
GCTACGGCCTAACACTGAAATGGCTCGAAGCCAATTTGTTCCAAATGCTGGATTATTATGAAAACTGACAAGTGGTGGCTGAGTTACTGTAAGGCAAAGAGAAGAAAGCAGGCCACTCTTGGCCCATCTAGGACCACAGGATCCTAGCTGGACGAGCACGTCTCCATTTAGAATCTGTTAAGACGCCTGTTTGGTACAATGAAAATTAAGATGCTGAAGAGACAAATGTTCTGAAGGCTTTAAAAACTGTTCGATAGCAGTAAAGACATTAAAAAATAAAAAGAAATGGCAAGAATTGGCACACTGGAAGAAATGAAGGCAGCAGTTTCCCCTGAACTTTAACCTGGTTATCCTCTTCCTAGTTTTACAATGAAATACATCATACTGGCAACTGCAGTAATGAGGCCATGGCTGTGTAGACTACAGTTATGACAAAGTATTATATGTCACCAAGTGCAAATTTATCGGTTTAACCAGCTAACGCTTGTACCTAGTCAAATCAGTGTTCATTTCTACAGAAAGCTTTCATTGCAGTCATCAGCATGAGATTGAACAGCTTGAAGTTCATTTAATGTCTAACCATTTGGAATTAGAAAGAGGATGTGACAGCACAGCTTCGAGTCTCTAATCAGGAAATAGTTACTGGAGGTTACTGTCGACCGCACCCTTAATTAGATGCAAATACTAGCCCCAACTCAACTATGTAAAACCCTGTGAATGTTTAAAAGCGTGTCCCTACAACAGTTTGAAATTTTGAATGTGTTGTTTAAACTAGCTTGTTTATTTAATGTAGTTATCTTACGGAATGTTATGTGAATTGGAACCTATAATATATAGAATTGTTACTTTTCTGGTGTGTATTAGGACTGCACAATATATTGGTCCTCAACTGTAATCATTAGAGGAACTCGGCAAAACTGCTGCAGGGGTGCAATACACTTTTAACCCATCACTGATTTTTTTTATTTTTTTTGAGCATCCTCTTTGAGTTGTTTTCATCAAGGTATTCATATGATCCAAATTATTTTGGTTCAAATTATTTTGGTTCAAAAAAAAAAAAAAAAAAAAATGCAGGCCAGTTTTTAACCACGCTACATCAAAAGTTCCCTAATGCACTTTCAATAAACTGGAAGGAATTTTAACAATTGATAAATAACGCAATGTGGTATTTTGTTCACATGCCGCAACCCTAACTAGATCATTAAATAACTGTCTTAATTCTCCCTTCCATTGGTGACCATTAGCTCCATTTAGGTATAGTGTATCTGGTAACTAAAAGAAAATACATTTCCCAAAGTTTTTGTTCAGGATCTATGTGCATGTGGCGTTCCTGTGTGCTTTGGACTGTTGGCGTAATGCTGTAGTAGACCTTAGGGCAAAAGAGTGCTCAATGGGGTTGGAATCTTGCAGAACGGCTTGTGCCACCTTTGCTCAAATAGGCTTGGCCTTGGCTCAGCTCTCCTGTGGTTCAGTCTAAGAGGAGCATCACAGGTCATCATCTCCGATCCCCTCGAAAGCGTAGTTTCCATGGAAATCATTGCCGCTGATATCATTAGACGAGTTGGAGGCGCTGATCCCCCTTAGGGAGACAGAACTCAGCTTGGTCTAACAAACACAAACATTAGAGGAACAAGAGTATAATCAGTGCATCACCTCATGTTCATGTTATCACTAAGACAAAGAACAGAGAAAAGTCTCAAGGGTCCATATATGGTGGGTTACAGGAAATGAAAAACTGGGCTTACTTACCGAAAGTTTCACTACTTGTTCTCGATTCGGGTCCGGGGAGTCCTAGAGACAGAAAAAAAACAAATAACTTAAAAAATGATCAACCGTTATTTCTTAGTCATTGCTCAATCACTGATCTGCCCCAAAACATCATTTCACATTTTAATGAAATATCACAGGAGAAAAGGACTCTCAGATCACTGCACCTCTGAATCATCCAAGAAGACGTCATTGTATTTTCACAATCACATCATCAAAGGAGAGACCTGGTCAAGTTAAAACTTTTAAAATGTTTTATTACCATGTCTAGTTCATTTTTATACTTGGAGTATCTTTTATAAGTGATATTTTCGCACCAACTTGCCTCAGGGCAACTGACAGATCCTCTGTTCAGTTTGTTACTGTTACTGAATCAGGTCTGTTCGTCTAAATGAGGAAAATGCTAGATTTTATCAGAAGACATTTTCAGTCCTGTTTAGTCTCCTTAGCCACGTATGCATTTTTCACTTTAACAGCTTTAGCTAATAAAATGACTTGAAATCTGAAGTCCTCTCTTGTGAGCTCGTCTACAGCACAGTATGGTGAAGAGACAACTTGCTAGCGATCACAAGGGTGGATAAAACTTCAGCCATTTAGAACGTATTTCTACTCTGGTATAGAACTACAATTTGGAAAATCGCCCTCCATCACGGCATGAAAGATGATGGTTGGGCCAAAAACAACAACTGATGTAATAATTCAACACATTAATCATTTAAACTGTTATTGAATGTATGTTTTCATTTCTAGTCAAACTGCTTTGATATCTAAACACAATATTAGAGTGTCAGTAGCTTATTGTTGATGATGTTGAAGGTAAGTAATGTATAGGGATTACATGAGCATTCTAAAAATGTATAACAATATCCCACACTCCTCACTACATTTGCTGTATCTTCCTCATCTGCAGCTATTTTATTGCATTTATTTTTATTCTTACTGCATTAATGCCAAATCACTTTCACAAGCCGTATTGCACTACTGATGGTACACACTAAATCGTACACACCGCAATGTCAGTGTTCTTTTGTTACAATAATGTTCTTGTAATTGAGTTTTTGTTTATTGTCTTTTTTAAATTCATTATTATCTTATTATCTTTCATTCTTCTCGTTGCACTGAGCATGCTAATGACAAAAGAATTTCCCTCAGGATGAATTAAGGGCTTTCTTAGATTATCTTAACTTTTGAACGGTAGATGATATATCCATTCTGATTTTGTAGCCAAGTAGCTGACAAAATGATTCATTTCACATAATGTTTTGACATTTACCCTAGAAATAAGTTTAAAATGTGAGATTTTAATAATAATAATAATAATAATAATAATAATAATAATAGTTTGTGTATGTTTTTTCTTATGCATCACAATGTTCTGTATTAGTGTGCATAAAAATGTGTTACAAATGAGCTTGTTCCTCACCAGTAAAGGAGGAGATTTCACAGCTTGCTGACTGTCCGATCGATGGATGGAACCGTTGAGACGCTTCTTCTGCATCTGCTGAAAATGTACAGCATTATTATTCAAATCTGCGAGGGTGGAGAGAACGGCCTTCACAGGCATGTGCAACCTCGCTCAAGTTTCTGGAGAAACACTGAATGTGTACTCAGTGCCGAGTTCTGGGGCAAATCTGTAGAAATGAGTATGTGTGAAATCCCGGCTGAACACACACGGAACTGTGCAGACAATCCTGAAGAGACTTGGGCTTTCTGTCTGTTACAGCTATTTGTGCGTGCTGATTAAACAGGCCTGTTAAAAAATACAGATAATCAGAGCGTTCGGAGGACTACTCAAACATTAACCAAAGTCAACAAAACATAAAGAATTACACATTTGAGCTGGGAAGCACTCATGAGACCAAGATAATCATTCTGACCTATAATCATGAGTGTAATCACTGCCACACACGTGCACCCACAAAACAAGTAGGGCTGCAGCAGCAATGAATTTTTAAAGCTGACATCATCTCCAGTACTTTCTTTTGGCCAAAATAACATAATTAGCTCCTTAAATGGGCCAAATCCATTAAAAAACATGAATTTACATTTATGGCATTTAGCAGACGCACATGTAAACATACCACAGCATTGCACGGTGTGAACACTGTGAATTTTTTTCTCTGCATTTAACCCATTAACATAAAATAATACTATGAACCAAATAAAATGCTACATTGAAAGTTAAAGGCAACTGGCTGTTTAGCTGTTTAATGAGTTGTGTATAACTATGCTATGGCATTCTGGTACAGGTGTAGCAATGGCATTCAGATACAGTGAGAGTGTACCTGTCTCATATCATAACTCATATTGGCCAAAATCATAAACAATATGGCTACACTTTATTTTTAAGGAACAAATCATATATAATTGCAGAATGAGGTGTAATGCACAATAAACACACTATTAAGATCATGTTTTGCAAATTAAGCATTTATTATTTTAGCGTACTACTTATCAGTGTGTAAATGGAAACATTTTATTTCTATAGGTTCAAGGTAGAGTTAAGTGACTACTGGAATGTATCGCTTTATTAGTGAATAAGGGGTTAAATAAGACCACTAATCCTTCCCAATATGTTCCATATTCTAAAAGTAAAAATTGTATTTGATCTGCATTAGATTGTCAACGTGGATTGAAGCTAAAATATTTCTAGCTTGCATAGTTTAGCTATATTAAGCCAAAAGAACCTATACAAACACTATGCAGGCAATTATCCACTGATGAGGTATAAATTTAGACATCACCTTGATGCAGAATCATTTGCATGATAAGCTCTCAATAAAGTATTTATTGTGCATTATTACAACAAATAACGCAATTAGCTGTGATTTTCACAAAGCAGATCTCTGATTGCCTCTGATTCCTTGATGCATATAAATTAGACACAAGGACTTTAACATATATTCGGCAATTGCGTAAGTAGAGAACAGATTTTGTTCGGTCCTGACCTTCTTAATGCTTCCTCCAGACTTCTTCACCATCAGTTCATCTACCATTGACTGCAGACAGATGCTCATCATGATCGCCTAGAAATGTCAACCACAGCAGTTTAGAAACATTCCAGCACTGCAGTAGTCATCTCTGTGGGTATTACACTCTTAAAATAAAGGTGCCCTTTTCCCCTTAAAGTTTAACCTATTCATGTCCACCTGAAATGAAAAATGTCCTTTGTCTGAGAATGACTAAACACAATTCTAACTAAATGTCTCTGAACTGATCAAACCAAAAAGTGAGTTACAGGTTTCAATCACTTCTCATATTAAATCGATCCTTTTTTTTTTGTTGTATGGACTGGAGCGAAACAACAGACAATCCAAATCTGATTGTGAATTAGAATGTTAATAACAACCAAAAAAATCTAATGGGTTCTGTTACGAGATCATCCAAGGTATAAGTATACAAAATTTACATCAGTGCTTTGTGACATTTCCCCCCAATCATACTAAAGTAAGTTGTTGGTCATAAAAGGGTTAATGAACTTTCTAATGGAAAGGTTTCAAAGATTCTTTAAGACACATTCTTTAAGACTCTTTTTTTTTTTTTTTTTTTTTTTTAGCACAACTGAAAACCAGTACAGTGTGCGAGTGTGCTGACCTGTGGACTGGTGATGGTGACCCACTGCAGACGGTCTTTGCTCATCAGATACTCGAACGCCAGCTCCAGTTTCACCTCGCACTTGCTGGAGCTGCAAGGGTTTGCCGTGCCGTTGGCCACTGGGACTTGCTGGGGGGGGTGAAAGCATGACCATCATCATTATCACCATCATCACGCTGTTTATTTGGTCACGACAATTTCTTCAGTTGTTAAAGCCTTTCACATCATAATCCCAATTAGTTCCCAATTATTAGCTGTGTCCCTAATGTCACCAGCCTCATTATCTGCCATAGTGTCCATGGTGTTGTCTCATTAGGACAGCGTGCAACACCAAGAGAGCTTTTTCTTCCTTTCTTTCCTCTGGTTTTCTAAGCTTTAAGCTTAGGAAACTCTATGGGTTTCATTACAGATGCTTCATAAGACATACCCTAGTGCCTCTTTGGAGCTCATTAGCAGCATAACTTTGAGAGCCGCAGTGGCCAAGTCTCAGCTCAGCTGAAGTTGCGGCATCTTGGAACAGGGACAAAATCCTTTTTTCTGCTGGAACGCCTGAGCATGTGATCAAGGTTCTTGGGATTTTGACTCTGTAGAAAACATACAGTGCCTCTACATCCTCTCATCAGCGAACGAGAGCCTTTTGTGCTTCCTGTAAATAATGAGCAACTCTGGGTTCCAGTCTTAAGGGGGCCTTTAAAACCAGTTTGCTTACATGGAACTCCCACCAAAGCAATCTGCAATCTGTTTAAGTGAGGGGGGAAAAAACCAACATGGCTTGATGAGTAACACTATCAACAGTTCAGTGCTAATATCCTGCGACTACAGAGAACTAGTGAGGCAGGGGCCTTCTGATGAAAACAGCACAGCAGTCAGTACATTTCTAAAAGCAGATGGATGAAAGCCAAGGGGGAGATGGATGGGTGGCTGGCACTGATTGCTGTTAGAGGACTGTTTGAGCTCACTCTCCTTAATGAGATTCTTTTAGATTCTCACAGTTGGCCCACGCCTACTGTGGCAGGTGCTAACGTCACCCGAGCTCCGTTTGCAGAACAGAAATATTTACACCGGAGGTGCCTAAAGAAAAAGTCTAAAGAAAACACTTCTGCTATGACTGGAGAGAGAGAGAATATTGAAGGAAATGGTCAGGAAGCTGTCTGGCAGCCTTGAGTCGCTCCCAAGCTATTTGTGTTTCATCGTTAAAATATGCATTACTCATCGATTGCATCATGTTCTAATTAAGCTCAGAGACAGCAATTAACATCATGCTTGCATCAGTGAACTTCTTTATCTTAGCCTACAAACATAGCAACAGAAACATATAAGATGGTGCACGAGAGCAAGAAGTGAATATTGGAGCACTCTTAAAAATGGCTCTTGGGATGGAGGGATGGTTCAAGGAAGAAGCTTTACTCTGTATAGAACCTTTACATTATGTAGATCATTTATAAAAAGAGTTTAAGCCGGTCAGTCTTCATTAGTGTTTTTTCCATGGCATGACTCCAAAGAACCCTTTTTGCCACCTTCATTTTTAAGAGTGCGAAGTTATTATATTCAGTGTGAATTATATTCATAGCACATCTTTCCTCTATAATTTAAAGTACACTATATGGACAAAAGTATTGGGACGCCTGCCATTATACCAACAGGGACTTTAATGACATTATATTCAAATACACAGACTTTAATATGGAGTTTAATATTCATTTTCCATGCCCCCCACTTGTCAGATCACTGGGAATTTTGTCTTATGAAACTAAAAAGGGTTCATTTTAATGTCAGGTTGACTTCATATAGCATTATCACACAGCCCTTTTACTCAGACACTTACAGAAGATGTGACCCGCCAGCACCTCATTCGCGTAACTTTGAAGCTGCCTTCCTTCATCTGGTTGTTGGGAAGCTTGACGTGAAAGTTGAGTTCATTGTTGCCAGCACTGACAATGACGTGACACCCCTTTTCAGGGAAGTCTGTGATGCAAGGATCAAACTTTATATAGCCAAAGTACTTCAGAGTCTGGGCCAGTCTGATGAACTACACACAAGAGATATGGAGAGAACAATCAAAACAGTTCTAACTCCTCAGTGTTAGCATGATTTTACCAATATGTGGCTAAGCCCTTTCAGTGTCTTATAATGTGAGGTCAGAAGCAATAAAAGGCCCATATCCCATATGTTCACTTATCATATTTGCATGCTTTAATGCACCAAAAATAGCCCTGACTCATTGTCACATAGAGGTAGGTAAACTGTCTTCATCAGTCTTCATGGATGCTAAATCATTTCATTATGTGCAATAGTCTTACCATGTGAAATATCACTTGCACTTTAAGCTCTTTTGCAAATCTCTTTTTGCACATCTCTTTTTTTTTTTAACTCTAAAACTCGGCATTCAGTGGACAGCAAAGAAAGAATTTCTTGCACAGAGAAATGCACTTTTCTACTGTAAATATAACAAATGTTTTGAATCTTGAATCTTACGTCATTATTACTTATGTGCAATAACATACTCCTAACTATTACTAGTAATTCACTTAACTCTAAGTTACTTAACTGTAAGTAATGAAGTTTTCAGATTCTGATCCTTTTAAATTAAACAGGCTGTTAACATAAATTGGCAAGACTAGATGCTTTGTACTGCACCGCATTCAAAAAACAGACTAGACAGGAGGAGCTACACTGCTACAGGCTGAATAGATGGATATCTGCAGATGTGCAGTACTGGTGAAAATAAACAGAATATGCTGGGGAAAAAGGGTTATTTTTAATTGCTTATTTATTTACTTATTTTGTTTGTGACCAGGTAAATCATCCTCAAGGTTAGTGGAATGTTGAAGTGTGAGAACATGATACTGTTAACCATCTTGAAGTGCTTAAACTAAAAATAGCTTTATTAAATGTAGTCGACATCCATCTGACTTATCAGTAATAACTGACAGGTTTTCAGTAGAAGTGGCATCGTGGCATCTGTAATAAAAGCTGTTTGCTGCTGGTGTCGTTTAGAAATTTAGAAGACACTACAGGTTCACAGCTTAAAAAAAAAAAAAAGTGCATCTGCTTCCAGACAGCAGACACACAAGGGATCAGAAACGCCAATGCTCAGGAGGCTCTCTCTCACCTCTTTCTTTGAGCCTTTCTCCTGCAGGGATTTCAGCTGTCTGTGCTGGTCTTTGTTCACGAGAATCCAGCCCCGCTCAATGTCGGACAGCGTCTGAACAGAGAAGAAAGGCCTTACCTCACTTTGTCCAAACAATACTGCTATGGGAATGTACACTCAACCACACAGACTATATGTGCTCTAAAAACAACAAACCTTTTTCAATCTATTAATCTAAAATCTACCAATCTGCAGATTTCCTGGAGTCAGTCTAAACTGAGTAGTTTGTCATTATGCCACAAAAGACATTTTTCAGTCAGACTGATCATTCAAAGAACATCATTTATTTCCCTGACACCATTGGCTGTGAGATTCATGAGCGCTCAAAACTATTTCCTTTGTTCAATAATGCAGTCCGCTGTTAATGATTAATACTTGTTAAATGAGTGCTCAGAATGTATCAGCTTTGGGTTTTCGAGACTACAGCTTTAGACTCATTGTTAACATGTAATTAAAAGACAAAAACAAGCGGTCTGAACTGTGTTTAAAAGGAAAATATCACCCTTTCTAAAAATCAGATCTTCCCGGGGCTCTGCCTCTGACACAATTAGTCATGGCAGTAATATTTTGGGCTTCGCACTGAGACCTTAGAAATATGAATCATTTTCCAGCTACAGAAAAGGAACAGGGCAAGTTCTAAAACCAGGGAGAAACTGCAACTATTTTAAGAAACGTGCATGCTTTCTATACGAGCTGTGAGCTATAAAACATTACAAGAAACCTGGTTTCTCTCAAGAGGAAAACTGCAGTTTACTTTTGGCTTGAACTGAAAAGTCACAAAAAAAAGAAAAAGAGCTTACCTGAGCATATAACAAGTTAAGGCCCACTCTGTTCTCCATTACGTCACTGTCATATGCAGAGTCCCAGTAGCTGCAATGGAATATGTTCAAGGCCTTTGGGTAACTACACTTGTAACATATATACATATACATGTATACACATTATAAACAAATGACACTTACACACAAGAAGACCCATCAACCCTAACATTAAAACCACAGACAGACCAAGTACATCCTTTGATGGCAACGGTATTCCCTAATGGCAGTGGACACTTTAACAAGGATAACATGCACAGCCGCACTGTAGAAATTGTCCAGGAACAGTTTTAGGAACATGAAGAGTTCAAGGTGTTGACTTGGCCTCAAAGTTCTCAAATGAGAACTTTCTCAAAGTTCTCCTATGAGATGTGCTAGATAAACCAGTCCAATCCTTAGTGGCCCCACCTCACAACTTAAAGGGGCTAAAGGATCTGCTGCTAACATCTGGGTTCCAGATACCAGAGCACACGTTCAGAGGTCTTGTGGAGTCATAAGGGGGACCTACACAATATTAGGACTGTGGTTTTAATGTTGTGGCTGATTGGTGTATACACACACAATGTTAAAATATTTACTCAATAGTAGAAATAACTAACCACGAAGGAAAGAAACTACAAATAGTGGGGAAAAGAAGCAAGGGAACTGGATTTCCTGCTAAAGTAAACTTTTCTTCCATATTTTAACACTAGACAGTAATAAGCAAAATGTTCAACTTTCAGACTTTCTACAACTTTTTCTGTAGTAAAAATGTTTTCTACAATGTCAAAATTTTATATTCCTAGCTCCACTTTCTCTGTCTTTTGTTACTATGAGCTACAAAACCTAGACTCCATTGCTGATTTTTTTTTTTTTTTTTAAACACCCCCCCTTCAGTCATGCTGCTGGCTGAAGGTTTGCTTTCTCCAAAAAAGTAGGTCAGGAGGGGCTCCAGTATGGGGTCAGAAAGGAGAAAAGTCCACATGCAAAAGTCCACATGGTGGTTCTTGTGCCTCTTTAAGGAGAAGAATGGAGCGTATGTGCAAAGGCGGAGGGAGAGTATTGTGAAATCCATGAAGGAAATGTTTCAGCACAAACATTTCACAACTCCAATCAAGCACGCCAAAAGACACAACAGACCAGCATATCAATTATTAAGCTTACATCAATATTTATCAACTACACAAGTAAGGATCGCTAGGGAGAGGAAAAGGAAACTAGTTCCAGACCTTGGATTACATCTCGATTCGAGCCGTATCCTGACGCAGGTTTAAGTTTCAGAAGTCCTGCTGCCTTGAACTCTCAAAAAGCCTACAGAGTTTTAAATGCGCAGATTCAAAAAGGGCCCTCTTGAGCGCTACAGAGAGCTTTAAGAACCAGGCCTGGCAAGTGATGCTTCCAAGTAAACCCATACACTGGCTTTAAGACACTGAATAAAATACAGAAAGCTGGATGAGGTAGCAAGGGTTTATACAACCTCTTGAAGCCTTTCTATCAAAGGACCCTTGCTTTGATGTATCTGCCCTGGTTGGGGTAAAGTTGGGAGAAAGGCCACAGTGCGGAGTTTGAAAAGAAAAAAAAAAGTGATTTCCTAGAGCTCAAGTCGAAGAGAGCAATTCAACAAAATATATCGGAACACTTGACTTTCATAGTTCCCGGTACGCAGGAGTTTTTTTTCTAAGGTCTGAGAGGTTAGAAGAGACGCACTGCAGCAGTACTGATACATTCAAAACAATACTTAAAACCCCGACTGGACCAAACAGCATTTTACAGACTTCTGATTCTCAAATACTTGTTCTCAAACCACTTTTAAAACAATAATATCTTATGTAGAACTAAAGCAATACCTTATGTATAATATCTTTTCTTATGTATAATTAAAGCACCAGTGCTATATTGTAGTGTATACTAGCCCAGCACTAAATAAAACAATATTTATTTTTTCCAACGTTTCACATAATCTAATCATTTATGCTCCCCTGCACCTGAGCTGATTTCCCAACAGGACAAAAGCTCACACTGCTGTTCCAGTGTTTCCCGTCCTTTGACTTATTTGTTGCGGCCCACCACAATTTCAACACTGAGGTTTGTGGAAGGAAATCATTTTTACAAAATAATGTGGGGGGGGGGGGGAATATGTTTCTGAGAAATGACTAAGAAGAAATCATTGTATTTTCAGTCAAAATGAGGTAAAACAGCTTTAAATTTTATACTACTATGTATGGTTTGTGATCCATATTTCTCATACAGAGAAGTGGTTTTCATACTTTTCATATGGAGCTAAGTTGCCTCAACTTGATGGACAGAAACGTTCGCAGTTCAGTTTCAATCTGACCCATTAATGAATCATGAATATCTACATAAACAAGAAAAAACTTCAGAGCTAGATTTTATCAGCTAGCTTTTTAGGTCCTGTCCAAACATCTTAGCCAAATATGTAAGTATGTTTTACACTATTTATGACTTCAGATCTTCATCTTGTGGGCTTTAACTTACAGTGAGGTCAAGTGGTCACACACCAGCAGGAGCCCAAGGACATATCAAAGATCAGTTTGGCTGTTTAGAATTTTTTAATCTGGTATCCTCCAGCTGTGTTCCTTTTTGCCATTATATTGTATAAAAGATTTGTAAAATATTTGTCACATTTGACAGATTTTTCATTTTGTCCACTGCAAATAAGAGTCTCACAGCAGTCAGTAGGTAGTTAAGTTTATATCAATACAGGGGGTCCTCGGGTTACGACAGTCTCCTCATACGCTTCGAGTTTACGACGCTCTCTCCCATAAAAATGTCAAAGTTGAGACGCTAATATTTCCGTTAGCGTCGTACTTACGGACTACGTGGGTTAACTAGTTTGGTTGCACATGGTGGAAGAACACTTAGTAAGGAATATTCCTTTTTACACTCGTACCACAGAACAGTGTACAAGTAGAGTATATTTATGTTGTACAAGTGTAAAGTGTACAAGTACCCCTCTAAGTTTAGCTGTCACCACAGTCTAATACTGTGGGAAACCTTCCCCTGTGAAGCCTTCTAGGCTTTTTAAGACCTTTAAGACCTCTTCTTTAAGACCTTTTTTTTTTTTTAAGAGCATCTCCTCTCCTGATGCATCTCTCGAATTCCTCTACTCCCTACATAAAGATTTTAGCAATTAGAACTCTCCTCTGGTTCTCACACTGCCCTGGAACTTGAGTGTTTCCTCAAATTGTAAGTCATTTTGGATAAAAGCATCTGCCAAATGAATGTAACGTGAATGTAACTGTTGAGTCCTGGAAATACTGACCACATGCACAACATGCTCACAAAAATGTACTGTCATGTTACTTATCATATTATCCTGTTGTCATATCATCCACCTCTGAATTCATGCGAATTAACCAGCTCGTCCGCACAATGGTGTCATGGCGTACCTTTTACGGAGGACGATGTGGAAGTCTGGGTTGTGCAAGCTGGTGACGGACACGTAAGGCAGCTCGAACTCCTGCAGCTTTCTCACGACTGCAGCACCACGGGAGACAAGAGACAGACAGAAGGGGGAGTGAGTGTAGGAGGACCTTCAAGGACATTCAGATGGCAACAAGAACAACAAGCAATAAGAGATGAGGAGAATCCATCTGGCCAAAGCCCAGGAGGGCACAATAACATGTTTATCAGTCGGCAGGCCGAGGACACAAGGGAGGGAACCGGTAGATGCCGCAGCTGTTTTAAAAGCATTCATTTTCTCTAGAGACATGGTGACGGCAGCTGAGGGATAGAGAACTGAAAAGGGCGCAGTGAGCTGCTGAATCAAAAGATACAAATCTGATACACAGAACGCCACAATAAGACTTTCCAGTGTTTCAATGATAAAATGCACATCGCAGAAATTTTCCAGACATACCATAATGTCATAAAATTCAAAGGTGGGAGGAAAATTTCACTCAGCGGAAAGATATGCTTAAAAAACAAATATCCATAAACAAACAAAAAAAAAAGTAAAGTGGACCACCTAATTGCTCTAATCAAGACAAGAAGGCAAATCTACTTACTCATCAATATGTGCTGCATCTGCAATAACTTCATTTACATGCACACTATAGCTTGACTAAAGTTTATAAGAGAGAGACTGTACCAACTGTATAAAACACAATACTATTCATAGCTCTGTTTACATGCACGCCAGCATAGACTGACTTTATAACAGCACACACCCATTTCCTGGCACACCCTAGATTATCCATGTATGAGTTTTCCACCTTTTAAAAATATATGCAGTTCTAATCTCCTTTTACCTAAATTATTCATCAGGTCCATTTCAGACATCCCATTTGAAAGGTATGTTTCTTCCCCTGCAAATATCTGAGCCCTTTCATCTTTTACATTCATTTTGATATATAAAATCTGTGTGTTACTTTCAAAAGAGAGAAAAAAAAATGAACGCACTGAAGGGAGGGGATGTTTTTGCTAGACTGAGGAACCCACCCTTTAGTTTGCAACAATAGGTTAATGAACCCATGCTCCCTGAGCACTGTTACTCTAAGCTATATCTTACAAATCTGTCACGGTTAGTTTTTAGTTTTGATTGGACTGTTCAGTTTCAGTTCTCTTAATGCAATACTAAAGAAAGATTTACACAGTATGGTAAACATTAACCAGACACAAACCAGATTCCCAGAAAGGAAACATAATATTTAGTTAAGGTACTTTGACCTGTCTATCAAAATATCGGATATATATCCACTATATGAAAGTACTGGGACACTCTTGTTTTTCAGGGTTTGGGCTAGGCCCCTTAGTACCAGCGAAGGGTAATCTTAATGCTTCAGCATACCAAGAACATTTTGGACAATGCCATGCTTCCAACTTTGTGGATATAGTTTGGGGAAGAACCTTTTCTATTCCAGCATAACTGTGTCCCAGCGCACAAATGCGAGCTCCATAAAGACATGGTTCGAAGAGTTCGGTGTGGAAGAAGTTGACTGACCCGCACAGAGCCCTGACCTCAACCCCATCCAGCACCTTTGGGATGAACTGGAACAGAGACTGTGAGCCAGGTCTTCTCGTCCAACATCAGTGCCTGACCTCATAAATGCTCTACAGAATGAATGGGCACAAAGAAACTCCAAAATCTTGTGGAAAGTCTTCTAAGAAGAGTGGAAGCTATTATAGATGCAAAGGGGGGGGACAAACTCCATATTAAAGTCTTGAATTCCAGGTCATTAAAAGTCCCTGCTGGTGTAACGGTCAAGCGTCCCAATACTTTTGTCCATATAGTGTGTGTGTTATATGTCAGTACAGTCTCATGAGACATTTGTGCAAACTAAACTATCTTGGTTTTCATTTCCTGCATATACCATCTGTCTCAGTTCCAGTTTGTTTACTGACTGGCTGCTGGACATGTTGGCACGAACGTCTTTTTGTTCCCTCATCAACCTGAGCCAGATCATTGGTTCTGTGTGCAGGCTGTTGTACTTTTTCTCCTCGCTATCTTTCAATCCACGTACTACTGCCAACGCTGACTGTGACGCCAGACACAGGGCTCCGGCTGCTTCGGGCTCGCAGGGCCTCCATAAGGCATGGTTTTTATCATGTCTGACAGAATCCTGTCTCTGCTTCCAGGGAAGGGTTTGGCAGCCAGCAGGGTGGGCGAGAAGGGGAGCAGAGGGGAGTGAGAGAAAAAAGTCCAAAGGAAGTGAAGTAGTGGAGCGAGTTCCCCAGGGAAAATGAAGGCATCCACAACTCCACATGGTGGAGACGGCATCCAAACGCAGCAAAATGGCTAACCAAGTTATGCGAGGATGACCTCCTCCTTATCTTACAGCAGCAATCTGCAGGCAGCTGACTTGGCTAACAAAACACGCACAGGCAGACAGTCAGACAGACAACAGAGAGACAGATGGACAGACATCTGCAAAGAATGAAAGAGGAGACACGGCCAGTTCAGGAGTGAAACCAGACAGGCATCAAGCTCTTTCAACAAGTCTGAGGAAAAACAACAATACGCCAACAAGCATAAATACAGCTACGCAAGTCTCCTCTCAAGCATAAATAACATTTCAGTGCTAGCAAAACAAAAGAAATGGAGTGTGGATTAAATTACAATGATTTCATGTCAAATTCTTTAATCTTCTTTGAAGAATTGACGATGTGGAACGCTGAATTTTCTAGGACTGTCACAGTTATTCTTTAAAAAAAAAAAAAAGTTGATTTAAAATGTCCTTTCTCAACCAATCAGCAAGATAAGTTGCCAAATTATACGGTGCATATTGTACATATTGCTCTCCCTTATAAGAAGAAAGAGTAGGGGCAGGCAATGTGACAAAAAAAATATATAATTTTTGACACATATCACATTCATTTAAATTTTTTCTGACATCTGAACACACCTCCTGGAATGGGCATTTTTAACTCAGCATTTCACACACAGTGCTGCACTAAATCAAGTTAACAGGGGCTAATTATATTTGTAATAAAACTAGGTTTGTAATGAAACTTGTAGTTGTAGTCAGGGTTCTAGAAGGGCTGATTATTTATGACATGTTGTGATAATTTATTCCATAACAACAAATACTGTCATTTTATTATTAATGCAGGGCAACGATTACAAATGTTTTAATCGCGATTAATCACAATGTTATACGCTAAATTAAGTAATGAATTCAAAAGTAGTGTATTGCGCACTGTTTTAAAAGTTTTAAAAAGTACTGCTATATGAACAAAAGTGCAAGAACATTTGGTTTGCAAACACTTTTATACAAATAAGGTGCTTTTTTGTGTTACAGCAGTTATCCCTTTAACACACACAATATGAACAAAAGTAATGGGATGCCTGAACCCCTGAAGCACAAAAAAGCAAAAATAAATAAATAAATAAATAAATAAATAATTGTTGGCATGAATTAAACAACGCAATAGCGCGTTAACTTGCCTAGCCTTAATTATTATACAACTTTAAAAGGGAGACCGAGGAAAACACCCATTTATATGAATTACACAGTTTTACAGGCTTCTGCAGAAAAGAACAGAGATTTTTTTCATCATTCAATTAATCATCTAAATTAATTACACATTTTTAAGTGTGTTAAGTAACTACCCCGGCAGCAGTGTGCTGGGACGGTACCTTGCTCAAGGGTACCTCAGAGGTGCCGCTAGCAGTCCTGGGACTGGAACACACAACCTTCTGATCACAGGGCCAACTCCTTAACCACAGCTGCCCCAATGTAATTGCCCTAAAGTATTACATAATACAAACGGCCACTTTACACTTGCTTACACAATGTAATTGATGGTGACGGCGTCTGTGCTAGTTTGAGACTTTACATGTCCTCATAAAAGGTCAAAGTTTCAGCCTGTGTTATATCTATGAGCAGGACGTTCATCGCAAGCCAAGGACAATGGATCCAATCGCATACATTTAAACATCGCTGTGGTTGCACCTCTTTTAGAAGGTTTTGTGCCAAACAAGGATCAAGACATCCAAGCATAACTAACAGAACAAGGTCTGGTCACTTTGTCCTCAAGGCTTTTCCTTAAAAGGACAAAAGTGGAGAGGTAACCACTTGTTGAACTCACTGTGGTAAGCTCTAAAAGTCACCCAAACAATGTCTTACCACAACTTTCTCACTTCCTTTTTGAGAATAAATAGTTTGTGTTTGTAACTCAAGTCTGAAAAGGTGGCTTTGATTCAAATTTGTCTTGCGTTAAGAGGATCAAACGTGTTCTAGCATCTTAACTGAAAGCAAATTTAACTGGTTTCAGAACATTACCCACACAACAGAAAAATGCATTTAAAACACTTAGAACAAATAACATCCTGCAACTTTGTGTGATGACCTGTGTCAAACTGGAAACTGCTGACACTTGTCGCCAAATCAGCAAATGAAGGCTTTATACTTACATGTGCAGCTTCCCTCCACCCCTTCCTGAACTAGGAAAAGGCTGAAATATCCCACCAAATCTTCAGGCAAGTCTAGTTTCGATGCAACAGCCTGTAGAAGGAAAAAGACATTTTTTTTGTTAAGGAGGACTAATCTCTAATTCATCTCTAATCTCCAGTGAATCTTGTAAAACACCACCACAGGAACTTCCAGGTGCCAAGATGACTGCTTAAAATCTTGAATCAATATTGGCAGCTTGCATTTGCCACCATTACTTGATGAGTCTTGTTGGAGAAAGGCTTTGCGTAATCATACGACTGAACACACCCATCAAAGTAACACACAAGTATGAAGACTTTTTAAAGGTTAAAGCCTGATTCAGTCATAAAACTAAATAAGTCCAATTTTCCAACCTAGAGTTGTTCCAAGGTTAAGTTCAAGTTCATTTATACAGCATATTATCACACACAAAAGGTCTTATAAGTTGCTTAACAGGAATACAAAATAAAATAGAATGAAATAATTGAAGAATATATAACATTGAATAACACTGAAAATTCAATAGACGTGCAAATGTTTAAGACAAGGCAGAGGAAAATAGTGCAGTTTTTAGGAGCTTTTCAAAACTACTGTTGGTGCAGATCTGATACTACATGAGCTTTGTTCCAGTAGCAAGATGCATAGTGACTAAACGCCATTTCATCATGTTTAGTTTCGGCTCTTTTCACCACTAGCTGAGCAGCTCCTGCAGATCTAAGAGGCCTACCAGTATTATATACACTTCAAACATATCAGAGACGTATTTAAGACCCAAACCATTCAGTGACACAATGAGTGACGCCTTGAAATCGATTCTGTACTGAACTGATACCCAGTGCAAAGACCTGAAAACTGAAGTAGTGTTCTCTCTTTTCTTGGTTTTGGTTAGAACTCTGGCAGCAGCACTTTGAATGAGCTGAAGCGGCCTAATGGCCTTCCACTACACAAATAGCCTGGCTCAGTGAATTTAAGAGGGTTAAATATCCCACTACTTCTGTAGCCCAAACAGCAGGTTCTCTGTTAACTATTAAACAGTATAATCAAGTGGAACTCATGATCACGTTAGTCATCAGTGTACTCATCACTTGGCTATGTATCATCAGGTGCTAAAGGCCGGTTACTGTCACAAGCGTTTTTCCCCTCTGGAGGATTTGAGTGTGCAGGGTCAAGTGTGCTTTAAAGGAGCTCCGCATGGGACTGAACTGCCAGTGACTCAGTGGCACAGGGCCACATGGCTCAAGGTGAAAACACGATGGGGAATGTTCTAGGCTGTGCATAATAAATCCAGAAGCTCTGCAATGCATCACAGCCACTCTGGCACAAGGTCACAGGTGTCGGAAACAGAAGCAAGGACTGGACTTTCACTGGCCAACATCTGAGAATGACAACAGCAAACTATATCCCATCACTGTGAGCACTGTTAGGAATTATTTATGAACAGCAGGAAACATAAAACAACACACTATATGGTTCTTCCACACCAAATTCATCCAACCATGCCTTTATGGAGCTTGCTTTGTGCACTGGGCACAGTCATGCTGGAATAGAAAAGGTTCTTCCCCAAACTGAGTCCACAAAGTTGGAGGCATGGCGTTCTCCAAAATGTCTGAATCATTAAGTTTGCATTTTCACTCAAAATAAGGGGCCTAGCCCAAACCCTAAGAAACAGCTGTTCCCCAATACTTTTGTCCATGTAGTATAATTGGTGTTCGGAGCACTATATGTAATACTGCAGAATGAGCAGACTTTGCTTTGTCATTCTGTCACATCTGCTGACCTGCAACACTCAAGTTTTCCCATTTAGACCAACACATAGTTGAGGACTGTGTTTGCCGCATGTCTTGTTAAAGCTTCATAGCTTGACTGAATATTGTCCAGAATTCCTTTACATTAAAGAAAATTCTGCAACATCCAGGACATGATCTAACGTGGAGAACATTATTTGGTATGCACAGAACCGATTTAGTAACAACATAAATTGGAGTAAATTAATAATGTGTTATTAATGTGTTGGAATATTAAATAAAAAAAACATTTTTAAATTTTGGAAGAAAAATAAAATCATATACGGATCAATATCAGCATCGATATTCAGAAGGTATCAAACAGTATCTATATCAGAAAATGCAAAGAGGTACCATGCCATCTCCATTCTTTGGCGATATAAAACAAGGGCTATGATTGAAAGGAAATTCCATTCGTATGTTCAGGAAGCTCAGGTCGTACTCCTGCATTTTAAAATGAACAACAGAGAATTGCACACCTGCGATGTTCTCTGTTATCACTGCTAAACAAAAATAAATGGAAGTGCATGCTGGACCACATCCAGACAGGTGTAATACATTTCCTCCAGAGACGGGTTTGGGTCTTTTATTTGAGTTTAAACTAGAACAAAAACAAACAAGCCCCAATCTAAAAACATGAAGCTAGCGGAAATTAGTTTCACTCACCATTTTCCGGGTTTGGCAGGAATCTCAGGCTCTCAGAGATAAGGATGCTTTTTTTGTGCGCGGACAAATTTTTGAGCGTACAGACTAACTGTATAAATTTCCTGATACAGCATAAGAATGTCGACATAGTTCAGTGGGAAGGATATGAGTAGAAAAAAAAAAAAGTTCATACATTGGGCTCTTTTGCTTTTTATACACAAACACCCACACACACACACTACATTTCTACAGTTATCCTCCTATATAACTATAGAAACTGTAAACCTACTAAAAGATTTGGTTTAGCTTGCATAATACTTGCACAATTTCACATTTGCACAATTAACTCAAATGCGGTCGATCTGCCAAGACGTTTTGCACTGAAGCAACAATGTAACAAAAAAGTAATAGAAGCTTATAGCCTCCAGCTTAGCACTCAGCAAGCTGCGAGCTTAAATCACTGCCTGAGACTGCCTCGGATCACAGTCTGTTATGCAAAAAACCTCAAGGCCCATAAAACAAGCAGTAGTAACACTCTCGAAGCCTGAATTTTGTATGTGCTTTTTGTCCAAATACTTGTTATCTACAACACTGTTTATATCTGTGGATCAACTACAGAAGCAAATTTCGGAAACTAAACATGTCTTGGTTGACTGACTACATCTGAAATGAGAAGGAAATTATGTAAATTTGATTTCTGGCCAAACCATAAGCTTAAAACTGTTTACAACACTAAGCAATTAAAAATTCACAGATGCCAAAACACGAGCAACTCCGGTACACTGAATCAGGAGGCTACACCAGAAATCTTCCTGGTAAAAATGCATAGCAACAATAGAGTGTAGGCAAAAAGTTTAGGCACTTCCTTACCTCAAGAACATCCTCAGTCTGGTCTGATGTCAAGATGTTGACTTTAGTTTTCTGGCCGTTGGACAGGTGAACCTCCAGCTGGACCTCTTCAGTGGGGATTTGCTGGGTCTCCTGCGACAATGGAAAAAAGCCAGCAGACCATCAAAACCTTTCTGGAGAGAATAACTTCAGCATGTGCTAAACATAGTCTTAAACTCAGTTCACCTCAGAGACCAGTGGCTCTCAAACTGGTTCTCAAACAGCCCATGGGCCATATAAAATTGCCAGTAATTGGTCATTTTCAATTTGGTTTAAGCAGTGTTTTAGCCATATGTAAAAAAAAAAAAAAGCTTTATAAATATATTTTTATCATGGTAGTAGTATGGTATTAGTATGGGTCAGCTGGCAACCTGGTGGCTAGGGAGTTGCCCTTGCAATCAGAAGGTTGTGGGTTCCAATCTCAGGACTGCTAGTGGCACCACTGAAGTACCTTTGAGCAAGGTACCATCTCCACACACTACTTCCCGGCCCCTTGTTGGTGGCTGCCCACTGCCTCACTCGGTGAATGGGTTGAATGGATTAAATGGGTTAAATGCAGAGAAGGAATTTCACATTGTTCACACTGTGTGTTTAACACCATTTTATAATTTAACATTTTGTTGAATGGGGGAGCAACCCTCCATTGCAAATCCAGCAGCTGTTCTGACAGTGTTCTGGTACCACTTTCAAATTTTGTCCAATTTATACCCAGCACTCTATGAGACTCACAGTACTCTAGCCCAGTGGCATTGGAGGGCACCAGGGAGTGTCCAATCATATTTTGGGGGGTGGGGGACGAATGTTTGGCGGTCCTTCCTAAAGTGTTGTCCTAGAAGACAGCCTAGCTTTGTGCACTTGCAACCGATGCTATGCAGATTTCTGTCTACTCTTGGGTGTTCTGCTAATTCATCATCCTTCCCTGCTGCCTTATTCCTCTTCCACACAGACGGGGGTCTTAGAGCAGCCGCTGATCTTTACAGACAAGATGAAATGACAAAGAAAAGCCTGACTAATCACTTATTCTGCTCCTGTGGCTGTGCCTGGGAGGAGAAGCCACAGGGAGGGCTGGATCGGACTACGCAATGAGAGGCTGACCTGCTGTCTGACAGACCTGGACAAGGAGGGCATAAAAAAAAAAAATTAAAAACAAAACCTTGGCACTAACCACATAGGGGACACCCAAAGTTTGGAGACACATTATCTGTCTTTACTTTTCACTATTAATTTTAATGAAGGGAATATACCTGAAAATATACCAACAGGTTTAAGTAGAAAACAACTATTTTCTAATACTGAGGTTATATTTTCCACACTCAACACATTCATTGAAGTGTCTTTCTTGGTATGAATAGTTGGTTTTCTCTGAATAATAATTTGTTTTCTTTTCCAAGTAATTGATAAATGTATTCAAGCAGAAAAACCAGGTGCTGCAATGAACAAGGGGGCATAATATTCAAGAAAGAAGAACACTGGAAGAGAGAACACACAAGATGCTTCAGCAACAAATCTCTCAATTATGCAAGCATACATTACAGCTCCAAACAGCAGATAGCAGCTTGTACCTGCTGAGCTTTTCTTAGAAAGCTGTTGAACATCTCACTGGCTCCCAGCAGTGGATCCTGACGCACTATTGGGCGAAAAAAAACAAACAAAACAAAAACAAAACAAAACGTCAAGATTATGGCAAGAGTACCGCAACATTAAAAAAAAAAAAAAAACGCACATCACACATTTGATGGCTTTTATTAACTGGTTCAGCATGAAGCAAATGACATTTACTGCTTGGACTTCATCAAGCTTATATACAGCTCTGGAAAAAAAACAAGAGACCACTGCAATTTATTTTTAAATCTGCATCTTTATTAGTATGACAACCATTCCATGCCAGTGTCTGTTAAATTCCTACACAAGCACCTCAGTCTGCTTTATGAGGTACTGATTACTGATCATCTGAATCAAATCTTAGGAACAGTATAAAAACCACTGCTGTAATCAACGCTCTCCTCTCGCAATGTGACCAGTTGGACGGCAAAGCACTACTAGAAGTACATCAAAGGTAATTACTGCCATTTTGTTTAAGAGTGAACAAGAAATTTGTTTTCTTTAAATTATTCAAGCTCTGTAAACACTGCATCATTTCTCTTATTTTTAGAAATTTTCATCTCCTTTCAAATGATGATATAAAGAGCAATATTTTTATTTGGAAATTGGGAGAAATACTGTCAACTAAAGCAAAGCTGTTCTTGCACCTATAAAAGACAAAACCTGAGAAACTGAACATTTTTGCAGTGGTTCTCATTGTTTCCAGAGCTGTATATATAGTTATGACGTCCATTTGCTTCCCTCAGTGGACTGTTTATGAAGGATAAATAAAAGAAGAAAGTGTCAGAAGAGAGGGAGGGCTGAATAAACTCAAATGTTTATTGACATTCTCATTATAGCACGTCGGCTATCAGCGGCCCCCTGAAAGCATGCACACCGCGTTTGCATAAACAAACAGTTTATTCGTTCTGAACAGATTGTGTGTTTGAGGCGGTTAATTTTCCATAACCACGTTAAACCATGATGTAACTGCAAGAGTAGCCGGCCAAGAACAGCCTGTGTGCTCCCAGACTATGAGCAAATACGCTCAACAAGGCTTAGTTTGTTCGGGGGAATGTGCCAGAACTGGAATGGATTTGAACAAACGGTTCATGGTGCTGCCAGTCCAACTGATTCTTTTTTTCTTCTTCTATGTACGTGGCTAATTTAACCCCTGACCTGCTAAAACCAACTCTAGATCACATCCAACCCTGAGATAAATTCACTGATTTTAAAAATGTATCTGCCAGCAGAGAGGTAACCTTACACAAATTCAAGCCAAATGCTCTTCTGTACAATAGATGATGTCAGAAAGGCTGTGGAGACACCACACCTCATTCCGCCTGGAGGTGAGCGCAGAACATGACTCACACCCTCAGCAGCTTTTTCTCCTCCCAGTCACAGCCTGGTTCTTCTCCAACAGTCTGGCAGGCCAGGACAGTCAGTTCAGACGAAGTGAACTTCAAAAATGAACTGACCTTTCCAGATCTTCAGGACTGAATGAGTCCAGAGAACAATTTAATCTCACTCTAAATAGGGGTTCCAGACGATGAGGGGGGTGAAGGAGGAAAAAACGAAAGAAAGAAAGAAAGAAAGAAAGGGAAAAAAACAAAAACAAAAAACAAAAACAAACAAACAAACAAACAAACAAAAAAAAAAAAACTCACCAGCCTGCATGTACTTCTCCAGCTGCTCCCTCCGCTGCTCCACCTCCGCTGGCGTGAGGGTAAAAATCTTCTTTGGGGGGAAGGCAGGCACAACATTGTTCCCATACTCTTTCTTTATCTGACCAAAAAAAAGAGGGAGACTCTATGCATGAGACACGTACAAAAAGAACAAACATACTCATTTTTGCATCTCGAGCGGTGACAAACCATACCCTGCCACAAAAGAAGACACCGAAAAATTACAGCGTATAACCTCGGTTTCCAATTTTGTGGAGACAAAGCTGGAATTCAGTGTGACCCTGTTGCTCTTACACAGTGCAATGTTCCTTTTTCCCCCTTTAGCAGGGAACCTCTCAGGAATGAGATTTATAAATTACTTGCCAAAAGCTCTGAATTTTTGCAGGAAACTATGTAGAGATGGCTCCAACGGGGCACCAGCAAAACATTTTTCACATATTGCCCTGCCTTACAATTCCTAAGGCAAACATATTATTTACTACTATGCATCATCTTAGAATTAATAATGTATTAATGTTAAGAAGAAAGAGGTCATCTAACTGGCCCCAACTCGTTCGGCATTCATAGAAGGGCCAACGGCTGGTATTCACAACAATACCTCATGTGTGCAAATGTTGACGCTTGTAATCTGGTGGAGGTAACTGGATTTGGGAGCAATCAGAGTGAACTTGCTGCATCTCTACACCATGGCAACACCTCTAGCCAGAGTGTCTGATCTCACAAGGTCTCCTGTGACTGGTTACCTAGCAACAGCAGCTGCCAGACCACAAAACCTGGCTTTGCCAGCAGAATCACTAAAGTTTTTCTACATTCAACAACAAATCTCTCTCGGTCCCGCAAACCTGGAAGATTTTAACAGCGAATTGTTATCACAAGACAAAAGGCATTCTTTGTCTTCTTGGCATTTTTAAAGGATCACCAATCAAGCATGAGCAGCTCTGTTATATAACCAGCCTCCCCCCCCCCAATCAAAATCAATGCTTTTGAATAAAATATCAAATAAACCCATTCCTACCACACAGCTATGAATGCACACTCAAATTTGGTATGTGTTATGTGCTTTATGTATTACACACGAACACCTGTCCTGAGATAGAACTATATAGAGCTCGTCTCAATTTCTCTGTCAAGCTCCACTTCAAAAATCTGGGTCTGAGAGCAACTCAATCTGTGTCATTTTTATAACAAAGCAATAGGTCACAATAATATTACGGAATATTACTGAAGCTTCTCAACAGACACTGTCGTACCACATTCTACTGTAGGGTAGATGACAAAACCAAAACAAACAGCTAAATCAAACGTAACCAACTACAATGAAGCAATTACACAGATATTAACGTCTACTTAAAAAACGGGATATGACTTCCAGTGATGCGCCGGTAAGAAACAAACGTATCTACATCAAGTTAACTACATCAGCTTTTGCAAGTTAACATTAACCGTCAGTTGCACTTCATTTCACTTTGGGTATTATATTTGTTATCAGTTCCGTCATCCTCCAGCTCTGGTGGGCTGGTGTCCAGCACAATTTGATGATTTCCCTGCTCGAACATACTTGGTTCAGCTCATCCGTAAACTACCAGGTTTAGTAGGTGTGTTATGAGTAGAGAAAGACTAAACTGACCCTCCTGACTGGAGTTGTGCAACCCTTATCTAGCTCTTCATCAGTGCTGTTTCTGACCACAGTACTGCTCCAGGCTTGATCTTTTTTAGTTGACAGACTATTCTGAATTGGCTGACATTTTATCATGTTTTAGAAAACATTTCAAGACTTTCAACGGGCTGCTGGTTCTGTGATTGCGTGCTTTATTCACAGATATTTTTGTAAAAAGTCTTTACAGGGCTCACCTGTTCATGCAGGCCTAACAACTGGCTGTAGCGTACTCGGCAGTGCAGCACACCGTTGACATGAATGTTGTAGGCCTGAAAAAGGAAGGAGAAACAGAGGCGAAAATCAGAAACACACACCTGAAGCGCACTGCAGAAAAGTGGCTTTTCACGCACACAGACAATTTGTTCAAACACTACAGTCTGAACTACGAGTGAAACAGAGTTCGACAGGCATCAAACCGAGCAGTGCTACAGAGCTTCAAGGACATGCAGCAGCGATGGGTTTGCCCTTTCTTTTGACCGCACATTTCACGTCACATACATAATTGAAAAGAGCAATCACACTTTTATAGCTCACTAATCCATCATGGAAAAGAGACGTGGCATGTCAGACGATGTCATGGTTACGACATTTCAGTCATCTCTGAATGGGAATTCTGAGCCATTTCTGTAACAAAACAGTAATAACGCATAGTAATAGCAGACTTGAACTCTTATAATATTGGAGAAAAACCGTTCTGATCAAATGAGATCAAATGTCAGGGATCTTGAAATTGCTTTAGAGCATCACTGCAATACTGAGCTTCAATAAAAAAACAGAATGAAAACAGAACTATCCGCTGAAATCATAGGCAAAATAAAATAAAAAAAAAAACAAGCTGCAATGCTGCTATTCAATCAGGTCAACAAACCCTATCCTCAACCTGACGCAGGTTTTGACACTGACACTGGTTCACCGTGACCTCAATAATGAACAGCTTAATGCTGATTATATGACAGCCATGCCAATGCACACCATTTGGAATGTGCGGTTATCATGTTTAGGCTTGACCTCCTCCACCCCTCTGTTTGTTATAACAAGTATAGCATATGTTGACGCAGGAGAGGGTTGGGTTTTTTTTGGTTTGTGGGATTCTGGAGTTTGTGTTTTTACTCTAAAATATTTTTTGGTCAGCATGGTTGTCCCTCGAATAAAGGACAAAAATCATCCTTCATGGTCAGAATATTCTAACTTTTCTTGAGGTTCTCGACCCAAAGTTTGGCTGGCTCATCACTTGGCTAGTCATAAAGAGTCTGTGAAACGACAACAGCTCCAGCTGACCTTCAACTTCCTGCGAAACCCAACTGCAAAAACACCTCTGAAAGCGTGTGCTTTCACAACCACTTTGCGTAACTGGACAAAAAAAGATGGAATGTGAACGCTGGAAATGTCAGCTGACCGTTTTCATGTCTGCACAGGGTTGAGATCTAAATCTGAACCACATTTGAAAGAGGCTCGCACTGCGAACCTCCCATAATGACGCTCTGCTTTTTTGCTTACCTAAACTGTTCAGCTATTCAGAACAAACAACTGCTGTGTCATCTTAATGTAAGCCAGTTTTTTTTTTTTTTCCTTTTTCGATGAGCCCTAATGCGTCATGGAGGTTCCAACTGCTAGAAAGTGAAAAGCAAAAAATAAATAAATAAATAAAAAACACAGCTGCAGAAAGAGACTAAACTTTTTCCTTTATGTTAACAAAGGTTACGCCTAGTGGAAAAGTAGACTTGCCTGGCAATCATTTATTACTTGCATTGACTAGCCACGTCCTAGAAAGGCTGCATTAAAGAACTACAGTGCCCTGACTTGTGCCCCTCACACCACCAACCCTTTCAGGCCTTTTTTACAGTACTAACACTAGAAAAAAGGAAGGATAAGTGTGCCCTTGAGTATCCAGGAAGTGTGAGCTATCATAAAGAAAGGTTTTTTGCCTGCACAGGAAGTCTGTCCTTTACAATGCAAAACTCCTTTCTTCCCTTTTTCTTTTCTAATGTTGGCTCCACTGCAAAGTGTGCACATTCTGGGAGTCGAGCGGTTCCAAGGTACACCAGGGACAATCTCTTAAAATCCAGAGTGAGCCAACTTTACACTGCTATGCAGCCCAGTACACACACACACACACACACACACACACACACAGTTTAAACGAGCGCTTTCACCATCACCATGACATGAATGTTCAGAAGAGAAAGTATAGAGGTGAAAAATAATTCCAGTCTTGGATGAAAGGAGGGAGAGAGAGAAGGAGAGAGGGGGAGAGAGAGAGAGAGAGAGAGAGAGAGAGAGAGAGAGAGAGAGAGAGAGAGAGAGAGAGAGAGAGA
>JBBIGA010000153.1:9404417-9420166 GCA_037576975.1 Alestes dentex | reverse complement strand
GTTTGATACAATCTGTATATATACAGCAAAAGGGCTACAAAAATGCCCTTTTTGATTTAACTGTTTATCCACCTGTGCATTCTACAGCAGATCCACCAATTCACACAGAAGTTTGTGCCTGGACTATTTTTTACATGACGTACAACAAAGTTCAGTAATCAAAACTGTGACCATATTCTGCAGTTTCAGATGGATAGCTGAGTACAGTGACTGTTTCTATTTTATTTTGAAGGTGTGTACATCCGGTCTTGTCTAACATTAAAACACTGACCTACAGCATGGCCATCAGTTACTTTAGTGTAAAAAGTGATCTCCTTCCATGGGGACAGCAGTTGCTCAGCCTGAGCTTGACACAGCTGTCTCTCAGTCCAGGCCCACATCAAGAGGGATCAGAATAGAAAAGGTCAAAGGAGACCTGTATTTAGGCTTGTAAAAGTTAAAACAGGTGTCCGGCAAGGAGAGCAGAATTTTGTCCCATGAGAAACACACAGACACGAGAAAAATGATGACAACAGGGCACTGGAGTGAACGACAAAATCTTCTTGTAATTACACATAAACACAGTAGAATGGATATGAAGCTTCATATAAAAGCAACAGACCATCATTTTCTACATGCTCTTTAATACATTGTGATAAGCACATTCATTCACAAGCACTTTTCAATTAATCTGCGAAAGAAGGAATAGATCACTTCAGATAGAGCTAAACTGCAGGAAACCAAATGGTAATATGACAGGAAACGCCCTTCTGACCTCAGTCAACCTGTCACCTCCTCTTTGACATGTAATGCACAGGGTGTCAAATGGGATGTGTGTGGCTTCAGTTGGTGTCAGCAGCAGTGTTGTAAAAGCCGGGGTGCCCCTACAATGAATGTGTGACCCGTGAGACCTGGAGTCCAGGGGCAAGCAGAGGTAACTGGGTTTACTGGGTCAAAATGGGGAAATTCATGAAAAATAACAAATGAATCCCAAAACAGACTGTTTACAAAAAAAAATCAGACTGTCTGGTTTGATAATGGGGATAAGCTAGATATAATGGAATTCAATTTTTTTGTGTAAATTAGAACAAATCCTGTGTTGTCATAAAATAATGCTGTGAATCTTCATGACTGACCGATGAGCCATTTATAAACAGCACAGAGGTTCTAATAAAATGAAAGAAAAATCTCATAGCGATCTGCCATGACTTTGAAGTTATTTAAAATGTTAATAAATATTATTTGACTGGATTGTGATATGCAAGGGATACTAAATGTTATTCATATGAAACAATACCGAATACACATGAAAATATGTTCAAATCATTGCTTCCATTTAGTGTGTCTTCAACAACTGTATTATCACAGGGAAACAACAAAGCTGCTATTGAAAGTTCATAGAGTGATTGTCTAGGGACTAAAAGGATATCAAAGTCAATCATTGAAATATTACAACCCATGATGTAAGTATGTTGTGCATTATGTACACATGGACTTATATGTACATCAGCATCAAACAAGACGACAATAAATATAGTGGAATATTGTGGAACTTTTAATTATTGAAAGCCAAAGAATATTCAGGTAAATCAACTTGTCATGTCATAGTTTCTTAATCTAGAACCAACTGCTTTTTTTCCAACCATGTAGCTCTTCTGTACCCCGCTGTGATCTCCTGAGAGGAACCAGCAGCTGTGGAGTGAAGTCCAGGTCATTGTTCTACACTTATATGAGAACTGAGTAATTTTATAAATGAAAAATTACACCATTTCCAAATTGATTAAGGCCATTAAAAGAATAATCGACATTTTTATGTATGTTTCTATAGAATAGGGTGACCTACCATTAGCTTCCACCGAACAAAACTACTAATTTCTATTCTATAACTTATGGTAATGTCCCATATAGAACAGAACACATGTTGATGCTTGCTTGGGTCTCTTTAACTGCATTTTTCTTTGAATGCTGAATGTTTGAATGTCATCTCAGACAAGGGAACACATAACTAAAGCTACCAAGCTAATAGGCAAATAACAAAAAATACAAAAAATGTTTAGAGATTATGATATACTCATTCATAATTCACACAGTAATCAAAGATGAGACATAGGTGAACTGTTTTCAGGCTTTCAACTTTGGTATTAGACTATTTTGAATTAAAATAATGCCTCAGTGATCTCTGAGGTCATGCATCATTTTGCAATGGGTGACACATCCAAACAAGGACTCAAAATCTGAGCTGCTTTTTTTTTTTGGTAATGCACCATAAAGAGCAGGACACACGTTAATGCTGGTCTGGAGCTACTTTGTTTTTTTTTGAAAGTTGTGGTTAGTGAGGACCTCATATTCATCTCGGACCAGGGAACACATAACTAAAGATACCAAGCTAATAGGTAAATAACAAAAATACAAAAAAAGTTTAGATATTATGAGATACTCATTCATAATTTGCAGTAATCAAAGAAGGGATTAACTGTTTTTAAGCTTTCAATTTTTGTATAAGGCTATTTTGAACCAAAGTCAGTTTACTCTGTTCATTGGGCGTAAACCTGTTTATAACGTGGGAAAACAAACTTTGGTCTGTTTCTTTAACATTGAACTGGACCAAGCAGCAGTGTGAGTGAAGTGGGCGGATCTTAGAGGCTGAAACTCGACTCTGATTGGGCCGCTCTGATTGTTTTCAAAGAGGCAAGATGGCAGCGCCCATGCAGGGCTAGGAAGCTCACGGTCACAAACGTTTAATAGAAAGAACGAAACAAGATTCCAGTTTAATCCTTAGACGCGTTAGCGTTTGATCGGTCTGTAGAAATGGATTCGGTGCTCTTTAGCTGGCTTGCGTGTTAAGACTAGTAGCTTTCACTAATCGTGAAATAGAAGGGTGAAGTCCCTCAGACTCGTACAAGGGAGCACTTCTGAGTAGCCTGCTCAGGTGTTTGGAGCAGGTGATGCTTTTGAGCCCCCTGAGATGCACAAGGGTGTTGCAGCTCACCCTTGCGGTCATCAAACCGGACGCTGTTGCTCATCCTCTCATACTAGAGGTGAGGAGAAAGGGATGATCCTAATAAAGCTGCAAGTGAACACGTGTGTGTGGGGCAAGCGAGATATTGATAAAGAGAAAGATGCAAGCATCCACAGAGGCTCCTATATGCTCGCATGGAGCCTCTGATCTGTTGACCACTATATGGGTGCAGAAAGCTTGCGATGGGGTCTATGGGTTAGTTATGACCGGCCCTTGTTCTCTCATTCCTCTGCGATTTGCACCTTTGTCAGTACTATTAGTATAATACATTATGGACGAAAGTGTTGAGACACACCTGTTTTGGGCTAGGCCTCTTACTTCCAGTTAAGGGCAGTCTTAGTGCTTAGTGCCAAGACATTTTGGACCACACCATGCTTCTGATCTTGTGGACACAGTTTGAGGAAGGTCCTTTTCTATTCCTGCATAACTGTGCCTCAGTGCACAAAGCAAGATCCATAAAGACATGGTAGGATGAGTTGGGTGTGGAAGGACTTGAGTGGCCCACACAGAGCCCTGACCTCAACCCCACCCAACACCTTTAGGGTGAACTGGAACGGAGATTGCGAGCCAGGTCTTCTTCTCGAACATTAGTGCCTGAGCTCATAAATGCTCTATGCAATGAATGGACAGAAATTCCCACAAACACTTCAAAATCTTGTGGAAGGTTTTCCAAGAAGAGTGGAAGCTGCTGTAAGGGCTAAGAGGGCCAACACCATATTAAAGTCTATGTATTTGAATGCAATGTCCTTAAAGTTCCTGTTGGTGTAATAGCCAGTTGTCCCCATACTTTTGTCCATATAGTGTATATTCTCGTTCTTTTGATATACTAGTTGCTTTACAACTGATAAAGCTCAAGGTGGTTTCTTACTCCCCAGGTTTTGTATGCATCTGTAGGTTCAGCTACACCATTTAAAGTGGAATGGAAAATTCTAACACAAAGCTGGTGAAGGAAATTAACTTCCACCCTGTTTCTTACTGGCTCTTAAAAATGGACTTTCCATGGAAACAGACTATTTAGCCTACTTGGAGCAGTAGCATTTTTGATGCTGCCTCTGCTTTCAGTGGACTTACTGAAATTTGACAGAAATTGTTCATAACACTATACAATTTACATACAATAGTATTTTTCTGTTTTTACAAATGTCATTACTGTATACTAAAGGCTTATCTGCAGAGTTGGTCACAGCACTCCGAGCTCAGCTATATGCTTTGACGTTGGCAGACAAACACGTATTGAAGACCTGCCAAGCAGTCTGTAGGCTATTTCCGTGAACCTGCAAGGAGGCTATTAACACTCATCTCAGCCTCCCCAGATTTAATTTCCGCAGTGTTCAGCTTCAAAGAGATAAGAGTGTCTTTAATTATCAAAGTTTAGTGGAGCGCCCGGGCTGTGGGGCTGCGGCCGGGAGGCTTTAATCTATGCAGGTGGATGCAGATGAAAATGAGAAGGACCAGCCTAAGTGAAACAGATGGGCTCAGATTTAACATAAATACTCAGATGTCCGCTGTCATTTGAAATTTTCCCAAAAGGGTTTAAAGTTCACATTAAATGAATTTTTTGTTTAATGGTGAATGGTGAACATTTGTTTGGTTGGCTGAGAATGAAAAAGGAATAATGTTTTCATCTAGTTAACTTGACTAATGTGCAGAGAATTTGCATGTTATGGATGTTAAAATCTTTGTACTTTTTTTACGTTCAAGGCTCTTCATGAGAAAATCATAGAGAACAACTTCATCATTGTCAAAAAGAAAGACCTGATATGGAGAAGAAGTGATTCTGAGAGGTTTTATGCAGAACACAAAGGTATGTCTTTCGCACCCCGCCAGTGCAGAATACATTCAAGGCCGTGTAAAATGTTGGCATTTTGTGATGATGCAGAACTCCAGTCATGTGATACCCTAATTATTTATTTAGCATGCACTGAAGGACAGCCTGATAGGAATAGGAAGGCTTGTTTATTCACTTGCTCCTACGTGCATATCCACAAATGTAATCAAACTACAACCATGTCAGCAGAATGATATTGATGAATAAAAGTGAAAATGTGCAGTGCGGCATGGGGAATGCTGTCGGTGTTTGTTCCACCATTGGTAACACGTTATTTAAAAACGATGCCTGGTCAGTTCATATCCACATAATAGGACTTTATTGAATGAAGGTCCAGGTCGATTCCTGATTGGGACTTCTAGGATCCTTCCTATGTGGAATTGCATGTACGAGTTTGTGTTTCTGTATGTGTTATGCAATGGACTGGTGTCCTTGTCCAGACTGCTTCTCTGCCTTTCATCCTATGAGTGATGAGTTGCTGCAGCACTCCCACAACCCTGTTTGAGATAAGAAGCCCGAATAATGAATGAATGAATGAATGATTTAACTGCTGGTATGTTTTTTGAAATTCACAGTTTTCAGTGAAAACCCAAAACAACCATTTAATGTGTCTCTATTAGGTAATTAGTGCTCTGATGGCTTACAGCCTACATTATTCAGGTCTTTATGCTAATTACAATGACAAGAAGATGCTCCTTATGACTATGTACTGTCATCAGTGTCGGTGGCATTTTTTACTGCCTCCTGCAAGCGTCTGTTTGTTCCCTGAAGAACTGATTGACAGCGACTGTCATTAGCTATAACAGATTGAGGAAGAGGCACCCCATGTGTGCAATCCATTTTTTCTGGATCAGCAGATGAGTCATATCACCCTGGTTCAGCAGACTAGAGCCCTCCCGATATTGAATCACCGGCTTCAGAAGATATTCGCCTCCAGGAGAAGCTGTGCTGCATCCCTTTGAAGTGCAAATTTGTTTCCACTGCTCTCCCCATGTTAGGTCTTGCTAGCAGGCTAACAGCTCAACTTCCTTTGTTAATCTGTTTGCCCTTTGTAGGACGGTTCTTCTATCAGCGACTAGTTGAATTCATGTCGAGGTAAGTGTGAATCATCGTCTTAATCCTCAGCAGAGGCTGGCACAATGCAGCCCGGTAAATATTCCACTGCAGAGCTTGCATGGGTTTAGAAAAATAGACTGGGTTGGGTAGTTTGATCATTAATCTGGAGTCTTTTCCTTGTTAATTCTTCATAAAAATATAAAAACTAGTCACCAGTTTAATTACTTTCTATTACACCCTGTATTACCTTGGTCAGTCGTATGCAAAAGTTTGGGGGTCCCTTATCAAAATACATGTTTTGATGAAAATATGTGCACCTCCTCTACAAAAAAACAAGACCCTTTTCAAGACCTTTTGCTGCCAATTCTTTGCATTTAACATGTTGGACAAAATGTACAAAGCTATAAAGTTTTTTGAAGAAATAATCCCTTCTGTAAATCCTGATGCACTGGTCTTTTACTGGTAACACTGGTGTAGTGTTTGTGTCTGATTGTACATTTTATGGTTAAGGATGAATATTAAACACAGCTCGTTTCCACTATAGCGGACCAATGAGGGCTTACATCCTGGCCAAAGAGGATGCTATTGCCCACTGGCGGGAGCTCATGGGTCCTACTAAAGTGTACCGGGCACGGTACACTTCACCAAGCACCATCCGGGCCCAGTATGGACTCACTGACACCAGGAACACCACTCATGGTTCAGGTACTCCCTGAAAAAAAAAAAGACATGACAAAAGCACATTACAAATCAAAGTCAGTAAATGTATACACCATGTTTGCCAATGACTGTGCAGACAAAAGTGTTTGCTTGTGAAATCAAGTGGTCTGACAACTGATTTGTGAGTGAAATCAAAACATTTTCATGTCTATTGTAGAAAAATGTACCATCTCAGATTTGCCATGATGGTGCCTGGTTCACAATGTTTGCAGTGCAAAAGGCCATTTTATTTACTTTGCAAGATGAACAGTGAGTAACAGGTTTACAGTAGTAAACCTAAAAATACAATTGTTTTTGGCCCAAAGTTTCCTTGGAAGCTATTGTAAAACATTGTCTCTTACAATGTGTTAGTCACCTTTGTAAGAGACAATGTAATATTATAGTTGTATTAAACCTTTAGACTAGAGATCTGGTTTCTATCACCACCAATTCTGACTTTGTATGTTTCCCCAGAATAGTTCTCACATCAAATCATTCTTAATGACTTGCTTTGCATCCTAAAGACTGAATTATGAAGAATGGTCTCCTTTAATCCAACAGGCTTAGTGTAGAGAGGCCAGCCAGCAATGATCTGTCAATATATGTTCCATTTTTAAGTACCATGCAGTAAATATATTCCATTTAAATTGATGTAGTCCCTTCAGATGTATTTAAATTCTTCAAAAGTATAAATCTTCTTTAATCTGGATTTGTTTGTTTTACAAACATCTTATGCAAGAAGGGAAAACCTTTTTGTTGCTAAAAAGAAAAGTTACTGCCTCACGATTTGACCAAGATTGTGTATTGACTCTGAAATCGTTGTCATTTAAAAAAAATACAGAATGCTGAAAACATCAAGCCTCGACTGCAGAGGCCTTTTTAGTATGATGAGGCAGCAGTGGTCTATCTTGTTCCCCCACAAGCTATGAATTGATTTCTCACAGGGAAGCAAATCTTCTGCAGCCTGAGCGCTGTGCAGTAAACAATTTCTCACAATTGCACACACACACACTCACACACACAAAGTGAGTGTGCAGCCTTCTCACAGGCGGATTGTAAGCATCTGCAAGCAAAGGGACCTTCGTTTGCATGTAGACTGACATGGCCATAGATTTTCTTTAAGTTATCGACCATGTTTCGTGATCTGTTGCCTGTGAGTAATGCTGATAGCAGCACTGCTTCTGCTTCTGCTTATCACTGTGCTTTTAGTTTGGCTAATTAAAGCTGTTTTGTGCTCTGACAGATTCAGAGGAGTCAGCCAAGAGAGAGATCACCTTCTTCTTTCCAGAATTCAGCGTTGAGCAGTGGCTGGAGAAGGAGGAGCCATGCTTTAGGGCCGGCCATATGGAATATGATCAGCAGAGACAAATCCATACTCCACTCAAAAGCATCTGACCGTCCTGTTGCCTTGACCAAAGACTGGACTTACACCCATAAAGTCCTAAATCCAGTACTGGTGCTCAAATAATGTGTTGCTGTATTGTGACACTGCTGTCTTGCCATCTTGGACTTTTGCTACCGTGCCAATTTGTTCATAATTTTTCATGTGTCCCTCATTTGTCTTTTTTAAAGGATTGTCAATCTTAAATTGGTTCCTTTATTCATGAGCACTTTCAGTTGAACACACCGTCCTTTGATTAACAGTGATCAATACTGAAAAGGAGAGTGTTCATTAGTTTCATCATGATCAAGTGGACTGTGCTCCTTTGTTTGAAATACATGACAGAAAGGTCATCAGAAGTACAATGTCTAGTGTGTTTGTGTGTTTTTGTGTGTGTGTGTGTGCGCGTGTGTGTATGTATATATTAAAGAGATTTCACTTCTTTTATTGGACAAATTAGGCTTCTTTATTTTATTTGGCTTAACACATAAATAGATTTGAACACACCTAACACCTCTGAGCAGCTATAAAATTCAGATGAAACCAGTGTGAAAGAAAGACTAATTTATAGATGTTCTGAATTTGTAAGCAATCAGCAGCAGTTACTAACAGATACCTACTGGATCTATGAGGTTAACAGGTTGTGAGATTTTTGAACGAAGACCTCAGTCATAGAAAAAAAGACTACGCAAACCTTTGGATTCTGCTAACACAACATTTAAAACACTGATTTCATAGTTTCAAACCATTAAAAGTTAGTTTAAACATTAAAAATAGAATTTTGTTAAACATCATTCATGAATGAAGCAATGTGTAGGAACATGAGCACAGCAAGGTGCTATAATGTTCTGACAGCTTATCACTCTGCGAGTAAGTTCCTATTATTTTGGTTTGATAAATACATCCATCATTTGGACGGTTTTTGCTTTAATGCACTATCAAAAAAAGTGCCCTTTGCAAATGGATGCATCATAAAACAGGAGAGGGTTTAGAGGTCTTCAGATGTTTGTCTGTTGATTGTCCCGTGTGTACCCTGTATTTTCGAATTTTATAAAATAGTTGCATGTAGTAACTAGACTAGTACATTCGGCCAAGTCATATTTGGATTCCAGATTTTGCTTTTTAGTTTAGCACTTAAGCTACGATGAATGTTGCCATCAAGCATTAAAACAGTCACCAACACTGATTCTGTAAAAATATATAACCACAATGTCTCTTAACCCACATCCAGCTTTTCATTAAGGTACAGACTTGTTGATATTACTGATCTGGGATTCAGATTACACTATACTGATGACAAAAACTGATTCTAGATCAGGAATCCTATTCTCGAGGTGGTTTGTGAAAACAGACCCTATTGTCTCAAATGACTACCACTAGCTTTGTTCGGTGTCACAGCTCTCAGTAAGTCATACTGTGTCCTAAATGCGCTGCTCAATGTGTTGAGAGATTTTTTGAGGACCTAGGTAACTATTGACCTCTAGTGTTTGTTAGAAAAGCTCACCTCATAGCTCCGGGGTGTGCTAAAATGAAGAAGCAACATTTGGACACTAAACATGTCTTACCTGATTGACTACATCTGGAGTAAGTGGAAAATTTGTGTAAAATTAATTTAACATCAAACTATTTCATTTGAGAATCGGCTACCACAGCTGCAGTAAAGAAGTAGCAAAGTAGAATGCTTGAAAGCACGCATATATGTTAGCAAAAAATGTGATTTAAAAGATCAACCTCATGAACACCGAACTCCACTGAAAGTCCATCAGATGGACTGTCAATCACAGTTCTGCTTCTTCAGAAAGTCCTTTCCTCTTCTTTGGTCCATGGTGTCGATAGTTCACTTTAGCTTACACAAGGCAGCAGTTCCAAAGTGTATACTGATGTCAGTCCATGTGAGCTGCTCCCATGGTATCATTCTCATTTCAGAACAGAGTCTACTGCTGCTTCCTTCGGGGTCTCTCGAGGTTTCATGACCTCGCAGGTGGTGTGAGATTTCTCCTTGATCTTTCCACTTTTGTCCACTTGACGGATGCTTTGAGTTACAGTGATGGTCACCTGCTTGGTGGACATTATGTTGTCCTGCCATTTTGTCTAAAAATGAGAATACAGAAAGACAAACATTGTAAGGTAAATGTATGAGTTTAAAATATGTTTCCTAGTTCAGAGATAAGCTTTCACCATTCTTTCAGAAACATGTTAATTTACCACCAAACACAGACTTTTGAAAGCACCACTTTCATTGCAAGAGCTCTAGTAAAGTATGTATAGAGATGGCCTACCTGTTCAATTAGTATTTAGGAGGTACACTGAATATTTATTAAAAAATGCATTGAAGTTATTCCTATTACTTACTTTTGATGTTATAGGGGACCTATCAGGCAAAACTCACTTTAGTTCTAATAGTTCTTTGCACAAAATCACTCACATAAAGAGATATCACCAGCTCTATTCTTCAGTTTCAGGCCCTTTCAAAACAAGCCGTTTGGACGGAGGTTCCCATGTGATGTCAGTAGGGGGCCAATTTGCATAGAACCACCCCTCATCTGTCGAGACCCCAGCCACTAGCCTTTCAGTCGCCATCTTGGGCCTTTGCAGCTTTATGTTGCTGAATTATGCTGTGCCTGACCACTGCAGTGGCAAAAACTCGCTCTGCCCAGCTGGCCAGTACTCGCTCAAAGCACAATAAAACAACCTCCGCTACTGGTTAAGGCAAAGAAATGAAAATACACGAATCATGGCGTAATCCAGAAGTTAAAGCGCATCTTAAGCATGGGATGGGTGGGGCGTGGCCAGCAACAGCTTATTTGCATAAAAGGGACACAGCTTTGAAACGACTCGTTTTGAAAGGGACTGAAACTGTCAAGAATTAAGATGGTGATATGTCTTTATGTGAGAGTGATTTTGTGCACAGAACTTCATGAACATGTTTTGTATAGCCCATAGACCTATTATAATTTTTATAACTTTTTTTAAGAGAGTTTTGCATGATAGGACCCAAGGTTTTCGCAGCAGAACATTGCCCAGAGCATCACACTGCTTCTGCCGACTTCCCTTCCTCCCATAGTGCATCCTGCTGCTGTCTCTTTACGAGGTAAGTGACAAACATGCACCCAATAATCCACATGATGTAAAAAAAAACAGACCAGCCCCCCTTCTTCCATTGCTCCATGGTCAAGTTCTGATGCTCACATGCCCATTGTAGGCACTTTAAGCAGTGGACAGGGGTCAGCATGGGCATTCTGTCTGAAATATGGCTTTGCAGCCCCACAAAAAACAAGCTGTGATGCATTGTGTATCCCTACACCTTCTTACAGTAGCTCTTCTGTGGGACTGGATCAGGCTCCCCACATGTTTCAGCTAGCCTTGGGTGCCCATGACCCAGTCGCTGGTTCACAGTTGTCCTTCTTTGGACTGTTATCTCTAGGTACTAACCACCGCATATCAGAAACATCCCACAAGACCTGCGGTTTGGAAATGCTCTGACAGTCATCTAGCCATCACAATTTAGACCTTGCCACCCAGTCACACAGATCTTTGCGACAGACCATGCTTATAACACATCACTGATTCCTCTCTTGCTGCCTAATGTATCAAACATCATCACCTGTCAGTGGTTTTAATACTGTGATGTATAGGGCTAGCCTCCCAGACCCAGATTAAGCATAAACCTAGACTAAAAGAAAATGCAATTCCCTCCATTCTCCCCAGAGTTTATCCAAAAATTAGGCCTAATCTATATCTGGAAAACCAGCACACAATGCATGAGAATGTGAGAATAATGTGCACAATAAATTAAATGCATATTTTTATTTAAAAATATGGTAGTCTACATCATAATTTATTATTATCAAATATGATTTTCCAAGCATACTGTGGACATTGTCAGTAAATTGAATAAACAATGTTTTTTTAATTCATAAATAAATGTTTTATTACAAAGAAGCCAGTGCAGTATGTGACATATGCTGATATTATTCCTAATGCTTTCATTATATTTTTGCCATCTTGTGCTTCCCTATTTTAAAGAGTCTGAAATCTACTTGACTGCACTGTTTAAAGTGCAGGTTCTTACCGTTTCCTCAGTACACAGGACACTTTTTCTCTGCACTGTGGTACCAGGGAGTGAAAGGCCCTCTTTCTCTTGGGTGGTCAGTATTGTAGGAGGACCACCAGCTTTCACATCATTTAGGCCAGCCTCAGACAGGGCAGAACACACCTTCAGGTATGCCTGAGCAGGAGCTGGCAGTCCATCATCAAAGATATCTGTCAATGAAGACATCTCCTCATACCCTTCATTGTCAGACAAAAGGTATAACAATAGTGTACCATTAAGAGTCTTAATTACACTGCACTCACTTTCCAAGAAGACAGTAGTTTAAAAATACAAAAAAAAAAAAAAAAAATTAAAATACAAAATTAAAACGAAAAGCATGGTGATAAGACAGAGTATGTGCAACATAACAATAATAACTATAATCGAATATACAGTTTCCTTAAAGAAGGGTTCTTTGCCATAAAATGACCATTTCTTATTAATAACTATTTCTTAATAAGTGTTTATTAGACCGTTTTTGTAAAATAAGATAAACGAGTGGGAAGAACCTTTCTGTAGTACCTTCACTAGTAAAGAACATTTACATTATGTGATACTTGGCCATCAAATGAGTATTTACACTCACATTTCTTGTTTATAAAATGTATTTTTCTATGGTATCCCTCAAAGAACCCTTTGAAGCACTTCTTTTAAGAGAGCATCCTGACTAGAAGTATGTACCATAGAGGGGAACTGCCCAAATGAGTAGTTTTTTTTTCCCCTGTGAGCTTTGGTGAGCAGAAGAGCCATGATCTAGAGCTAAAATCTTTTGTAATGACAAGTAATTGTATGCAATTCTCATCTTTATTTTAGCTGTGGGTGTGGATGAGGTGGATGATTCACATACTCTAAAAATACTGATGAAACACAGTACTGCAAGCCTTTGTGCTCTAAGCCTTAGCGCCTGTCAAAGCTGTAATGCTTACCTCTACACCTTATTTAGAGAAATCCATTACCCTTTCATGTGGAAAGTAAAGATGAATGCTAGACATTAACTAGGCAGATTTTGTTTTGTGATGCACAGAGTCAAGGCACCCTGTACAATGTGCAATTCATTTGCCCTCGTTACCACTTAAGTATTTCACTCATTGTGATCACCTCATCGGTGTAATCGTTTTGTTTTTTAAAGTAAAGTACTTCAGTTGTGTAAAGCCTCAACCACCCTCATGTAGTGATCTGCAGAAGGGATGTAGCCATCTCCATGGCAACAGAAGCATAATGGAATTGGTTGCTCACCAGTACTAGTGTCTTGGCACTCTTCTCTACCATGGAACTGCACTATTGTGGTGAAAATACAGGAGGTGGTCAATAATTCAAGGCTTACATAATGTGACATGTTGCAGAATTATTTATATGCCAGTAACTCCTGTTATACATTTGTCAGTAATTTGAATAAGACAAACAGATACTTCGAAGCTCTCCTCACCAGGATTGGCTGCTTTCTCTGCCACAAAGCCAACCTCGGAAGAGTTTTCGGAGGGAATGCTGTGGATCGAGGACAGGGGTATGTCCGCATCCGTGCTGGTCAGCCAAGTGGATTCCGTCTCTTTGGTCCAGCTTTCCATGTAGCGCGGCTCCAAAACATCTGTCCTTGAACCTCCACAACCCATGGTTTCTGAGGATGCTAGCTGTGACTGTCAACGGGCTTGATTCCACATCATTATTTCTTACTTTGACTTGATATCAGAGTGCTCAGGGAAACTTGCGCTTTGACCGGCCACATCCTCTTCATTTAAACAGTTCCTTGTTTAAGCTCTCATGATTTAAGACCTAAATCTTAAACCCTTTGTGGTCTGGGTCACAAAGGGGTTTGATGCTCCTGATTTGTAGCTTTCCACTGACCACATGTTGGGTTAAGTGATTCAGAATGAGATTTTTCTGAGGAAGACACAAAGCAGTGTTAGATATTCAGTGGCTTTACAATGGCATTATATTGATAAACAATCAAAAGAGATAAATTAATATTTATTATTAAAGTATTAAAGTAATTATGCAAAGGAGTGGTATTGGTCTTTAGACTATATGCTCATGGCTTGCAAAAAAACAAAAAAAAACAAAACAAAACAAAACAAACAAAAAAAAAAAAAAATATATATATATATATAAATAGATCCCTCCTGTTGTGTTCCGGTCAAATCTGACCGATTTTCAAATTTTCTCTCCAGAAAACACAGTTAATTTCCTCGGTTTGTCATAAGATTCCATGACTTTGTTTACACAAGGCACTGGAATGCATAAAAAATGTATTATGTTTTTTGTGTTTTAATGAACTTATGAACACTCATGGTGTTCCCGGTCAAAAATGATCGTTCATTAGAAATTAATTAGTAAGACTGCAATTAGTGTATAAAATTTAAGAACATTCCCACACCCCACCATGCTGGTCCCTTATAAACACACATATAAACACACACACACACACACACACACACACACACACACACACACACACACACACCTTATGTCCCATTTTCCACCACAGGAACCTATCTCCAATTCAATTTTTACTCCATGGGAACCACACCTATTGACAGTTAATTCAAAGAAAATACAAAATTCTTGAAGAAATTTGAGATTGGCCTGCCACACAAAATCTCCATAGCAACCGCTTCCTTTTTTCTGTACTAAATCACTTTTTTTGTAAAGATTTAAATGGTTTAAAAACATTGTTGATTGGTACACATTGAAATTAGGTATTCTGTGAGTAACAGTACAAAATGTTTCATCTTAGTATGTGTTACAGTCAAAATAATCTCTATAATATTTTTTTATTAAAAAAACAGTTGTATGACCTTAGTTGAATGAGGCCTATATATATGAATTACAAGCAATAGTATTAAGCTTTTTTCTGTCTAAAGTGCAGGCCTGCATTCAAACCAGTCACGCACAGCTGTACACAACACAACCCCCCACCTGTAATCAGGTCCCAGAGCGTCTTTTTGGAAACCCACTCAGTATAAAAGGCATTGCACAT
The DNA here is from genome assembly GCA_037576975.1 of Alestes dentex. Lineage (NCBI taxonomy): Eukaryota > Metazoa > Chordata > Actinopteri > Characiformes > Alestidae > Alestes > Alestes dentex. Next base: position 9,405,137 of record JBBIGA010000153.1, on the reverse strand, counting down.
TAACACATGCACAGACATGTCGACACATGCACAGCATCGTGAAGAAGGACCGATTGTATGTTGTCCTCTCTTAGTAAATACATGAGCTGCAGAATCGTCCTTTCAGCATCTGGGTTGAATGCTGACAGAGGTGCATGCTGCTGCTTTATAAATGAACATCATCTTGGTCAGAAGGGCCTATTCCTAGAATATCACACGCTCATAAATTAGTACTTACTGTGATTTCATGGTCTTTTCTATCGTTGTGATGCTTTAATCCAGCCTTGATGAAGAACACTTGCACAGCGGCAGATCTGAGCTCTAGCCTGACACTCCCCCTTCAGCCAGAACGCGTGAACAGGGAAGCCCCCCTCTCCTCTCTCTGTAACTCCCCCCTTCGCTCTCTCTCTCTCTCTCTTTCTCTGTATGTGTGTGTATGTCTCTAATCTCTCTCTCTCTCTCTCTCTCTCTCTCTCTCTCTCACCCTTTTCTCTGTCTCTCTCTGTATCTCCCCCTTTCTTTCTCTCTCTGTCACTCTCCCCTTCTCTCTCTCACACTCCCTTTCCCTCTCTCCTCTTCTTCTCTCTGTCTCTCTCACTTCTCTCTCCCCTTCTCTCTCCCCCTCTCTTTTTCTTTCTGTAACTCTCTTCTTTCTCTCTCACTTCTCTGTCTCTCTCTCACTTTCTCTCTCTCTCTCTCTCTCTCTCTCTCTCTCTCTCTCTCTCTCTCTCTCTCCCTCTC
>JBBIGA010000153.1:9371463-9391426 GCA_037576975.1 Alestes dentex | reverse complement strand
ATCCCCAGCGATTATGAACAGTCCGTCAGGATATGAGGTTTGGAGCTGGCTGATAGCTCCGTACAGTTCTGGCAGCGTGTTGTTTGTGTTTGCGCTCGGTGGGATGTACATGTTAATGTAAATGTTGTTCATGCTGTTCTATGTCAAGACTGATATGGATGACTCTATTCATTTAGGATTTAGTACTCTGGAATCTGACCATAATTGAAATCACATATGAAAAATATACCTTTTCAATAAAAACTAACAAAATTAATCTGCTATGAATACTTTTATTACACACCATAAAAAACATACATGTTGTTGCAACAAAACTTTTTTTTTGTCTTTTCTTATGTGATTTGAAAATGCCAGTTGCCTTTTAGGTTGTTTTAGATGTTGATCTCAGTTATAGAACAGTTTTATGTTTTCTGGATATTCTGGATACGAGTAAAAATGTTATTTTAGAGAAACTGCATGCTGTCCAGTGAAACGCGTACATTTAAATGCTCCTGCTCTAGAATGAGTGGGCTGGTAGTTACTCAGTGAATCAGTCAATCCAGCACTACTTTCACCTTGAAACTGAAGCATTCTCAGTTTACACCTGACTCCAGGCTGCATGTTCAAATATTGCCATTTTTGAGGGTTGGAAGTCAAAACAGGGCAGATATGGTAATTTAAAAGTGCATCAGATCTATACAGCCAACTGGAGGAATCTCATTTGCCCCACAGATCCCTACTTATGAATGCATGCACCAGAAAATGTAAATCAGCCAATAAATGTGAAAAAGAGGAGGCTCTGACCATTTGAACTAGTATATTATGACTGAATTGTGCAAAATATAAAGAATTTCTGAACGCTATATCCTGCGTGACTCAACTTTAGCTCCTGTGGGAAACAATCCCGCACCAAAGCCACTGTACCCTATTTTGCTGACGATCAGTACCTGACAAAATACATTTGTACTGTAGTAAAATGGCAAAAAGTTCTGAGTGGTGGAAAAGTGTAAGGGTGATAAAGAGAAGGTGCTTAATGCTGAGTTGTTGCAGTGTTTTACAGAGAAGATGACAATATGTTCTCTGGGTTCCATTGCTGATAAATGCTGGGTCAAACTAGAACAGACAGGCACAATGACAAGAGCAGCATTCCACCAGTACTCCAGCAGCTACAGCACAAAGCTCATTTTTCCTCTTAACTGGAGCTGGAAACCTCATACAGTGTTACATTAATGTGTTAGCGTATATTATGGTGTTTGGCATAACTCATGCGGAAAATCTGAGGAGGGATGCACAGAGAGGGAGTAAAGAAATATGGGAACGATAGAGAGAGAGAGAGAGAGAGAGAGAGAGACAGATAGACACAGAGAGAGAGAGACACACAGAGAGAGAGAGAGCAAGAGAGAGTGAGACAGAGAGAGAGAGAGAGAGAGAGACAGAGAGAGAGAGAGAGAGACAGAGAGAGAAAGAGAGAACATTGATGCATCAGGGTAAAAAGGTTTTTCCCGTCAGCTGGTGAGTCGTCAAGGATGACAGGCAAATGACCCTAGACTGACATGATGTGCAGACTCATCAGGAAACTGACAGAGTGAGGTGATCTAATGCCCACTAGGAGTGTGTGAGTACTGGTGGACCTCCTCTCCTATTTCATTCCAGCTCTAGAGTTTAGGCCACGTTAAAAATGTCAGTGATTTATCGGGCTAGGCTGCACCCGATGGACCACAAAACCCTGCAGTCAAAAGTTCAGAGTGAGTTCAGCGTTGGGTGATAGAAAATTTAAAACAGACTTTGCCTTCCTCTGACTGGCATACCTCAGCCTTTTGTTGCAAACTCTGACCCGCTGATCTATACTTTTCATTTTTATAGATTTTAGTGAATCAGCATCACATGTTTTAGTGAATCATTCATTGAAATTGCTGAAACTGCCATCCATTCCTCGTAGCGTGCTTCAAAAACATCTGATAGAACTCACAGCACCCCATAGCTTTCAATCAAAGAACTTAAACATTTCTAATGGAGTTCCACAGGACTCCATACTGAGACTGATATTACAGTCTTTGTCCTCTGAAAATCTGCTTCAAATGTAATAAAAACACACAGAGTAACTGCAAAGCCCAACAGGATTCACTCATTAATTTATGTAGATCAGTGTTTCTTAATTTTGTCGTGCACAGTTTTAAGTATTCCTTAACCAAACACACCTGATGCAAGTCATGAGGGGTTTGATAATCAACAGATGAGTTGGATCAGGTGTGTCGAGGCAGGGGATAGAGGAAACTGTGTGGGTCCCTGGGAGAAAGATTGAAAAAACACTGATGTGATGATCTATTGCGAGAAATCAGTTGATTAAAAGAGTGATGCTGTTTCCAAAAATCATAGAAGCCTTTCCATAGGAAGTCTCAAATCGCAAGTAGTTTTGAAGAGGGGCTGCTGGGACGACACCAAATTCGTCCACTTTTCCAAAATCATTGAAACACTGGAACAGCACAGGCTCGCAACCCTGCCACAGATCTCTGCTTAAGCGTCTGGTGTTTTTGTAATTAGAAAATTTATATTGTCATTTGATATCAACCACTTCAAGAGAGAGTGACTAAATGTGATTTCACATAACTTCCTGTTTATTCTTGTACTGAAGTTAGCAGTTTTATATAACACACTGAATATCTCTGAAAAGCTTCTCAGATGTTTTTTCACCTGCTACTAAGCCCCACAGTATGATGCACGTAGGCTTCATTATTAGTCTCTTATCAATATATCACAGCAAGGTGACCTTATATAAACAGTGATTAATTTTTTTTTTTTGAACTGGTATCAAAATCTGGGGTACAAATTTCGTCTGACACGTGATACAGCAGCACAAACGTCAGTAACCAATATATGCCTACAGTTAAAGTTAACATACTTTCTACTACTATTGACTGTCCTGACAGTTCTGAATGATGCAGTTACTCAGTAAACTGAATAAAAGTAACACGCAAAAATACATTCTCATATGAGGAAACCGAAGGTCTGATTTCATTAATAATAATAGCACAAATAAAGGGCTGGCCTGTTTTGATCACACTACCTTTGCATGGCGTGAATGATTCTGAATTACATCTTCCCGTAATTTCAGTGCCTGTGTAAAGAAGAGGTTACACCCAGCCTGCACAAGCATCCCATAAGCAGCACTGTATCTATAGAGGGGTAGCAGAGCCTCCCTTTGTGAAATAACCAATGGTGCAATAAATAAATAAATAAATAAACGAGACAATGAATTTTCTGGTGGATCCACAGATTCTAAACAACTAAGGCAAAGCCGGGTTGGTAAGATCTTTGTTCGTGAAAGGGGCGATTTGTACACCTTGCTTACAAGCAGGGATCATTTCTGGTAATATGTGTGAAAAAATGAGTTAAAACGATGGCGCCTTCGCTCAAGCTATGGAGTGGTGTGAGAGATTTTATGGCAAATTCACCATCAAATATAGATTTTTCGAATAATATGGGCGGTTAATTTTTTTTTCAGAAACCACCCATAGCCCACAAATGTATCTCACGTGATCTTCAAAAGTAGGGAAAGCAGGCCCATGTTGCACCCGTGATCAAAATCCAAACAGGATTAATCCAAATCAATATGAATTTTTCATATGAAAAACCTGACATGAGTGCGGGTCAGACACAACAGTGTGACAGCAATGTGACTGACCAGTCCTTTTGTACCACTTGGTGGCATTAGTTGTACATTCAGTTTGTGCGGTGCACATCAGATGACCCATCACTGCAAAGAGTACAGTGCCCTTTTCAGTCCCTTCAAAAGTGTTGCATCATTTAGTCTTACCGAAGTTGGTGATTTCATTTCATCATGCATGTGTAAGTATAGAAATGAAAGCTGTAAAATATGCTCTTTCTTCATACACTTTTATGTCGATATGACCACATGGTCAGATGAGATCAAATGCTTCATGCTCACAAAGCTGCAGAGACTTTTGAAGAACAGAATCCACTCAATAACGCACAAATACAAGTTTGACCTTGAACGTGAGCGTGCCAACTTTAGTCAAAAAACTGTCTACTTCAATTAAATCTTACATTTCATTCTAAATCAGAATCAGAAGCAGAATCAGAATCAGAAAACTTTATTTATCCCGGAGGAAATTGTTTATGAGATATTGTTTAAATGGTTCTGTCAGTTCATACAAACAACTGAAATTTTAGTTAAAAGCTACTTTCTCGGATTGATGACAAATGAAGCACCAACAGGCATCAATACAGTTATCAGTCTTCACCTTTCAGCTTAAATGAAATAGTTAGAAACTTTTAAATTAAACCACCTATGTCACCTAAGGATATATAGTATAATATTAAAAAAAGCCTGGAGGTATTAAAATGATAACGTTGACACCAGCTTATGACCTTGCCCTCGGATGTCTTGTTTATGTATTCAGTAGGTGGCTAATTTGCATTAAGTGTAGACCCAGCCGCAAGATGACTAGACAGCACAAGCAATATTGGGCTTCTTCTTGAGCCTTTTTTTTTTTTTTTTACATCTCTTCTTGAAAGACACTTATTTTATTAAAAAAATATATTATACAATGAATAATATGAAGTTAAAGAGACTATTTTTCAGCCACCAAAGTAGATTTGGTATAATATATATTGAAAAGGATTTACTGAAAGATAAAGATCTCATTTTTCTCCCATGCCTAAACGTTCATGCCAAGTATGAAAGCTTATCGAACCGCAACATTTAAATAAAGGCCTCTGCTACTCTGCGGAATTGCATTTTTTATTAATTTAATCCTTCCCAGATTTACAAGCACAAAGCAAGCTCAGTTTAATCCCAGTGAACTATGATAATAGGGAGATACTAACTCTTGACCTTTTCTCAAGGAATCTGGGCTTAATCTACCTCATTACCATCGAGAAACCAATGACAACAGCAAAAATATCTAAAAAAAGGACCCAGGTAATAAATCTTTTTTCAAGCACGGCACTGAAACATAGGTTGACTTCAGAGTCTTCAGTCCTGAGAAAGAAAGAAATTAAAAGACTTTAATCTGAATTAGGTTTTAGGTTTCCTAAAACCGTTTTGATGGTTGGTTCTTTGAAGAACATGTCTGTGTGAGCTGGATGGTGAATGAGTAAATAAAATGTAAAGGCTCTATGGCATTTTTGTCTTAGAACCACATGTTGAAGTCGTCAAGAGTCATTTAGGAATCTTTATTTTCAGGACTGTGATGAAAGTGCGTCAGGAGAGATGTGTCAGGACATGAGTTACAGAAATGGGCAGCAAGGCTGCGTCTCAAAAGGCCCCCTACTGTCTACACTCGCACTCTGCAGAAATTAAAAAACAGACTCCTGCTTCCTAATAAATGTATAATATGTCTAACAGAGAGCCAATGGCAGTTCAGCCATTTATTCCATAATGATCTAATCGTGTGCTACACTATATGGACAAAAGTATTGGGACACACCTGGTTTTCAGGGCTTGGGCTAGGCCCCTTATTTCCAGTGAAGGACAATCTTACTGCTTCAACACAGCAAGACATTTTGGACAATGCTATGCTTCCAACTTTGTGGACACAGTTTGGTGAAGAACCTTTTCTATTCCAGCATGACTGAGCCCCAGTGCACAAAGCAAACTCCATAAAGACATGGTCGGAGGAGTTCGGTGTGGAAGAACTTGACTGGCCCTCACAAAGACCTGACCTCAACCCCATCCAACACCTTTGGGATGAACTGGAAAGGAGATTGTGAGCCAGGCCTTCTCGTCCATGTTCAGTGACTGACCTCATAAATGCTCTACAGAATGAATGGTCACACATTCCCACAGAAACTCCAAAATCTTGTGGAAAGCCTTTCAAGAAGAGTGGAAGCTGTTGGAGCTGCAAAGGGAGACCAACTCCAAACTAAAGTCTATGTATTTGAATGTAATGTCATTGAAATCCCTGTTGGTATAACATTAAACCATTAGTTTCCGTAAGATATGACTAGGCTTTTGTCCAGTTGGGCTATTAGCCATTTATTTTTCACAGTATTGTATTAAGAGCATTGTGAGCTAACACTAGGCAAGTGTAGTATAATATATAAAGTATTTTTACAGATTATCATAATTTGTTTGGTTTATTGTGTGATTTGATCATTTCAGTGAAAAGCAGAATGTTAAAACCAGTGAAGGTTGTGGCTCTTAATTCAAGTTTAGGTCTAGTGTGAGGCGCATGTTTTCTTTGCAGACTCTGATGCACCCATGTGTGTTGCTTTGGATAACATCTGACAAATGTCATAAATGTGAATCTAAATGTAAAAGTAAATGTAAATGTAAAAATAAATGTTTCAGGAATAACTAGGTTTTGCACACATTCTTAAATGAACAATTGCTGACCTCATGTGTTTCCTGATTTATATTCTCTGGGTAATTACATATACATTCAAAAACATTAAAATATTGTTAAGTCATTGACCTTTTCAGTGGATTATGCCTCTTCCATTTATTCCACTATGCCAAGTGTAAAGGTCATCAAATAGAGAAGCTCACAGAGGTGTGAGAAAATATTCCCAGCAGTGAATACTGTGGCACTTCTTAACACATTTCTGGTTTGGTTTTACCCATGCTAGTCACACTGCTATGATATCGCAGTAAATCTTTTGAAGCTGAAGTAGTCCTGCTTTGGTGATTTTGTGACTAGCTCCCTCAAGATGATGATCTTTCATGAATAAAAATCACCTTCATTTTAAAAATGATCAGTGCTATAAGTAAATCATGCATGTAGAATGATGTTTTTTTTTTTACACTGGATTAATTTTTCAGCTTAAGACAGAGAATCAGCAGAGAGTTATTTTCTAATAGAAAGAGTCTTGTGGTTTCTGATCTAAGAAATGTTTAAAGGCCAAATGTCTTTAACACAAAAGCTCACTGCTCTTTGCTCACTCAGAGGTACATTGCAAATATTTATATCTTGGCAAAACAAGCTCACCTTAAACTCAACTGTGGTTACAGGACATTGTTCCTCAGCAAAGTATTGGGTGCTGCTACACAGCTAAATTGGGGGATTTATGTGCCTCTAGATGACACCTGATATTTAGTATGGTGACCTTAGGCTCATTAGGCTTAGTTTTGAACACAGGTTCTTTAATGCAGCGCCCCCCAACATTTTTCCAGCACGGACCAGTTTCACGTAAAACAATATTTTCACAGACTATAGATACAATTAAAAACAAAGTGTGTTTGTTTTTTACACATTTTTGCCTACTTGTGGGCTAATTTTTTTGATGTACCGTATCACGTGAAAGAGACGAGCATTTTTTTTCAAAATAAAAGATCTTTCAGACTCTGATAATCAATAAAATATTTTTATTCTGTCTTTCTGTGTGGCCCGGTACCAATTGGCTCACGGACCGACACCGGTCCACAGCCTGGTGGTTGGGGACCCCTGCTTTAATGGATGGGTGGATGGATGGATGGATAGATGAAGTAGCTCAGATTTACAAGAAATGTGTGGATACCTATAGGAATGTATCTTGTTATGAGATTGCATTAAGAACATGTGAAAAGTATTCAGTCTATTTTCACATTAAATTACATTGAGTAAAGTTATGCATAGCATTCCATTCTCATGCTGTAATGCTTGTTTTCACAACAAATTTTCAACAAACTGTTTGAAAAGTGTCACTGAATACAAGTTAGTTTCTTTAAGCTCTTGCACACAGCCAGTATTTGAGTGGTGACAACAGCAAGCAGCCCTATTTAAGTCGCTCGCGGTACGCTTAGTGTTTAGAGTCCTATAAGGAAACCTGTCTAAACCACTATCCATTATCAGGCTGGGGAAAGCTTCCACAGTAATAGCACTAGATTGATGGGGCTGACAGCCTCTGGCAGTGGGACATGGAGCTGCACTTCAGGTTCTGGCTCCAAAGCACTAGAGAACTAGAGGGGGCATAAATCAACACTGCTCTCTGGACTGATGACAAAGAAAATCTGGCGCAAGTTCTGAACAGGAGTGGAGAACAGAACACTTTTGTGCTGCCTAAACACTTGGTACTGTATAAGCACTGTCTGCATGTTGCGGCACCACAGTATGATCTGAAACCATAAAAGGTCTTAATTAGGGATGTGGCGATCCATCTTTTTCTTTCCCGATACTGATTCCAATATAACTTGGGTTGTCAGCTGATACTCAGTAGCAGTTCAAAGGGCATTTCTAGGTACAGGCAACCAGCATTTGCCTAAAGCACCACTGCCAGTGACTGGGTGGCAACTGGGCACCAGTCAGTACATTAACATTAGTCTTTGCACTGTATGTTTTTTCATTACCACTTTTATGGTTGTGCACTTTTGCACAACCATTGATCAGTGATTCCAATTATAAACACAATTTCAATTGCTTGATTTCAAGTTTGTCAATAAAAAGAATGATTTCTTTCTAAAAGTTAGCATTAACAATTGAGTGCTGTCTTTGTCCTGTGCAGAAACGTTCTAAAAGACTCTTTTGAGTCTGAAAGACTTCCACATGGTTAGCACTCTTTTACAACACATTAGCTTTCCTTTCGGAGCTTCTCTCCTATGCGCTCAATCTAAATCACAGTCATTTTAAAGTCATAGATCAGCCCCCTATGTTAATTAAATGAGGGGTTTGAGGTGCACCGATGGCCTGCAAATGTGTTGGGGCGTGAACAGTCAGAGATCTGTAATTAGAACTCATTTGCTGCCTCCCCTTCTAGCTGAAGAACTTTTCTCTCTCTCCCCTTCTCTCTCTGTTTTCAAATAAAACTGAGCCATGTCAGAGTGTTTTTTAGATACGGGGTGGAGGTAGCTCAGTGGATAGGATATGTGCCTCTGGACCAAGAGGTCATGGGTTCGAATCCTGCCTTCAGCATACTCTTAACCCCAAGTTGCTCCGGGGCGACTGCTCCCTGTAGTTGGGGAATGGAAGTCCTTTTGGATAAAAAGCATCTGCTAAATAATGTAAATGTAGAATTTATCTAGACCCATGTTTTTGGCTTGTACGGCCGAATCGGGTGTGATTGGTATGTAGTTAATGTTGTATTGTCTTTGTGTCAGTTGGTTTGATATTGAACTCTTTCTTTGTCTGTCACAGTTCGCGCACTGGAGAAGGTCAAGGGGACCACGCAGCCACAGTCCAACTACTCCTCCTCGGACAGCAGCCTGTACACCAACCCCAAGGGCTGCTTTGGATGACAGTGTCTGCTTAAATGCCATAAATGTAAATAAACAGCAAACCTACAGAAATCATACTGTTATAAAGACAGTTTATTTTTGTTACTGAACTTTGGCTCAGTCCCTTGGACAGCATGGAGTTAAACAAGGCCAATCAGTGCACATCTAATAAGCTTCAGCCAGTGATTACTGCCTCCTTGAAATGAATTAAAGGAGATCTTGTGACAACTCAGAGTGCTTACTGGTCCTGCAATGTCAATCAGTTTTATCTAATCAAAACACAGTCAGGCCCTCCAATCCTCATTAAGGTTGATGATGAGCCGCCTTGGCCAAAAGGGTGCAGGTACATGTATCATACCTTGTATACAGCGTGTTTATTAACAGTCATGTGTGTAAACACAATGCTACGGTAAAACTGAATGGTTTGGTATCTTCATCGATTTACATTGACTCCTCTGTCACGTTTCAGAGTTGGCTAATCTTGTGGAAAATGTGGAAAACTTCAGCAAGAAATCAAACCCTTCAGTAAAAAAGCAGTTAAAAGCAGTCATTCTCCTTCTACCATGCATTTGATCAATACTAATATTGGTGCTTATTTGGATAATTCTAAACCCAGTCCGTCCTGATTACACACAGCATTCTTTCTTGTTGGGGAGAAGGTGATACTTGCTCAACAGTGGATTAAGGTCAGGTTACAGCATGCAATTTTTGCATGCTCACCTGAACATCAAAGTGAGGACTACTCCTCTGGTCATTAATCACCCTGAGGCAAGCTAATTTTCTGCCTCCCCAGCAGGTCAGTGTAAACAGCAAGGTGCCGGGGGTAGAATGTTTTCGTATCTCACGGCCTCAAATGAAACACTTTTAACTTAAGGGTGATCGATTCCTGTTTACTGGAGCTGCACGCAAAGAATTAATTAGCACAGAAATAGCTCAGCCATGGACAGAGTAACAGGGTTGACGTCACTGTCACATTGGCAAACACACCCTTGACCTACTCGTTAGGCAAAGTTTTTATCACTCCCACCAGGTTTGCTTCCTATTTACGCCACCTGGAATGTAGATATCACTACATTCAACGTTCCAATTAATATTTTCAGATAAATCCATTCTTCATTAACCACTGCTGTACCAAGAGGGCCTGCAGTAGAGCTGCTAGCGTCACCAACTATTGCCGGTGTAATTAATCTCAACGTGAATCGCTCTTTCTGGGGTTAATCAGACTGAATTGAGTCTGATAAATGATGCAAGACTCTACCTATTTTAACAGTCCACCAGGTCAATGCAATCAATTCCTAGAGTAATGCAAATGGAGGGGTCTGACCAAAGCATGATTGTGAAAAATGAAGGAAAGGCAAAATCAGTGGCTCTGAGCCATGGCATGACTGATTTAGAGTATATCTCCATCCAAAGGCATCGGCCAAAAATCAAAATTTACACAAATTTAGTCGATCAGCCAAGATACATTCATTGCCCGATGTTTCCTCTTTAGTTTTTCACCAGTGCTACAAAGCTAATGTGGGAAACAAAGCTTATAGTCACCAGCTTGCAAGCAATAAGCACCAAATACATGTCCAAATCCATACATTCTTGTCTTAAATCACATCAACATGTCTTGTAATGTCCAATAGTCTTGTTCATGTGGTTTCTGACACTGGCATATTGTTTATTGCCAAAATAGACCAAAATACAGGAAAAAATGGAGGCTTTAACATTTTTGTGCTGAGTAAGATCAGGAAACATCATATACTTCTGTCTGTTTAATAGATATGAAGTATGTGTGTCTACTTGAGAATATTTGGCACAGTTTAAGGCATGTGCGAGATAATATTGACATACAGTTTGCACAGTGTTAACCAATAGGGTATTAGCTTCCAATATTTACTTGATACAATAACCTTGAAGCCCCTGTGCAAAACTAGAAGAAAATTTCATGTACGCAAAACATGCTGTGGCAGATCAGCTACACCGGAATATAGGAAAAATTGTGTACAGTTGTGCAGTGTTAAGTTAGTAAATTGGTAGCATTTTACTAATAGGTAAACACCACCATCAAAAGTCACCACATTTGGGGTAACAAACCAGTCTTGTTGTTCTTTCAAATAATCATTTAAATTGGTCAAATATAGCACAGAAAGTCAATCTGAATTCAAAAATATAAAATGACCACTGTGTTATTTAAGGACCATATTTTCAAATTCAAAATGCTTTCATTATGTCACCTTGTCCCAGTGGGTAGGGGAAAAACAAAATGAACCAAAAGGATCATGTTTCACTTTCCCTTCCAACTACATTCACCTAAAATACTCAGCTGCCTCAGATACCTTCCCTCATTTGGTGTACAAATCACAGATACATTACGGTGCAGAGAGAATGTTCACTTCTGATCTATATTTACTTTAAACACTCAATCAGCTAGAATGAGCCTAATGATGAGGCTTTTGGGAAACTAAGCCAGGATTGCCAGCTGGCTCCTCACACCTCTTTGCTCACCTAGCAACGGCAAGCATACAAATAGCCCACAGCAAGGTTGGCCCTTCCATGTCCTTCTCATCCTGTCAGTCCAAACAACCACAGCTTGCATGTTGTATGACAACAGCTGGTCAATGGGGCCATGACCACCGCCATCACTGGTGCAACCATGCCAACCCCACCACTGGAGACAGGCTGTGAGTCTGACAAGGTCAAGCAAACAGGTTGGTTATATTCTGCAGACATGTATTGCGCCCTAAGAGCGCTGAACTGCTCTGCTGGGCTGCATAATGATTGAAATGCAATAACTAGGCAGCCAGGGGAGTGAATTACAGTAATCAAACAAGTCACCATCCCCAGGGTAATCATAAATCCGACAAATTGCTGTGTGGTGAATAACAAGAATCATACTTGCATAATTTATTTCCCCAATAATATACTGATGAAAGAGTGTAATAAAATGAACTCGATGGAGAGCTTCTATAAACTACCACTTGAAGAGTCACCAAAAAGTCACCATATTTCCACACAACCATGCATCACTGGTAAGTGACCAGTCCAAACCAACTGTTTAGAAAGCTGGACAGAGACAGAGAAGGCTTGGAACAAGATAGTAAAGCAAAGCCCTGTTCTGAAGAACTAATCTGGCCAAAGCTGCACACACTAAGTGGATTCAGAGCAGAGATGGGCATTATTTTGAGGACATGCCAAGGGAAGGGCAACATTTCTTTCTTGTGGAAATAACTGCTTGCATAGATTTAAACACTCTCTGTATTTCTCAATGCAACATCTCCAAACCCAGCAAGAAGTCAGAATGTCCTTCTGCCAGAAATCATTTGACACAATAACATGTAATTAGAGTTCATATCGTTCATATCAGTTGAGATAAAGACAGGTACAGTGATTCACCTCACACTGTCAATCAGCAAATTCACTAGAGCCAATATTGTTTTAATCACTGCATTTTAATCAGCAGCAATTAAGCTTGCCACTTGGCTGTGTAACCAACGTCAAATAAAGAAATGTTTAATGGTTTTTGCTCTGTTCCAGAGAAAGTGAAAGAAATGATGACTATTTTTGGCCTAAGATAATCTATGAATAATTCATATGCCCGAGATGAATATTGGCATTGTACAATTAACTGCCAGCTCTGGGGTCCACTCCAGAACAAAACATAAACCTCAAGCTTTCATCCTGACTGTGTGCTGCTGCCTGTTTAAGTTTTAATGATTCCTGATTAAAGTGTCTCCTAGATAAGCTTTGATAAAAATGAGGAACAGGATGATGCTGTACATAAAACACTCAGATCAGAATGATGTGTCTTGCAGGTGCACGCTCTGGTCACTGTTTGTTACTGTGTTGGCTGCAAATCAGGGATTCAGTTCACAGCCTCAGTGTGACAGAGGTTTCTTTTGAGAAACCTTGCCTTTTTATGTTTTAAGGATTTGTCCTGACTTCTGAATGTCACTGTAAGTGGCCACTGAGCAAAAACATAGAGGCCACGCAGAGTGCAATGGCAGCTTTGTTGCGACATAATCCCCACTGAGGACAAGGGACTGCCAGTTCAAAGCCATGACTTTTCAATGCCTCAGTATCACAGCTCTAACTCTCGGGGGGCAGCTGGGAAGGGGAGGTGGGAGATATATTATTTGCCAAAAAAATGACTTTTGAATTCCTCGAAATTCACAGCAGGGTGTTGCAAAGCTGGTCTCAGACTCATAATATTCCAGTGGCTCCCCTGATAACAAAGCGCAAAGGCCATTGTGTGAAGCCTTATCTGCTGCAAACGCAGTGTTACAGATTCTCCCCTGGAGATATATGGCTGACGTGAGGCAGGACATCGGATTCTAAATACTGAGTTGCAAAATTCTCAACACCTCAGAGCATTGCTGTAATAGGATTTATCGAGATTCTGATAAACCATGATAAACAAAAGCATAAAATTTAGTATTCAGTCATCAAAAAGAAGCTGCTGAACCTTAAATGACTAGCCTTTCTAAACATGTTCATGAACGCACAACGTATCCTTTTGTATGTAAATGACAATGTAATTTTTTTTATTTTTGTGGTGCGCAAAAAAAAGGTTTCTAAATTGTTCTTGGCTTGTTTGTACAGTTTGAAGAGGGTCTAAAGGCTTCAAAGGGTTCTTCACACTCACATATCTCATTTACAAACAAGATTCTTTAAAGAACCAGGCAAAAGTGTTTTATTTTTAATGGCATGGCTGCAAAGAACCAAAGTAAAATGATTTAACTTTAAAATTAACTACTGCTACACCAGTTCTAAACATGCCTATTTACAGCCGTGCTTCAGTAGTAGCAGGGTTTTCCAGTATAATGACTAGGATACCTCCCCTTCTGATATTTCTTGAAGGACAACTTTGTTGGAACCACTAAAAATTCAACTACTTTGGCCTGTTTTATATTTGTTGTTTATTGGTTTGTTTTTGTCTCCAGCGTCCATTTTGCACTGAAAAAAGATATGATTTTGTTAGACTATGGAAGTAAGAGTTACTATCTTTATTTTTTCACCTTTAACATTAGGTCAGACTGTTGCTAGGTTAGCTATCAGGATGGCATAGTGCATTTTGTGTTGATTGAATTGACTGATTAATTGTTTCATTCGTTAAGTCATTCGTTCATTCAAACTTCATTCAACACTCAGCAATTGATTCATTTTCTGCTCCATTTCCTTGAGATTGGACAGTTGATGTATGGGTTTCCTGATCTTACCCAGCACAAAGTTTTATTGCGGCCTTCAAGCACTTCATACATGGACACGTTTAGTGGGTTCATTTTATCCTCCATCCTTCCACATCTGAACTTACTGGCCCACAGAGGTGGATAAACATGTTGCAACATTGAATTTACAGTGAATATCGATTTGTGCACTACTTCCCCTCGGGCTGTGTGAGAGGAAATTATGAATTTATGGGCACTGGAGCACCAATCTGCAGGTCCTCTGAGAACGACCCCTCTTTTACAAACCCACATTCCTCACTCCTCAGGAGCTGGAGGAGAACTGCAGCAGCATCATGTTTAAAAAAGAAGAACAGCTTCACTTATGATAAAGCTCAAAAAAAGAAAATATTATTTGTTAGTGTGAAAAAATAAGAAAAAATGGGTTTGTGTGTGTGTGTGTGTATGCTGTACAAGTAGAGATGCAAACCTACAGTGAAAATATAGGTTCACTGAAGCACATAGTGTAAATCTAGTTTAGAGCCATGAACATAACATACAACAAGTAATACAACAGGTAATGGATTTACACTTAAAATTGTGAAGTATAGTCAGGTCCTAGTGACCTAACAGTGTAAATCAGTAAAAGTCCTAAGTGGTGGTCCATTCCATTTAAACACAACTTGGTTCAGACTGCATGTGAAAAGGCATTGTGGGTCCCGAGGGTGCATTTAGTTGCTCCTTCATTTCCAGCGATACATGCACCACTGAGAACATCCTTTTGAAATCCTATATCTTTATATCTAAGTCCTATAAAGAAGAGTGGGTATATTCTGCACAGTCTAGATGTGCAAAGTTAGTAGAGAAGTATCCCGACAGACTCAAGGCGGTAATTAAAGCAAACGGTGGTTCCACAAAGTACTGACAAAGGGGTGTGATCTTTTACCTATGTCAGTTTTTTTCTGTACTCTTTTTGTAAAAAATGTAATCAGCTGGATTTTTTGAGTGTGTCATCATTTCAGGCTGCGAATCACTAGGTGTTAAACCGAAGCAGAAAGCTGCAGTTGCTCTTTTGTTGCACTGTTGTTTGTATTTTCTGCTAATACTCGTGTCATGAAAGAAATCATGTGATCCCCCCCCCTCATAACCTCCAAAGAACCTACTTTCTCAGTTCCATTGTGTGTTGTGAAATGGACACAGGTACTCGACCATGGTACAGACAGTTCGTGCAAGTAACTGTGTCAAACCCCATTGCCTGGTGGAAAATCACCTTTATGTATGCATGTGGACATTATTTAGATGTGTGATATATGTGTGTGCGTGCATGCGTATCAGCAGCATTCAGGCTCTCTCTTTAACAAAGGATAAATGAGTTGCAAACAGGCCTGGGCTCAACTGTGTTCATATTTCTTCCCTTGACGCAAATCCATGTGCTTGTATGGCATAATAAATAGCCCAGGCAGATGTTTAATGAGCTGTGGGATAGGCTTTATGAGCTACAGTATGTACAGTAGGCGGCTGCTCTAGCTCCAGTGCGAAAAGTCAACTTCCACACAGTGCACCATTGCAAGCTTGGTTAATGTAACTCTCAAAGGTCATACCCTCACCATTGATACAGTTTGACTTTATGCCTCTTACCTCTGATTCATACGCACAATACTATCCCTCTTTCTGTACCACACAGCTCCAGTCGATGCTTACTCTTTAAACATGCTCATTAAATTCAGGACACAGGCATTGCACTAGTACAATAATGCTGTATTGTAATGTTAAATATTTACTTAGATTATGCTTTAAAATATGTTTCTGTGACAAGAGACTTTCTGCTTCTGTAAAAAACGGACTCATGTAATGTTCTCCCTGTCTTTTTCCACTGCCTCTTGGTTTTGTAATGATTTGGACGTAGGCATGGAGAAAGATATAAACGCCAACAGAATTTCTTAAGAAAAACTGGGAAACAAGATACTAAACCAGAAATAATCAGACCGAGGAACTAACAGAGGGAATGACTAAGAATAAAGTAAAACAAAATGAAACAAAACAAAGCAGAATGAAAACAGAATGGAGAATAACAAGGCTGAATACACAGGAGGCAAAACACACAAAATCAAAAAAGGAAAAATAAAGAACAGACAAACATAGATGGAAAAACATGAGGTATATATACTGACAAGGGAAATGAGAACACCTGGGCAGGGGAGCAGACGTTACCAAGACACAGGTGGAAACATGAAGGACTAGGTGGGGCTAGGGTGGAGACTGACAAAACAACAGCAAACCCACATGGCAAACAGACACATGGCAGGAGTAAACAAAGAAATAGACATGAAAACTGGAGAAAAGACAGGAGAACATTACAAAAGCCGAGAAACAGCAGAAAAAGTTGGGAGGACGTTACAGCTGAACTGAAATGACCCTTTCCTTGGAGGACAAGCCAACAATGAGAGCTTCATGAGTTATTAACATCGAGGCAGATTTTATGTGATTTATGAAGAAGGGTGTTGGTGAGCTCTGGGGACTGTCCTAAAGCCCCCTGCCTGATGACAGTTGGCATTTTACATTTTGAAATGGAGTGAAGTAGTGTCCTAAACAGAACTGCAGTCAGATGTCATAGCAAAAACGTGTCCTGCTGCATAATTTAAACTCAGCTCGGTTCACATGGGACCAATTACTTGGATTTCTTACTACGATCCACTGAAAATGTTCACATATTGAATGCTTAATGCACTGAATACATGAGCAAAAGTGATGCATGGATTTGCTTAAATCATTTTTTTTAAATACATTTTAGTTGCATGGAAATAATGAAACCATTTGAATCAAAGCCTTTTTCACAATGAATGGAAGGGAATACATTTCTATTTTACATTAGAAGTAAAGACTATGTATTTCCATGTACTTATCCATGGGATAAAGGACCAAATACAAACATAATGCTCAAAGTGTGCTTAGGAAGACTTCAGATGATCATCGAATTAAAAGTCTGCAATCCTAGGCACATGTTGTATCCTGATATAGTTCTTACTGAGTCAACATCATGAAGCATCAAGGTGACCATCCTGTCCACTGTAATGTCACCTGTGTCTCAAATTTACAGCCCCTCCATCAGGACACTGTCACCTCAATTACTCTGGCCAGGCCAAGACCTCCCAGGCTTGGTCCTAGAGTTACCACGTCGATAATTCACGGCTAATTAAACAGTCCCACAGAATCCCTCGCTCCCTGTAACTCATCCAGCATCTGACAGCATGCAGCTTGAAGCAAGGTGGATGTGGGTATATAGAGAAGGCCCTGCAAGCCATGTCAAACACCTCTACGCTAAATCCACCACTCATGGGTACAGGCATTGACTTTCCATCAGTGAAGACAAACTTGCTAATGCCTTCTTTGATCATCTGGCCTCAATGGAGCTGAGCGCTTGTCTGTTTTGACCGTAACTTCTCCAGACTACTTCGATAATGCCTCACCTCTGTAGTTGTGGCAGAGGACAGGTACAAAAGCACAGCCAAACTGCACATGGCCAGCCGCAAAAAGAATTCCTGTTGTATTGCTATTTACTTTATAAATACGTTAGCTAAGTCACAAACAAGACATCAGTGGGTTTATGATCTTTTGGCTTGTGAAAAAGATAAAAATATCACTTCTCAACTAATTAATGAGAGTAATAGAGATAAAAATAATTAATGAATAAAATAATAGAGACAGAGAATCTCTTCACACATCTTTTGAACACGCAGTGCAAAAGGCATTTAGTAACGGACATTACAGGAATTTTATCATTTTAAAAGCTATATTATTCTGATATGTTAAGTTAGGTTTTAGCCTGCACTACTAATATAGATATATTAGTAGTGGGCAACGCTGAAATGTTTTTAAATCGCAATTAATCACATGGTTTTCTGCGATTAATCGCATTGTTATATGCAAAATTAAACTGCCCTGCAGTGGCAAATAGCTTTGGTCTTATATTTGATTTGATTACATTAATGTTTAAGTTAAGATTTGGAAATATTTGAACTGCAGCTGTGTAACTGTTTTAAAGGGAACACTGCTGGTAAAAAGCACCTTATTTGTTTAAAGTGTTTGCAAACCAACTGTTGTTGCACTTTTGTTCATATAGCAGTACTTTTAAAATAAAAGTGCGCAATACACTTGATTTAATTATTTAATTTTGCGTATAACAATCGCAGAAAATTATGCAATTAATCACGATTAAAAATGTTAATCGTTGCCCAGCATCAATAAATGTATGTATATATATATATATATATATATATATATAAAGTGAGAGAGATAAAGAGAGAGATGTTTAATAATATGACATATATGATGTGCCTACACACTTTTATGAAGCATCAGTGCTATTATCAATGCCTCCTGGACAGACTCTTCAAATCTTCACGTTGCTACACATAAGTGAGTGAGTGGTTACCTGAGTCAGCAAGCCAGGTCTAAGTATGTCATGCTAGTGAGTATGTCATGGCCTGTGTGAGTCCCTTCAGAAGATGTCTGTGATGTCCATTACTAAATATCTTTTGTATTGAGTGTTCAAAAATATATGTCAAAAGATTCTGTGCCTCTTTGATATTATTCATGAATTTTTCTCATCACTACTGCTCTCATTAATTAGAAAATATGTACAAAGGAAATTTATTGCACTGATCTATATACTCTGTACAATTCATAACTATATGCTTTATATTAATGCATAATATATCTACAACAAGCCAGTTATCAGCTCCTTACCAAGAGATGGGGGCTGAATATTGTGTGCTCTGAGTGTGGGCAGTTTCACCCAGAAAATGTATTAGTAATCCCAGAACGAGGGATCTCCTTGCTTGTACAGTGAAGGTGGGCGAACCTTCGCAGAGTGATTGAATGATGACTCAACTCTCCATGTTCCCTTCAGACAGCCTTTGCCTGAATTTTTCTCCAAATAGACCATGTGACATAATTCACCTGCATTCTCTATTCTATACACCCCTTCCTTCTTCCTGCACAGAAGCACCAAATGTTTTACTTTTTCTTCTCATGATCTTACAAGCAAAGGCAAATAAAGCATGAATTTGTGTACACTTGCATGGAAACAATTCCATGTATAGTTTATATTGGATATTTGAAAAGGTGTTAGGTATGACTTTGCAAATGTGAATCTATAAAAGAATCTTAACAAAAGAGAGACCTTTTCCATGGAGATTTTTCTCTTAAAACCATTCTATGCTTATAAGTAAAGAGGTCCCTTATAACCACACCACAGCACTGCACATTGAACTTTCTCTGCATTTAACCCATTCTCCAAGTGAAGCAGGGGGCTGCCACCAATGAGGGGAACCCAGGCAGCAGTGTGTGGGGAGGGTACCTTGCTCAAGGGTACCTTGGTGATGACACATACAGTGCTGGGAGCTGAACCCACAACCTTCTGATTTCAGGAGCAACACCCTAACCACTAGGCCAACAGGGGCTCGGTACCACTTTAGCACCAGAGGTACTGAAGAGGTACTGAGGTACTAAAAGTTATCACTG
Organism: Alestes dentex; assembly: GCA_037576975.1. Lineage (NCBI taxonomy): Eukaryota > Metazoa > Chordata > Actinopteri > Characiformes > Alestidae > Alestes > Alestes dentex. Next base: position 9,371,623 of record JBBIGA010000153.1, on the reverse strand, counting down.
ACCTTGTTGTTTTTAAGTAAATTGGCATAGTGCAAAAATATATTATTTCAAGTCACAGTATGAGTACCTTTTGTCATCTGCATACAGAGGTGGACAGTAACGAAGTACATTTACTTGAGTACTGTACTTAAGTACAGTTTTTGAGTATCTGTACTTTACT
>JBBIGA010000153.1:9357588-9371363 GCA_037576975.1 Alestes dentex | reverse complement strand
AAAGGTGTCACCGAGCCCTATCTAACTGTGAAGTTTCACATTTAGAGTGCAAGATATATTTTTCATATTTAACATATGAAACATAGATTTAATCTAACATAGATTTAAGATCATTTAAGGCAAATCCTCCATTTTGGTGAGGAGAGATCACAGCCCCCAGTCCAGCCCCCTGCTAAGTAACAGCCAATTGTAATGACGGGGCATGGCCAATTAGCATATCTTCTAAATATTTAGAGCTCAACATTTAGAGCTCAAAAAAATCCCACATTTAGAGTTGCTGTTTGTAAAAGTGCAACATTTAGATATAGAGTGCAACATTTAGGTTTTTTTTTAAACTTATTGAGCTCTAAATGTGTGAAAATTGTGTGAAAATTGCACTAAAATATGAAAAAATGACATCTCTAAATTTGTTAAGCACCCCATAGACTTGGACGTAGGACTACAGACTTGAGACTTGACTTGACATTGCCACTCAAAGACTTGAGACCTGACTTGGACTTGTGAACATCTCTGGGGAGAATGGACAGAGACGGAGACAGCGACCCTTCATGCCCGCGTCCATGGCCATATTTAGAGTCGATGTTTAAGTTTATGGAAAAGATAAGTTTAAGTGTGTGCCATGTTTGCTTAAAACAAAATATATTACAGCATACAAAACCTGCCGATTAACATTCTACCTTATTCTTTATGCTACATCTTCTACAAGCAAGTTAGATGCATTAGGTATTGTATGTGTGCTGGCAATAAATCAACAATGCAGTGAAATATGTACTTTTAATACTTAAGTATTTTTGGAAGGAAGTACTTCAGTACTTTGACTTAAGTGAAATTTGACTGTATGACTTTCACTTGTATTGGAGTAACATTTGACTAGTGGTATCTGAACTTTCACTTAAGTAATGAAGTTAGGTACTTTGTCCGCCTCTGTCTGCATATGCCAGTCATTTGGAAGGGGTGGATTCATAAAAAACATATCTTAAAAACCCTGTCTAGATTACCTGATTTTTTACAAGTGCTACCTAAATATCAAACAGGAGAATAAGAAGGCTACGATTTATTGAGAAAGAAAACCTTTGATCACAAAAAGAGGCAAACAAAGACTGAACAGTAGCTGTTAAATATTCCTATGGAAATCATCATCTTTAACCAGAAGCATGTGAGTCTCACTTATTTAGTAGCTAGAATATGAGGAAAATACCTATAGTCTTTGTTTAATTATATATGAGTCTATGGTGTGGGAGTTATTGAAATGTAAATATCTTAATTACATTATTTATATTATATATTATAGTATTCAATCTGAGAGTCTCTTCTGGAGGTATTACATCTGACTGGCACCAGCTGGAAGTGGGGATAACTACCAGGTGTACCATCCCTGTTTGCACTAGCAATGAACATGCTGGTGAAGTCAGCAGAACCAGAGCGCCGTGGTCCTCTCAGCAAGTCAGGAACGAGGCAACCACCCATTAGAGCCTTTATGGACAACCTCACGGTAACAACAACAGCTGTGCCAGGGCTCAGGTGGATCCTTAAGGGATTGGAGAGGCTCATGTTTTGGGCATGAATGGGCTTCAACCCAGCCAAATCTCAAACATTTGTCCTGAAGAAAGGGAAGGTCATTGACCGATTCCGCTTTAGACTAGGAGACCATCAGATTCCGTCTGTCACAGAAAAGCCAGTAAAGCCTTGGTAAGGTCTTCAGCTGCAGCCTGAAAGATGCAGATTCCATCAAGGCAACCAGTGCACAGTTTGAGGGGTAGATGAAGGAAGTGGATAAGTCTGGTCTCCCTGGGCGGTTCAAGGCAATGGTCTACCAGCATGGGATCCTTCCAAGAAACCTCTGGCCCTTGCTCATATACAAGGTGCCCATGACTGCAGTGGAGGGATTGGAGCGCAAAGTGAGCAGCTATCTTCGCAGGTGGCTGGGCTTACCACGTAGCCTGTGCAGCATTGCACTGTATGGGAAGCTCAGGCTCCCCGTTTGTTCGGAAATGGTGGAGTTTATTGTCGCTCAAGCGAGCGAGCATCTGCTGTACACTGGGTAAGGAGGAAGAAGCGTGTTGGGAGTAGGAATTGTGGTGAAGACAGTGAGAAAGTGGAAGGCGGGAGAGGCAGTGCAACAGGCAGAAGTTCTCTTGCAGCACAAGGCCCTTCTTGGGAGTGTGGCACAGGGCAGAGCTGGTCTTGGGAGCATACCATCAGTCCAAGTTGGCGACATCAGTGGAAAGGGAAGGTGAAAGCTGGTTCAGAAGGAAAAGTGGCAGGCCAGGGCTGTGGCAACGTGACAGCAGGGCACCTGGATGAGGTGGGAGTGGGTAACGGAACAGAACGTCACCTGACAAGATATGTGAAGAAAGGGAAGGTCATTGGAAATGGAACCCCCAGAGGATAAAGTTTTTGATTCAAGGAGTTTATGATGTTCTTCCTAGCCCTTCCAACCTGTTCTCATGGGGCAAGGTTGAAACACCAGCCTGCACCCTTTGTTCAAAGACAGGGACCCTTGGAAACATAATGAGTGGCTGCTCCAAGGCTCTTGGCGAAGGACAGTCTCGCTGGACAGACGATCAGGTCCTTAAGTCCATCGCTGAGACAATCAGCAAAGGGATTAAGGGACGCAGGCACACAAACACCGCAGCCAGAATAATCAGGTTTGTCAAGGCAGGATAGCAGTTAAAGATCAGACCTAAAGGTTGTATGGGTGGTCTGCTTTCTACAGCAGGAGATTGGGTGATGTCAGTTGACTTAGGGCGGCAGTTAAAGATTCCATCTTACATCACAAAGTCTGCTTTGAGGCCAGACATTATCCTGGTCTCAAATGCCATGTGACAGTTGATTCTTTTGGAGCTGACCGTGCCTTGGGAGGAGAGAATGGAGCACATGAGAGGAAGAGGTTAAAATATAAGGGGCTAGTGGAGAAATGTCACAGGAATGGGTGGAGGACTAGGAATATGCCAGTGGAGGTGGGCTGTCGGGGGTTTGCAGGCCATTCCCTCAGCAAGGCCTATGGAACCCTGGGTATTACGGGGCAAAGTAGGAGTAGAGCCATCAGGAATAACATGGAGGCAGCGGAGCGGGCATCCTGATGGCTCTGGTTTAAAAGAGGGAATAAGTGGGGTCCATAGTAAGCCACTTGGACTCAACCCTGGTTGGGTCACCTGGCAGAGGGTGTCTGTTGTAAGACCCGAAACACCCAGTGAAGCCACGATACAACACTGATGATGTGTCCAAGTTAGTGCATCAGGAGATGTATGTCAAAGTGTAATTATATGATCCTATTATATTAAATCATTTATACTTATCATATAGTAATAATGACAGTACTTGTTTCTAATCAATAGCTCATTGAAGCAAATTCTGATGGAAATGTGCATCATAATGTAACATCTGTAGTACATTTGTGTGGTAAAAAAGATGTTTTACTCTGTATTTACACTACCAGTCGAAAATTTTGACACACTTTCTCATTCAATGTTTTTCTTTATTTTCTACATTGTAGATTAATACTGAAAACAAACAATTAATTTAAAAACGTTCCAGGCTGACACCTCAGGAATCTGACTGAAAAAATGCCAAGAGTGTGCAAAACTGTCATCAGAGAAATGGGTGATGTTTTCAATTTTAATCTACAATGTAGCCAATAATAAAAACAAAGGAAATCGTTGAATAAGAAGGACAAACTTTTGACTGGTAGTGTATATTTAATGAGAAGCTATTTCTTTGCTGAAAGAAATACTCATGTGCAGATTCAAACATAATGATATTGCATATACTTAATTGCAAAATTTGCTATGCAAGAAAATATGTAATTACATTTGTAGTAGAATGAAAGTAAAACTCTTGACTTTCAAGGGTTTTATATTAGTACAGGATGAAACTCATTCTAATACAGTAAGCGTGTAAGATCAGACAGGCTCGGCTTGGGGGATTGGAGAGTGAAGTTTCAGAATGCTAAGATGCAGGCTAAATGGATTTACAGGCCATGACAGGCCCCAGTTTTCTTAACAGTTCTATTCTAATTAACCTGAAAATAGCTTCTAAGACAAGCTGGTTCTCCCTGTGCCCTTTCTGCATGTTCAGTCTTGTCAGAGAGAGGACAGTGTGGGCAAAGTTGCATAAAGGCAGCACAACAAGTGAACACTTTGTGTAGAGCATGGAATCAAGTGTGCACTCTGCAGGGAATCAGCTTTTTGAGCTCATCACTGTGTGCAGTTACATGGGCACTGCTGAAAAATTTTGAACAGTTCTTTTCTTTTGTTAACTTAAAGTACAGATTCAACCACCTTCTTTTTAAGCAGATTGTATTATGAAAGAGGGTAGAAAGAGAGTCATTGCCATGTGGTTTTTGTTTCTGTTTTTGCTCTGCCCTTTGTCCCGCTCCCTGTTCAGCATGTTCACCTATTTATTTGCAAAACTGCTCTACCCAGGTGCTCCCAACCTTTCCCTCTTTAAATACTCCTTTGTTCACTTTGTCGGTCAATCATAATGCTACTTTTGTTGTTCCGCTTTACACTACAACCCTTTCGATCTTTTGTTTTACTATATTTCCTTTGTTGCTTTGAATTCCTGGTATGCGTTTATGTTCTGTAATAAAAATTCCACTTGCATGTGCATCTCCTAAAGTCCTCCCTAGACTGCATCAGTAGGTTTTCTTCTGGCTGGGTAACAGAGGCTTTTTTAACTAAAAAGTTAACATAGCAAGTCATAAAATATTAGCATAAGTCAAAAAGTGTCACAGTTTTTAAAAACTAACTAGCTATTTAAAAATTTAATAATGGATATAAGAGCTTATCTTTACAACCTGCAGATGATGTGAATGGCCTACGGTGCGTAACAGTCACATTCTACAACTGCAAAATCTAGCTTGCTCAACTACTGGTATCCAGTTCACTTCCATGTAAAAAATAACTAATGGGGTTATTTAACTTATAAATGTAAATGGTGTTGACATTAAATACACATCTTTAAGCAACTGAAAAGGATTAAAGTTCATTTCAGGGAATTAGGTCAATTTGTTTTAAGAATATTAGATTTCTATTCCAATGAATGATTAATACATTGACTTATTATCAACTTATCTTCAACTTCTTTTGTTAATGTTAGAAAGTCTGTATATGTCGACTCTATTTGGCTAAATTAAATTAATAAATTCATACATTTTTTGTGCTGTCGTCATGTCCCTGGTCAGCGGCTCCTAGAGACCGCTCTTTCTGTTTTGTAAGAACTTATTTTGAAGTGTCTACACCGGCTGGGTGAGTGTTCACAACTGGCTGGTGTTTTAGTTTAAGTGATTCTGTGTTTTGAAGTGTTCTGGTTTTGTATTTAAGCTCCTGTGTTTCATGTACCGGTGCCGATCCACCTTCAGACTAAACGTCCTTCTAGTAGAACTTTCAGTTGGTGATCCAGTGAGGTCTTTTGGTTTGTGTGTAGGCCCTTGTGCCTTTTTGTTTTGCCTTTTGTCAATACAGAAAAAAAGTCACATATGCGCCTCTTACCCTTGGCTTGTGCTGACAGCTGTTAAGTAAATATACGTTTCCATGTAAATATATTACATTATTTCATATTATAAACAGAAATGCATAGCAGTTGATGGCTACTCTGAAAGAGTCCAAGATTTTCATGTGGAAGTGGTGAAGATTATGTGAGTAAGCAGACGACAGGAGTACTTTGGTTAGCTGGATAAGGGTATCTGACGAATGAAATAATGCAAATGCAATGCTGACTGGCACTGTTTCTTTTTATTACACACTTTTCTTAAGTGAGCTAATCTTGTATGGGTAAGGCAATGATGTCTAGAACCCATATGGTAATTGTTTCCCGTGAAGTTTTTTTCTTTGTGGATAAATCAATTTCTTTTTCTAATGCGAATTCTCATAAAAGCCGTTCTCTCTTCTCATCAGTGAGGCTTTGTTTTAGAGAGGCTGCGGTGCTTTTTCTGCGGCTGTGGATTAGCTGTTCCTCCTTCCGCCTCTCACTGTGTGCTTTGTTTGAAGAAGCTAACTCCCTCGCTCCCCATGTTGGACTTTTCCACTGTGTCATCCCTGACACTGATTCAATACAGCAGGCTTTTTAATGGAGCCCCTGTCAGTAAGTGTTCGATCTGCTGCTCTATGTGTTACTCAAATTACCTATTGATTGAATCTAAAAGATGGCTTGGAGATGTTCATTGCTTGGAGTTTTATTTGCCAGATGCCACATGCTGTTCTGCAAGAAATCCACGATATGATTCTGTATATGAAAGAATGTACAGACCAGATATTATGATAAATGCTGTTGCACCACCCTAACAAGACCAAAATATGTTAGTAAATGTTATTGCATATCAGAAAAAATGGTAAGCCCTAACGTTTGACTCAAGAATACAACTTTTACCATCTCATGCTGATGACACTGAAACAGCTGTATGAATGTAAAAACATGGGATATTCCAGTTATTTCATTGATTTAAATTATTTAACCCTTTGAGGATTACAATCACAGATATCTGATTCCTGGGGGTGTATTACATACGTGATTAGAACATTAGAGAACAGAAAGTTCAGTGTTATGATGCAACAGTCAGGAACTTTGTTATTATTATGACTTTGTCATAATTAAACTCTAGAATATACAGGTGGAATTCCAGAAGATCAAAAGAAAAATTCTTAATCTGACAAGTAACAGAGAAACATTTTGGGTTTTAAAAAAGTTATTGAATGGTAAGCTATACATTAAATCATAGGTTGTTTTGATTTCATCTGAGATTTGTATGTGGGTGCTGTAAATGGTCACATGGCCGGAACCATTGACTTTACTGAGAAATGTATTAATCAATGTAAATTTTCCTATAGAAACCCTATGGAATTTCCCATTTTTCAGCCTTACGATGACATCTAGCTACAAATTGTACATTCACATTCACAAGGGATGGTGATTCTAGCTAAAACAAAGGCAAGTGAAGCTCATTACAGTCCTTTTAGCTAAGGAACCTGTTAGCTTTCTGCTAATTCAACATTCTCTACTGTGAGCAGAACATTACACACAGTTACAGATAACAGAGAATGTAGACTAGTTAACAGCAACTAACAATGTCCCACTATGATATACTATTTCTGGTTGAATATTCTCATTGGTAACTAGTATAATCAGGTTTTCTTTTAAGAACACCAGGACAGGAGCACGTTAATTCAGTTCTCCTTATAGGTTGCATTGTATTCATTTCCATTTCTCTTCAACACCTCCCAGCATATTTTTCCTGTCCTTTTGGACCCAAGGATGTTTTCTCTTGTAATCAAAATGATATGCACTACTTTCTTTGAAATTGAGCCATTTTGTTTACCTGATCGATTGGATCTATACTTTGCAACAATACACACACACTAATATTGATGTACTTCTAAGAAATAAGAACAAAGCTGGTCGATAGGTTAGCTGAGGGGTGCCAGAAGCATTTTTAAAGCCCATGAGTTAGCAGCACTGATCAGCCTTAACATTAAAACTGCCTGCTTAGTATTAAGTAGGTCCCCCTTGTGTTACAAAATAGAAAACATGATTTGTCAGACCAGGCCATCTTCTTCCATTGGTCGACGGTCCAGTTCTGATGCTCACATGCCCATTATAAGTGCTTTTGGAGATGAACAAGGGTCAACATGGGCCCCCTGACCAGTCTGCAGTTATGTAATCCAATATGCAGTCAGCTGTGATGCACTGTGTTCTGACATCTTTCTGTTTAGTCAGAATTAACTTTTTCAGCAACTGTTCTACATGTGCTTCTGCTGCTCCTCTGTAGGATCTGTGGGATCGCTTACACTTGCCCATTTCAATGAATCAACTTTCAACACATCAACACTAAGAACTTACTGTTCACTTGCCACCAAATACATATATAATACAAAAACAGGTGCAATTGCAGCAAGACAGTCAATGCCATTCATTTAATCTGTCAGTGGCTTCAATGCTATGATGGATTGGTGCAAGTATTCACTGATTGTTAACTGAACCTACATCTTTTATTATGCACTTACTACAATTTAAATGTAAAACATACAGGAAAATGCACTTTCTACCACATTTTTATATACTCTGTGAAATCAACTCAGTTTTGAAGGACAAAGGCTCTGCTTCACTGAAGTGACTCATTACTAAAGTGCTTGAAGCATCTAAAATGAACGTATTTACAGAAAAGACTGAGAGGTGAAAGGCAATCAAAACAAATACCATGAGATAAACATTTAACTGAATGAACTCACATCTGTATAAGGAGCTCAGTACACAGTTGGCTGACTGGATGGCCCAGTGGTTTGCAATGGTTGAAGCGTATGCTGCTCCTCAAAAGGAACTCTGCAGAATGGTCCTCACCAGATGGTAATTACCACCCGCTCCGCTACTGAGGCAAATGGTGCTTGTTAAAGGAACATCTGGCCCCATCGTGGAATCGCGTAGACACACTACCATCACAGCCGTGCTCTTTGTTCAGTGTATAGCCGCAAAGTATGCACTGTTGTAACTGAGAAATAATATGTCATAAAAGATCATTTTGACAGTTTTTACAATTAAAGGGGCGACATCTTACATTTTACTGGATGTTATTTTGTTTCCTGGTCCACTTTTTTGGAGGGAAATGTATGTATTAGGTGTCATGACCACTTTCAACCTGTCTGTATCCCTTAAAATTAAACAGACTGTCTTTGCTACTGTGACTTAGACTGATGTCAGGCATGTAAATCACCAACATTTCTGGCTGGCTGCCCTGTAATTTCCCTCATCCAATAAACAACCCAGGCTGAAACACACTATGTAACTTATGCTGCGTTCGACTTGACTCTCAAGTCAGAGCTTGAAGCTTGTCACTGAAATATACAGTCATAGGCTAGCCAGATAATGTTAGTGATATGAATGGTAACTTTAACCATCATAATGTATTTGCCTTCTCAAAACAATTAACTTTATGGTCAGTCTTATGGGCATTACCTATTATTGTGTTTGTGTCTTGACCAATCTGAAACAAATCTTAATTTCTCTTTCTCTGTTGATGGTGGGAGCAGTCAAGTCTAGTCAAGTAGCTTTTATTGGCTATAGCTTTTATTGTCATTTATAGCCATATCCACACAGTACATAGTAAGAATGTAACAACGTTCCTCCAGGACCATGGTGCAACACAAGAACAGAACAGAACAGACCACAAGTGCAAACAGGACAAAGAGCTTGAAAAAGGACACAACAGGACGAAAGAACACAACAGGAGTGCAGCCATGCTGATTTGACGTCATACTCTGAATTCCCAGTTGAGGAGACGTTTTACTTTATTTTATGTTTCCTATGTAGGAAATTGCAAGTTATGAGTTGTAGTTGAACACATGAAAGGGAAGGGCTAAACTGCTCTGCATATATGTAAATGAGTTTTAGTTTCCATGTATGGGCCGTATGGAATGGTGTGAGAAAGTTAAACAATATTTGCATTACATCCATCCATCCATTATCTGAACAGCTTATTCTTAACCAGGAATAGGTGGCGGGGCATTGGAACTGGTATACAAACACCCTGGACAGGTCCTCAGTCCTTCACAGTATTTACATTTTATAGGAAACTTTTTTTTTTACAAAAAAGGAGAACATTTTGTTTTCCATGATATTGGCTTTTTAACTTAAAATGTGAAGTGGTCTGCTAGAGGTAAGAAAAGTCTACATAATTATTGAGATAAACTGTTTGTGTTTGTGTGTGATAGAGAGAAAGAGTGAGAGAGAGAGAGAGAGAGACAGAGAGAGAGAGAGAGAGAGAGAGAGAGAGAGAGAGAGAGAGGGAGGGAGAGAGAGAGAGAGACTGGAAATGAGACGAAAGGAACGGAGTTGAATTATTGTGTCTGGCACATGACTGATGTGTCAGTATGGCATCACAGAAGGACAGGCTGTCAGTGCATGTGAGCAGCTCCAGTACTCTAGATGCAGACATACCAGCCAACTCTAACAGAGTGTGACAAGAGCAGTGTGTCATGCTGAGACAGGATATCACATGCTCCACACACAGGACAACCTTTTTAAAGATGACATACAGGTCTCACATCAGAGAATCCACAGCAACTATTGTTTTCTGAAGCCCGAAATGTATGCGGTTTTGAAATAAGACATTTACATTCTGCCTTGTGTTCATGATTTTCCTTGGGGGAGTGGAAAAACCTTTTAAAGAGTTCAATCATGCCTTCATGTAGAGATTGCCATAAACTGTTTTGTATCTTTGGGCTAAGATTAAAAAGCACTAAGATATGATCCTAATTGGATATGTGATTTTTGTGATAGTCATTCATGCATGGCATGCACAAGTTGGCCTGCATTGTACCTCAGTTCTGTTTCTTATGGAACGCTCCTGAACACTAGCATTAATAAAGATCTCCTGAAATTGCATAATATATTACACTTTTCTTCACAGGCTTTCCACAAGATTTTGGTTTGTGTCTGGAGGAATTTGTGGCTGTTCAGTCACTGATGTTGGACGGGAGGCCTGGCGCATGACTGATGTTCCAGTTCACCCAGAGGTGTTCATTTGGGTTGCGGTCAGGGCTCTGTGCAAGCCCTCTGGAGTTCCCTCACACATTTGTCAAATCTTCTCAAACCTTGTTTCATCCACAGGCATACAAATGCTGGAATGAAGAGGCTTCCCAAAACTATCACCGCAAAGTAGTGTAAAGTGTCCATTTGTCGTATGCGAACACACCACAGCACAGCACAACACACAGTGTGAAACTGTTATCTGCATTTAACCCTTTCACCAAGTGAGGCAGGGTGCAGCCAGCGACACAGCACCAAGGGTGCAGTGTGTGTGAATGGTACCTTGCTCAAGGGTACATCAAAGGTGGGACTTGAACCCACAATCTTCCAATCACAGAGGCAACCAGGCCACCAGCTGCCCCAGTACAAAGCATATAATTATCTTAAATGTCTTTGTATGCTGTAGCAGTAACATTACCCACCAGTGGAACTAAGAGACCAAGCCCAAACCCTCGAAAAGAGCCCCGGATCATTATCCACCAAACTTTAAGCAGTTTCATCCATGATCAATAAAGTTTTCTGATTCTGATTCTGATTTACTGTTTGCACCATACATTCGACATGTATCGATATCCTGGCATCTGCTAAATCTCGATTCACACATCAGATTAACAGATCAAGAGTCTAGTTGTTCAGTTTTGTTGTTACTTCTAGACACTTCAATTTCACAATAACAGCACTTAAAGTTGAACAGGGCCAATCAAGCAAGGAAGAAATTTTAAGAACTGACTTGTGGCAGAAGTGGCATCTTATAACAGTGCTGCATTTCATTTCACTGAGCTCTTCAGTGTGGTCCATTCTTCTGCCAGTGTTTGTTTATGGATATTGTATCACTATGTGCTTCATTTTATACACCTATCACACATGGATGTGGCTGAAAAACCCGAATTAAAATTAATGAAAATTTTTACATGACATTCTAATATAAGATTGCACTGTTAAAATACCACCACGTTATACATTTATATTCTACATGCGCTAGTCAGTTCAGTTGTAAACTAATGACCTCTGACACTGTTTTCACCTTCCAATATCAACCATAATATGACTTTAAAGAGGAAAGTGCATGCCTTAAACTTCAAGCATAATTTCTGGCATGCTAAAAATGGAATAACCTTCACTACTGCATGGCCTGAGGATGTGATGAGGAAAAGATGAAAAGTTTCACTTCTTGGCTCCTGACATCAAAGCACAAAGTATAAAGGTTAAATGGAGCCCATTTGCAAGGCCTGCTGTACCTGAACAAATAGATCAGTGATGCTCCACATGGCTCCTGAGGAGGGTTGTTTCTGATGGGAAAATGCAGTGCACAGCTCTAAAATATTGAAGGTTTATCCTGCTTTCTAAACGGTGCGCAATTCATCCGTAACCACAGCCACTTTACAGTTTTTACAGTTCTCCTATGAATTGAAGGCTTGGCTTAAATACAATATTGCTCAGTTTTTTTTCTCTTCTTTCTTCAATCTATGACTTCATTGCTGACTTCCACTTCCATTAGATCTAATAAATCTTTGACCCTTAGGGCCTCTTAAATACAATCACAGTTTATACAATAAGTCTGGAACTGCTGAATGCTGAATAATTCAATGGTAAATAGGATAGCCTTGATCTTTCCCTACATAACAACTCTCCATTTTTTTTTTTTACTTATTTTGGCTTTTTCTTCTTCATATGATGTTCTCAGTGCCAGAAATTAAAGCTTGGCACATCTCAGCCTTAGAAGAGGCTGGCAATTGTCCTGAAAGGCTTTTCCAAATCCATATTAAGGTCATAGCAACACAACCTCCTGCCAACCACCACATATTTTGTCAAAAAGAGCCATCACAGACACATCCCCGAAGTGGCTATAAAACAGTAGAGCTTTTGTGAAGCCTATGCAGTCACGGGAACCCCAGTCATATGAGATGTTTAAATATTTATCTTGTTTGTAATGGAATGGGTTTGCAGTGTACGTGAACTAATATGGTATACATACATTGGGAAGCTGAATACCATATCAATGTTGCATTAATATGTAAACCACCCTTTTGTTCATCACTTTAAAATGCATGTGTTTTTTGACTTGCCCTGCTTCAGTAAAGGTTTGGCCTTCACGTCAAACCATTTCAGTTTCAGTTCAGCTCTTTACCGACAGAATTTTTAAAAAGCTCTTTGCACCATTCGATGTTAATGCAATTCCAAAACAATCCCATTTTCATAATAACCTTACGTTATTAATGACCAGAGAGACAAAAAACAAGACTCACATACTGAAGTGCAACAGCTGTTGCTGTAAGATAACACTTATACAGTTTGATGGCTTCACTACACACCAATTTGACATTTCACGTACCAAGGTTTGCATGCCTCTTTTCTTTGGATAATTACTAAAAAGTTGGTCTATTGCTCTAAGAGAACAAATATTCTTGATGTGCCATTCAGCCAGAGGCAGTTATTGATATAAACCGATTAAGGTTGTTTTTTATTGTCTGTATACATTTAAACTTGTAATTACAGTTTCTATGAAACAATTACTTTGTTTTTCATGGTACTATTCTTCAAGCTCTCAGAATACCTGACTTATATTGTATCGCCTGCAAGGAAAGTGAGGAGAAATGCTCTCCTACAGAACAGCTAAAAGAAACACTTGGCATTTGGGTTCCTTCCTCTAACTGGTGTGAAATATCCATCTTTTTCATTATTCCTTCTAAAGAGACACAACAGATGGGTGTATCATGCAGACTCTGAGATTTGCATTTACAAAAAAAGGTATTATTATTTTTAAGTACTTTCTTTGGTTATAATAGCTTTCAAAAAAAAAAAAAAATAATAATAATACTAATATCCCTCATTAGCCACATCAACAAAGCCAATATCAGGGGTAGAAAAAGCTCAAATGATTGTACTTTGTTACTGTACTATTACTATAATCTACACTATAACCCAAAATTACTACACTATACAATACTATATCATGCTGTAGCCTAATTTGCAAGGCTATACTATACTCTAATTTACTTCATTATACTATACTATGCTATACTATAGTATACTATACCACAGAAATTTCAGTTTCCGTCTTCAATCTTCTTTCTGTCCATATCTGTCTCCTATTGAAAATGTCTGGAGCATTGTGAACAGGAGAATCGTGAATTATGAGTTATGAATGAGGAAAATGAGAGAGAATGTATTATGAATGAGGGAAAATGAGAGAGAATGTAGAGTAGAAGAGGTGACTGTTGTGGATCAGGCAGTGGCTGAGATTAGTAAGGAGGAAG
>JBBIGA010000153.1:9308464-9324304 GCA_037576975.1 Alestes dentex | reverse complement strand
GACTTCTTAAAGGCAGAGTAACAGGTCTTTGAGAGCCAGAATTCTTGCTGATTGCCAGGTGTTCAAATACTTATGTGTAGCACTGCAATACAAATAAATTCTTTACAAATCATACCATTTTTTTTACATTCTGTCTCTCACAGTGGGATTGCACCTACAATGTGAATTTCAGACCCCTCCATGAATTCTAAGTGGGAGAACTTACAAAATCGCATACTTATGTTCCTCACTGTATTAGTGTCAGTTCAACTTAAGGGCCAATGAAACAGTTAAAAATACTCTGAATATTTTAGACCAATGATAGTATATTTAAACAGCAATAGTTATTTAATGAAATGTATTAAACACATCGCATAACATCTGAATCAGGTGTGGTGTTAGACTACAGCTTGTTGTCCATAATAACTGACCTAAGCACAAAGGGAGCGGATGCTGACATTTTCGCCCTTTGACTTTGATAGCCGGGGGATGACACCCATATGTGTGCACGGAACAATGCTGACCCGTGGTGTTTTTTTTTTTGTGCTGTCAAGGTGAGGCTATGTGCTGCCCTGATGCTCACTGTCTGTTTATAATTGAGCCTTCAGAGACCAATCCTTGCTGGGTGGCCATAAACCAATGGGAGATCAGACCAGACTGCAACTAAAAACATGAGGAAACTACATTTCATTCAGTCCACCAAGATCATCATGATACTGGATACTTAGTGAACTCAGCTACTTTATATGGGCAAAAGTATTGGAACATCTGACCATTCCATCCACAGGGACTTTAATGACGTTGCATTCTAATAGATAGACTTTACAGCTAAAACAGCCTCCACTCCTCTTTGAAGGCTTTCCACAAGATTTTGGAGTTTCTGAGGGAATTTGTGCCCATTCATTCTGTAGAGCATTTATGAGCTCAGGCACGGATGTTGGATGAGAAAGTCTGGCTCACAATCTCCATTCCAGTTCATCCCAAAGGTGTTGGATGGGGTTGAGGTCAGGGCTCTGTGTGGGCCAGTCAAGCTCTTCCACACAAAACTCATCCAGCCATGTCATTATGTTTTGTGCACTGGAATACAGTCATGCTGGAATAGAAAAGGTTCTCCCCCAAACTGTGCTCACAAAGAAGCATGGCATTGTCCAAAATGTCTTGGTGTGCTAAAGCATTAAGATTGCCCTTCACTGGAAGTAAGGGTCCAAGCCCAATCCCTGAAAAACCTCTTCCCATATAGTGTACTACTTTCCTCCAAGTCAAAAGAGTATCATTCCAAAATAGCAAAATCAAATTTGCAAAAAAGTGCAAGTAACTTATACGCTAAAATATGTTGCGCAGTCCTCTGGATATGAGTCTATTTAAGTTTTTAATTGTTACACAGATTAA
Organism: Alestes dentex; assembly: GCA_037576975.1. Taxonomy (NCBI): domain Eukaryota; kingdom Metazoa; phylum Chordata; class Actinopteri; order Characiformes; family Alestidae; genus Alestes; species Alestes dentex. The sequence goes on along the minus strand of JBBIGA010000153.1, from coordinate 9,322,936 downwards.
GAGCAACAAAACAGGTGTTCAGCTCATGAAAATGAAATCTGGTTTCCTAATTCAGATAACAAAACTGGTCCAGTTTAAGCCTTTAGTAAATTAGCTAGTCGGCCCAAGTAAATATTTTACATTTGGCTCCCCTGCATCTACATAACTGTATGTTAACTTCTTTTTTTAAAAGGTTTACTCTATTGTAAAAAGGAGACTTTAAACCCATAACTAATTTTCACTGAATTCAGAAGTCTATCATTGCTTTTATTACTTCTTGCATGGTTTACTCCCACTAGAACGTAAAAAATTTTAAGTCGGGGGAACTTAAAATAGCTGCACGGCTTTTTAGAGTTATTATAATAATAATAATAATAATAATAATAATTATTATTATTATTATTATTGTTGTTGTTGTTTTGTTATTATTATTATTATTATTATTATTATTGTTTTGTTATTATTATTATAATTATTATTATTCTTTAAGTGTAATAGTGATCACTAATCATCACTATTGCAACAAAACCTTTGATCTCCTTTGATCAGGTTTTCAGGAGGAGAAAAAAATCTTGTGATGGACGTTAATGTAAAAAGATTATTTCCTAGGTAAATTTGGACTCTTAGTACTGATCCATTCTGTAATAAATGTTCACATACGTTAGAGGGCAGTGGCCATTGTATATTCTCCAAATTCCTTGTTCAGTTAACTAATTAAACTAACGAATAAATTATCACATATATAGTACTAACAGATTCCGCTGTGATCACGTCACTGTGGAAGATTTAGTTTGTCATCATTATTAAACAGTTCTGTGAGTAGAGTCCCTTTAGGAGCAGGATATTAAGCTGGCTAAAGCCTGTGAATGTGTTGCCATTGCAAAATAACTCCCTCCAGTGCGATTAACACCCATCTACATTCTTATAGCCCAGTAGGGGTGCAGCCTTGCCTTTCTGGTTGTATGTTATCCCTTACTTATAAGTCACCAGTGACTTCTAAGTCGAATGTGAAAATCCCTTTCATTTCAGAAGACTGTCAAGTGCTTGAAGGACATGCTCTTTTCTCTCTGTATGGGCCTGGATGATTTGGGGAATCCTGTGATCAGAATGCTGATGGGAGCTCCAGGGGTGCTTTTGTTCAGTAAGTGCATCGACAGTGAAGCTAGAAGCTAGTTCTCGGCATCGTAAGAGACAAAATACCCTTTTTAATCCTGCAGGCATCTGGTTTGTGTTATGTACACTTAATGGTTTGCTGTGCTCCTTAAAGCAAATGGTGAGTAAAATTAAAATTAGATTTACCAACAAGAGGTTTTTAATTGAATTCAGATCATTCATGGCAGGAAGTGAGTAGCTTATGAATTTAAGCAGTCCTGAGGACAGATCAGTTCATATAGTAGTTATGCAGAAAGAGGGTGAGGTGGTGGTTATGAACTGTAAATATATTTGATCTTTCCTTTTTCAGATGAATAAACAAATTATTACTCTACATACACAATGTAAGCTAGAAAAAAACAAACATTTTTAACACTTATTTTAAGTTATGTGGTTGACTATGAATATTAATTGCTTCTAACATGATTACAGTGACTTACAGCATATTGACAGAATATGTTATTTCAATGTCTTTGGTACATTTCATACATTAAAGGCAACTTTGGACAGAATTAAAATATCAGTAGCAGACATAGTGACATTAAGACATTCATTCAATGGGAAATGAATTGAACTGAATTGAATTGAACTGACATCTGTCTTTTAAGTCCAGTTTTATGGCATCCATTTGCATCTCACCTCTAATCCATTCCTGTGTAGGCTGGATTTGAGGAGAGATGTTGGATAATAGAAGACTGTATCAGAAATAAAAAATCTGATGTGCTGTCTCTACACTGTACAAAAAGTTTAAAAAGTAACTGTGCTGTGTTGAAAAAATAAATGAATGAACTTACTTGTTTTAAAAAAAGTGTAAAGTGGCCGTATTTTTTCACACGTGAACACAGCACAGCACAGCACTCCTCTGCATTTAAACCATTCACCAAGTGAAGCAGCGGGCAGCAAGCAACACAACACCCTGGGAGCAGTGTGTGGGGACAGTACCTTGCTCATGGGTGCCTCAGTAGTGCCACTGGCAGTCCTGGGATTTGAACCCATGAATTTCCAATCACAGGTGCAACTCCCTAACTACTAGGCCAGCATACTACGACTACTACTACTACTACTACTACTATTATTACTATTACTTCTACTACTACTACTACTATCACTAATACTACTACTACTACTAATAATAATAATAATCATAGAGCTGTAACCAAGAATGTAAGAAACAGATCACTAATTCATTTTCTGAACCACCTATCCTCACCCTAGCCTGGTGAAAACCCAGCGATCAAAAGACAGAGAAACACCCTGGACAGTTCGCCAGTTCATTGTAGGGCAGATTCATAGACAAGCTCATTCATGCACACACTCTCCTTCACGAACCTTGGGGCAATTTAACATCCCCAAATCATCTGACATGCATATCTTTGGACTGCAGGAAAAAACCAGAGCACCAGTAAGAACACGCAAACTCCAGGACCTTCTCTCTGTGAGCGCTACCCACTGCACCACTGTGCCATCCAAGATCACTAATTACTATTTTCAGTTTTTATACTAAAGCACTATATTTTTTACACTGTTTTGCTTGAGTAATATGTCCTGGTTTTCATCAATTCAGCAGTGAAAGATTATTCTTGTAGGAGATCTAACAAGATCTAAATGAACAAACAAACAATAAATGATGATTAAGTGAAACCAAATTCTTGAGAGGTCAACATTTTGATAAGTATCAAGTACTCACCGCTATAATGAAGGCAGGATATGACCTAAGCCATGCTAATTATTATGTAATAAAAACATGATAAATCAGTAGACAGTAATATCAGTAAAGATAAAAATACTACAGTTTCCCCTCAGTACATGCAATCTCTATCCATCTTTGATGGGACTGATGTCTTTTAGATCTCACCCAGATTCAGCAACCGGAGCAAGCTTCATTAAAGGAATGTTGCTGTGGGAGAATGACAGCCTCTCTGCATGACTAATAAATGTACTTTTGCTATATGCACCTCAGCTAAAGATCAAAGGTTGTCTTTAATTCGATCCAAGTATGAAGGTCTTTGACCATCATTTGGCTCCAGAGACAGAAAAGCAGAAATGATTAGTGTGAGTGATGCCTGCCTTGGACTGCATGTTTCCTTTTAACTTCCGCTGTGATGTTTGCAGTCTTGAAACTGGAATATGTATGAAGACATATGCAATCAGGACTGAATGAAACTGCAAAAAGGAACAAATAGGAGGATCCAGAATAGAGAATGACTTCAAAGCCAGAAACTAAATAACTAAATACAGTAACATATGTTCATTTGGGTCAGTGATATAGCCCTATGAATATCAAAGGAATAATGGAGAAAAGGAGAGAGAGAGGTAGATAGAGGGAGGATTCTAAAGAGGTATAGAGTGAAAGAGATGTAAAGGTTCAATTACCATATTTTCCAGAACTGTAAAGTGATACATGTACAGGACTCTATACATATACAGGACTCACCATCAAATGTATGTGCAGAAACTGAATCTTTGAGTTTATTAAGTGACTGGATCTAATCTGGTAACAATCATCACCTCAGTAGGTACGTTTTACTTCAGGCAAATACAAGCTGAAAGAGGCATGTGGAAGGGAAACCATGCCAGCATTCCAAACAGTAAAAGAAAGTTACTTCTAATAAAGTGTGTTAGATCCGGATGACTCAGCATCTTCTACACATGTGGACCCTGTCTCTTAGTTTTGAATGCAATTCGGCTCTCTGATTCTGACTCTTTGAGTCTCTAAATGAGAGGAAAGGCCAATTAATTATTCTCACTCTTTGGTGGACATGATGTGGAGGTGCTTATTCAGTGTCATATTTATGTAGAGCAGTAGTCACCAGCCCTGGTCCTGTAGATCAACCTCCCTGAGAAGTCTAGTTCCAGCCACAATCTGCGGCACCTGCTGTGGCTAAGGGACTGTGGCTAAGTTCCTGACTGGCTGGAGTGTTAAATAAGGGGGTGTGGGCAGCATGTTAGCTGCAGGTTGGAGCTAAACATGGGAGGAAAGTAGATCTCCAGGAGGAGGGATGGTGACCACTGATGAGCAGGGTGTCAACAAAGCAGGTTTTTGATCCAACCAATCAGGAAAACACCAGGATTCAACTTTGTCTCAGTCTTCAAAAAGTTGATCCTTTGAGCACCTCCTTGTTTAGGCCAAAAACCTACATCCTGGCCCTTTGTGGATGTGATTTGAGTCCTTTGATGTAGAGGCCTCCTGAACAGAGTAACTTTTAAGAGCAGGAACCTTAAAAGAGCCCAGTGAAGTTCCTGTCAGGTTGATGTAATTGTGAATGAATGAGTCTCATATATGCTTCAAAAGCTCAGTTGAAGGTAGGATGAAAATCCATTCTGGCAGGTGATAATCTGTGATGTTTTATATGTATACTGTCCAAAGGTTTGTAGACACCTGGTCTAACATTCCTTATGAAATTGAATATAATAACAAATAATTTGTCCCCCATTTTACTTCTGTAACAGGTTTTACTCTTCTAGAAGGATTACACTCTATGTTGGAACATTGCTTTAAGAATTTAATTGCATTCAGCCAAAAGAGCATTAGGGGAGCGCTGTCCCGCCATTCAGACTCGATATTGTTCAATATTGATCCTACATGGAGGAAAAGCCGGTTTTATCTGTTTGCATATATTCAGAGTCATAAACACTTCAGATGCAGTTGAAAAGTCTTTAAAGACTTTTCTATGTATTATATCAGTCAGTTTCAACATGTTTATTAATTTTGAGCTTTCTGTTTCAAGTCATTGGACTGTGTTTACCTATTTGCTATCCATTAGCCTGCCCCCTAAATGCCCTTCAGAATCTGAATTCTCCCTTAACTGGGGTCAGGTACTGATCTCGGGTAATTTGTTCTGGATCCTAAATACCATTTCAGCTCATCATGAATGAAACTTCTTCACACCAATGCTGCAAAGCCCAGTACTAGAGAGCTTCAAATCCTTAGGCTCATGTGTGAGTGACTGATTTGTTCTATTCTTTTCTATTCTTTCTATTATTTTCTATTCTTTTCTATGGAAAACCATGAGTGCACAACTGAACTCCCTTGTAAGCAATTAGTGAACCATAAAGTAATTGAATTCACGAATAAAAGGGATATCTGGATACGTTTGAGCATTTAGTGTACAATGTGTAATGTAGTGTGAATTTGTTCGTTTTCAGTTCCATGGCACTAGTTGATTGTTATTTGCCAGCGCTTCAACATTTTCTCTCCAGAGTGTGTTTATAGCAACCTCTGCAGCAGCTAAAAACAAAACACAAGTTAAGGTTTATGCCTGTATAGTATTTTCGCAGCTGTTTATAACGCTTGTATCCATCAGTCAGTCTTTTGGCACCATCTGTTTGCAGTGGGCACGTGTGGAGAGTATGGCTCCCTATAGAATTTCCCATAAGCATAGTTTTCCTGCAACAGCTCCCCATACACACGGTGTTGACTGTGATTGTTTTTCTAAAGTACCATTTGGTTCTTGCTTTCATTGCATTTGATGACCCAACTCGATGTGTTTCAGATACACTGGCACTACTTTAATATGCTAGTAAAACCATTGGCTGAGTAAAACTCTGGAAGGGTCATAAAGGGGCTTTTCCTTTGGTTCACTAACTCCAATTCTTCATCAGAAAGCTTGGCCCAGATGTGAAGTAGATTATACCCCTCTCTCAACCTCGAGCACCCCCCACCACATACATTTTCCTGTTTTCTCTCTCTCTCTCCCCCTCTCTCACTCTCTCTCGTTCTCAGCTGCAAAAGAAAGAAATCTTTGAGTTGCTGCTCCTTTTTAAAACACTCCCGCCCCTTCCAGTAGTTAGCAGACAGAGGCACAGACTTTTCCCTAGCCAACACTACACACTGTCCTCCTGGAGCAAGAGCAATGGAGTTGGACTGACTTTTTATGCTCAACCTCTCAGCTTCTGAATGGTAACCTGAGGACCTGAGCTTGTAAAACAATCAGGACGTTTTTATCTTGTCTTAGAGGCTGAAGGATTTGGGTGAGTTCTGTCAAACTTTTGTGCTTGTTTTGACCTGTGGGTCTCTTTGGTCTTTGGAAGACTGAGTTTAGAGGAATGGGAGAAATGACTGAAAACATAAAGACTGAGCCAGTATGTATACATGTTATCATACATCATGCATCAGATTAGTCCTTGTTCCTCAAAACATTTTACTATAATAAAAACAAAACAAAACAAATGTTGCTTAACTTTAAAAACAATGTTTTTTAACCATCTAGTACATTTGAACCAAACTGGCTTAACAGTTTGTCCATGAAAATGTATTCATCATTTATTTCCAACCTCAGTTGTTTTCAGCATGTCACCACCTTTTAGTCATGGACCAAATCCCTTAGGTTACATAGCCAGAGGCTGACTTGCTACAGCTACAAGTTGTAAGACATTGCCTCACCAGCAGAGGCCTGCACACCAAAAAGGCTCGCCAAAAGTATAATGGCTTCCGCTGGGAAAGATGTCTGTGTGCTCTGCTCTCAGCAAGGGAAAAGAAAAGGCACTTTTCACTTCATTGCCTTGTACAAAGCAGGAGAGATCCACTGAATGACTGTCAAATAATGACTGTAACCTTCCATGGAGCTCCTTTCCTTGACCGTTCTAATCAGTTTTATTGTAAAAGAACATGCAGCGCAACCTCCTTGTTAATAGATGAGGTTAAGGTTTGGTTTGAATAAAACCCCAGATACGTTTTACCATCAGGGCGAAAAAGGCAATCTTTGATCTTCTACTGGTTTGGATTTAATTACATTAAATGGCACAATGTGTCCATTAGACATCACAAAACAATATAACCGAGGAAACTGAAAGGTCAGAAACATTGGCTTTGCTTCCCCGCCTGACGTTTAATTGGCTAAATGGCTTAATTATTTCCTTCTATTGTAAAACATTATGAGCTCCATCCTGGCAAAGTCATCTATGGTGTGGTTCTGTGACAGAATGACTAATGAAATCAAGACATTTTGACCATTGTTTATTTCAAAATGCTGATTAGCTCTATTCTGAGTGGTCTGGATGTGTTACATATTTCGCATAAAGTGGGTTTGGAAGACATGCAACACACGGAGCAAGTCCAAGCTCTGTATGTTTTTGATGATGTGTAACCTTTTGATCAAATCCAAAAAGGAAACACGTCCAAACACTGAAAACAGCTCTGTCTTCCTTCTTTCACACTCCATAGTGTAAACTTTAAACAATGAGTTTACTTAAAAAAGGGGAAGGGGGGGCCGACTGCCTCCCTTTTTAAAAAGTAAATTAACAATTAGATTTCAAGTTAAGTCTGTCATTTATTAAGTAAGTAGTATACATTTAGAAGTTAATAGAGCTGTTTACTGATTAACTGTGAGACAGCGCCTGTAATTAAAGCTGCCACCATTGCATTTCGATGCACTTCTCGTGACTCTGTATTTGGATTTCTCATCAAGATGCTCAAGAAAGTTTCCAGTTTGTCAGAAAAAAAAAACAAAACATTGATTAGTTTCCACAAAACTCTTCATTATTTAACTCTGACTAAATGGGAAATAAATTACTGCTCTCATCTATGCAATCAGAAAAGAAGCTCATTACAGGCTGAGGCAGTCTATTGGCCCTCCGATATCATCTGTCTACCACAGTGCAAGCATCAGTCAACAAGCATGAGGAACAAATTGCCCTGGCAGCTGGAGGGGTGAGTGTCGCGTAGTGGAAGTTCAAAGGTTTGTGTTTAATACAGCTTCCTCCTCTGCCTCCATAACCCATCTGAGGTCATTTGTTCCAATAACCAGAAACAGATGATGGGCAGAGCAGGCAACAGTAATTTTTTTTTATGTGTACTACCCTGGGTCAAGGCCTTGAAACCGAACACTGGTTCATACCGTGCAGGGGACCCGCTGCACAAAGCAGAATCCTCTGCAAGAAATGTAGTCAGTCAAGACATGTTAGGTGTTTGTTTGCTTCAACAAAATTGAAGTGAAGTTATGGGCCTAATCTAACTAGCATGTAATGCAGGCTTAACCTCACCCGTTGTACAAACTGCACAATAGCCACGAGTAAGTAATTTCACACTGGTTTGCTTTTTAAATTTGTACATTTCCGTGTATGTAGAAATTTACAAAACTATCTCACATAGCAAACAGTAGTCAAAGCCAGAACTTCATAAATTTATTTGAAACAACAGAACACACATGGTCAAAAACTGCGTAAGACAAACTATTGAAGACTGCATCACAATTCACCATGCTTTGAAGCAGTTACATTGATTTAGGGGCCTGCAGATTGCATGATGCTACTGTGGACAATGAGCTTCCATTCATACAAAGCTACATTGCAAACTCGAAAAACCTTCCAACACCAGATTTTAGCCGATTGACTACATTTGCAGTAGGAGGGAAAACTGTATATGTTTGATTTATCGATGAGCCATTGCTTTAAACAAACTCCAGCATTATGAGGATAAAGGCTAAAACCAAACGAAATGTTCCTGCAGTCACAAGTGGGGAAACTGAACAGGCAGCATTTTTTTCCCCAAACAGCCAGCTGACTTTACCACAAAACCCAAAAAAATGCATCAGCGGTGGGAAAGAGTTGCTGAGCACTCACAGACAGCTATTGCATTTCAGACAGGCTCCTGTATACAGATGAGTGGAGAGGCGTTTTGCAGCAGACAGTACTCATGGAGGAGTGTGTGAAGTAAAAGATACAGGAGATAAGATGACTGTGAGGAGCAGCCTAATAATGTGATGCTGTTGTTCTGTGTAGCATTGAATCAGTAACACATTGGATGCACTATAAATCAGCACGAGGCACATTTCCTTCGTTAATCAAACATAAATGTCAAGAGATTAATCACAACTGGCATATGTAGTTATAGATACTGTGGCATCTTACACAAACTGACGTGTAATCGTCAAATTTTGAACGATAATCCTTCTGGTGTCTGCAGCTTAATGTCACCACAGAAAAAACAGAAAAGAAAAACCAAAGCAGGGCTTTGTGGACAGGATTGTTAGGAGCATTCAGCAGTCATCCTTAAATCCTGGTTATTCTGTCCCCCCCCAGTTCACCTTGCAATACCAAGGAAATTGACATCAGATCAGTAAGAGTTATCTCGAAGGTGTTCTATTTTTCTAAAAAGTCCATTCATCCATTCATCCACAGTTCCGCTCCCCTAATACTTTCCTTGAATGGCACCTCCGGACCTTCACATATACAAATGTTCTCATCGCACATACCCCAACAGCAAGCCTCCCACCACGTGTTCCAGAGAACCAGAGAAACGTGTAAAAATGCTTATATGATTACGCTTATATGAAACAAGAATTTTTTGTACAAGCTTCTTCCACTCTCTCTCTCTCTAGCTCTCTCTCACACACACATTATATATATATATATATATATATATATATATATACACACACATATACCTCAGGGTACCTCAGAGGTGCATTTCTGCTTATAGAAATGATCATTTTTGGTGAAAAGTCTCTTTCTCTGATTTTTTGGTGAGAGGTAAAAAAACATTTCATAGACAATTGTCAATGAGCAGGAATGACTCTAGTTGATGGCTGACAACACCCTGACAGTCGTTATGGTTGATGGAATGACTGAGAGCAGTAATTGCTGCAGTAAATGTGATGGGATGCTTTCATTGAATAGCTGGTAACTGTGGTAGGGAAAGTGGTGCTACTGGACTAATTTGATTTTGTGTCTTTAATTACATGCATATGGTGCTTTTGACAAGCTTACAGTTTGGATGTTGTCATTCAGGGCAAATTTAGAATCTGAATGGTCTTGTGGAGCCTCAGGCCAAACGTAATTTGTAAAGGGTCTGTGTTTATTCCTTCTGTCTCAGATGAGGTCAGGTCTTGGCAAAGACACTTATTCGGAGAAGGCACTGGCCAGCTTTGATAAGCTTGAAAAGGTCCTTGCATCTTTCATCTCCTGGGGAGTCATTCATCACTCGCTCACAGGTTAGAAAGGTCACTCACAGTAAACCTATTCTCTTTCCTAGGCCAACATGCGACAGCACTGGACTTTGGGTACATTGCTTTTCATAGCCTCACTGATACCATGCCACTGTCAGAGCGGTGAGGAGGGGGACTTGGGATCAGGCAGCATGCCAGAGGTCATGTTTACCAATGCGTCCGCTTTTATTCCACGTGCATTTGGGGATGATCCGGCCAGGCCTGCGAGCACAGACTGGACCGAGCCACTTTTTCAGGCCATTCCAGAGGTCGAAGCAGATGACTGCTCTGTCCACTTCCACACCAACCAGGCCATGTTCAGGCGATTACGAGCAGTCAGGGACGAGGTGGATTATCTGAGGGCTCTCCAGCATGGGAACCAGGCTGTGGTGGAGAATCTGGTCCAGTTTGTCGGAGCAGAGTTAGGAAACCAGCGCTATCAGGAAATCATCCAAGAGAACATCGCTGGAATCAGAGAGGATCACGCCAGCAGTGAGGGAGTGGTGAAGAAAGCAGCAGAAGAGCTGGAGAACCAGCTTGAAGGAGACATTGTACAAGCCCTGAATAGACTTCAGAAGTAAGTAGATGTAAAAGTAGTAGATGTCCAGTTAAGACATTGATGACTTTCAAAATGTCAAATCCTCAGTAAAAAAAAGAGAACTCTGAGCACAGCAGAATTTTTCAAGTGAAATAATTTGGTGATAAACTATTTCTTAAGAAAAGTGTTTCTAGTGTGAGATGTTAGAGTAGGCACGGGTTCTGAAAAAAGCCTGGTTTGCATGGAAATAGAGAGCTGTGTTTAGTTTACATAGCTGCTCTGTTTTGATCTTTTCAATGAATGGACCAGGCATTAAAAGCAAGAAATTCATTGTCTTTTATTAAGGCATGGTTTTTAAAAAAGCCATACTATACCCTCAAAAGAGGCTTCATCTGCAACTTGTCTCCTAGAAAGTTGGTAGGGAATCTTTACACCCTGTGGAGGTTCTACAAACTTTAAGAAGGTTCTTCACGCTCACACTGATCATTTATAGCAGTGGTACCTTAAATAACTATTAAGAATTTGGTTCTTTAATGAGACTGCTGCAGGTTTGGCACATTTATGTTTGAGAGTGTAGTGCAAGCAATTATTATGAGATATATGACAAATATTAATAGTAAGTTTTCATTACTATTCCTATTAATAAATGAATGGAAAATACAAAGTCAGCAGCAGAACGCACCAAACCAGCCACTGTAAACTGTGTTTGGTCTCTGGGTTTTCCATCATCAGCTTGGACAGTAGGAAGGAATGTGGAGTTCTGCCCCTTGCAGGCCCCTGAATTGAGGGCTGTTCAGAGTTGGGTTGGGTCCCCTCTGCCCAGCTTCTCCTCCCTTGTCTTTCACTTTCCCTCACTCTGATTCTGCTTCTCTACTTTGTGTTCAACTTTTAGAATCCAAGAAGAGTCTCTTGCCTTTGAAAGGATGCTGAAAGCCACAGCAGACATCGCCAGCCGGCTAGAGATTTCCTCACAGACCCTGAACTTGGCGCTAACGGAGCAGCTCAGAAAGAGCATGAGTGCTCCCAACTAAAAGCACACAATGGGAGGACTTAACAGTTCAAAGGAAAGAAGCATCATAACTGTGTTGATTAACTATAACCATATACGCTCTTAGAAGTAAAGGTGCAAAAAAGGGTCATTTTGGAGTAAGATCATGAAAGAACCCTTTTTGTTTCTTGAAGAACTTTTCAAGGAACCCTTAAAATGTGTAAAGATGTTCTTACCTCCAGAGTAAAAGCTCCATAACTTTGGAAAGTGCATCCAAACCAAGCACATTTAGACTTTATTTTCAAGAGTGTTTTTGATTTCAGACTAAGTACGGGACAAAGACACTTTCACTTGTTATTTACTGTGCAATATTTAAATGCTGTGTATATTTCATATCAAGTTCCAGCTTTGTTCCAGTTTTACATTTGTGAATTCTAATGGATCTCTGTTTGAAAAATTCTTGGCAGAGACGTGACACCTAGCACATTTACTCTCCAATTTCAAGGAGATAGCCTTGTGTTATGGTCTGGCTGTCTCGGTGCTAGGGTGCAGATGGAGAGCAGACAGCTAGGGCCCCTCACTCGTCACGGACACATACATGTTAGGAGGGGGGAAAAGGGAAACGACCTTGAAGTCATAGAAAAATAAACTGAGCCTCATCTGGAGGCTGAAGCTGTGAGGATGTTCGTCATTACCAAGTTTACATTGTTTAATTCCTCTTTATTAATCATAACAGAGTTATAATGGAACAATGTGTAAAGTGTGAGTTATGCAGGCCAGCTGGGAATGAGCCTTTCTGTGCATTTCTTTATAAGCATGTCCCACGGAGCAAGCTCACTCCACTGTGCTTTTGTACATATGATTAAAGTACTAATTTAATCTGACCAGTGTCTTTAAACTGTTTTCAAATAAACTGCAAATACAACTCAATAAACTTAAGATCTCAATAGGCATTTTTATGTAAAATAATAACAATAATAATAATAAGTGTGAACATTTTTGTGTTACTACTATTATTTACTACTCCACTTATTACCACTATTATTGTTATTATTTTGCTTAAAGCAAGAATAATAAGTGTAAAAGTTCTAGTTTTTACTGTGACTTTGCACCTTACAGCATGTCCCATTGAGACCAGGTATGATGCAAAGTCACAGTGAAAACTAGAATGTTCACACCATGATGATGATGGTTATTATTATTATTATTATTATTATTATTATTATTGTTATTGTTATTATTTATTGTTATTGTTATTATATTATTTTACATAAAAACAATAAGTGTGAAAATTCTAGTTTCTACTGTGACTTTGCACCTTACAGCATGTCCCATTGAGAACTGAAAACAGAGATGACGCAAAGTGCAGTCCAATAGATGATGTAACCTCAGCAAACTCTGAAAGTAGCCTTTAACACATAAAATGGCAAAATGAAGAAGATGGTTATACATTTTTTAGTTGAACCGTTTAGTCTTTTTTGCAAATATTAGTGCAAATATTATTTCAGCCGGCCTGCCCTCTGGCGGTGGTGTAGCGTAATAGCAGTTCAAGAAGAACCCAAAAGGCATCATACGTAACTTTCAGTTATTAACTTTTCGCAATTCACCCCCTCCCCTCAAAAAAGCAAAAAAAAAACAAAAAAAATAACAAAAACAAAAACAAACAAACAAAAACTTTTCAAGACAAAATATAACATTGCCATGAATAGTTACTGAATGCTTTTTTGCATTTTTTTAAATCTCCACATTGTCAGCATTCCTACTCAGTAAGAAACACCCCCCGCCTTTTTTTAATCTAATTAAAGTATTTTTCATTAGCCTTGGAAATTCCGTCCAGTGGCAGCTGGGGATCTCCTTTGGCCCCGAACTCGAATCCAAGCCACTCCTCCTTTTTCTGACCTCACACCGGGTGGGCAGATGTAAGAGACGGGATGCACGAGCACTTAGTCCTGAAAACATGCCCGGGAACACCTGAGCACCTTCAGGGTTAACACTTGAGATGTAATGAAGTGAGACAGCTGCCTGAGTGGGAGAGACTCTTGGAAAGTCTTCCAGCGAACAGGTGCTCAGAGCCTTCGGTGCGTCTTTACGCGCGCATCACGGAGAGAGGGGCATGCGAGGACTTTCGCCACGCACGACCACCACTGGAGCGTGCAGGCTCGGGATGCGCACGTGCTTTTAAAAAGAGTAATAAAAAGATAATAATAACAAGCATTAGGCAGTGGATATGATCAGACTGTGTTGGGCTGCCCAGGGCTGCACGATGCACGTTAAACCAGTTAGGCGCGTGCAGGGCTGAGGATGGAGGACCACTGATCTTAAGCGGGATGGAGCACGCGGCGACAGGGAAGAGCCCACTGAGGAGCTCTCTCCTCTTCCTCATCCTCTGGAGGAGCGGTACGTCCCTTGCGTTCTGCTGTTCTCACTTCTGTCTTATTGTCTGATCAACACCAACAGAGCAGTTATTTAAAGTGTTTCTTTGGTTGCCTTCAGTTTATAAAGACAAGGACAGACTGCAGTGTGTTTCAAACTACTAGTTTTTCTCACTGAAATATGTTTTATTCGAATAAGCCATTTTCTCCATTTACACACTCATTCAGATTCATAGCTGGTAATATATTTGATGTAATTGTTTTCAAGAGATTTCACAGAGACTGCAGCTGCAGCCAGTAATGTGAAATGGAGTAACTCTATGTAAATCCATAAAATAACTAACAAATATAATAAACAAAAATGAAATTTAAAAAACAAAATTGCTGGTTAAGATGATTTGATTAAGGAACTTTGGGACATCTGGCCAATCTGCTGTTTGGCTGAGACTGAGAGAGAGAGAGAGAGAGAGAGAGAGAGAGAGAGAGAGAGAGAGAGAGAAAGGGAGAGAGCAAGAGAGA
>JBBIGA010000153.1:9288285-9308364 GCA_037576975.1 Alestes dentex | reverse complement strand
CGTTGATTTGGCTAATTGTGTGTGTGTGTGTGCGTGTGTGTGTGTGTGTGTGTGTGTCTCCTGTCCTATCTTTGTAAATACTGATGTAAGTTTAATTAGCGTCTTTTGTCTAAACATTTTGTACTTTCGATTTTTATATGAAAGTTCTGTTTAGACCAGGCTGTGTATAGTACACCTTTCCTTATACACCCATGTATATAGAGTATACATCAGCATTTAGACCATGGTGCAAATTGCATCTACCAGAAAATAAAGAAGGTGTGACTACTGAGATATGCACACAGAACTTAGTAATCAAAAATATTTCAGATAGAAAACAATTAGTCATGGTACAAAAGCAGAAAATTTATTCAGATTCTGCGGATGACTTTGCTATGGAAATGCAAGGAAGTTACCAGAGCCACCTTTTACTTCTATCTTTTCAACAGACTGCATAGAAGTCATTTTACAGTGTGTTAGGTTGTGCCCTGCATTCCCCTGGATGCATACCGACAGCCTCAGCCTGTGTAAAATGATGATCACACAGTTTTTAGCAACGAGAGAGTGGACTGCAGCGGTTCAAATATCCATCCCGTTCAACAAGATCAAAGGGGGAATCTGCATGATGACGAGAATCGCATTAATAACCTCTTGAATCTGTGTATCTAGGAGTGGAATGACTACAAACTGCGATGGAAGCCGTCTGACTATGACAATGTGACATCCATCAGGGTGCCATCAGAGCTCATTTGGGTTCCAGACATTGTGCTGTACAACAAGTGAGTACTATTAAGTAATATTAAACATACAGGCATTTATTTTCAAGAAAAGCAGATATGAGGTGATGGATGGCAACTGCAAATGCTGCAAAGAGCATGAAAAACGCTGAGTTGGCTCACATGGCATTCCAGAGGTGAGGTGAGGTTATATTGTCACCAGTGTAATGCAATACCACATTTATCAACACTCTCAGAAGCCTTATGCAACATATCAAAACATCACCACCTGCTGGTTCTTAGTGGTCTTACAGCTTCAGTCACAAGACAACTTCACTTGAACTTGGTACCACTTTTGCCACAAAAAGTGAAAGACATTTTAAAAAATAACTGAAAGGCATTAATTGTAACCATGAGTGCGTTATATGGATGATTAATCTTTTATTCTTTGCCAGCAAAGCTGCCACTTATGAGTTTCTTACAGTTCTGTAATGCTTAATTAGTGTCAGTTGGTGGCCTAGTGGTTAGGGAGTTCACCCTGTGAGCAGAAAGTCATTAGTTTTAATCCCAAGGCTGCTAGTGGCACCACTGAGGTACCCTTAAACAAGGTACCATCCCCACACACTGCTTCCCAGGCGCTGTGATCCTGGATGCTTTACTTGGTGAATGAGTTAAATACAGAGAACAAGTTCACACTGTGAGGCGTAGTGTGTTCACGTATGACAAAAATGGTCACTCTACACTAACTAGTTCAAAACTGTATTTTTGGTAATGAGTGTTTCCTAAAGAATTACAAAAAGTGTTTTTGTCATTTGCAGGTCTGTATTTCTACAGCACATCAAGCACAGAACATTGTGCAATTGTTTCTTTAGCAGAATTAATAGCCATGTTTAAGTTTACAAACAGGATTAGTAAGGCACTATTAGCAGGGCTTGAGACATCATGATGTCTAATGAAAAACAATATAAAGTGCCATTGCTTCAAACCAGAGTATAAAAAAACACAAATCATAAGTTGTGTTGTAGATGTTGTGATTTGTTTATGTAATTAATATTAGGGATCTAATATGTCCCTTGAATTAAATAATGAATTACATTTACATTCAGTTTTTGTTCTGTATTCACAGGGTTGAGTCTACACTCTCTTTTGTGGTTGTTTTGATGTTAAATACTTGCAAAATCATGGCAAAATGAGTTCTACGCTTTATTTGTTCTTTCTGCAAATGAAGACTGTATGCACAATAACTTTGCATCAAATTAATGTTATATTTCCACTTCTAATTTAAAACACATTATGTATTGAAAAGTTAGAATCTGCTCATTTCAGTGAGCGTGTTTCAGTGAGATATGAGTGAAAGTAATTAATATAACATTGCGGCATGTTCTCCCTCTGTGATAACTGTAACTTGTCTGACTCACATTTTGTGTGTGTGTGTGTGTGTTTCCTTCTCAGTGCTGATGGAGAGTTTGCTGTGACTCACATGACCAAAGCTCACCTCTTCTACAACGGAAAAGTGCGCTGGGTTCCCCCGGCCATCTATAAGAGCTCTTGCAGCATTGATGTCACGTTCTTCCCTTTCGACCAGCAGAACTGTAAGATGAAGTTCGGCTCATGGACGTACGACAAAGCCAAGATTGACCTGGAGCGGCTGGAGACCACAGTGGACCTGAAGGACTACTGGGAGAGTGGTGAGTGGGCCATCATCAATGCTGTGGGCACCTACAACACCAAGAAATATGACTGCTGCCACGAGATCTACCCAGACATCACCTACTTCTTCATCATCCGCCGTCTTCCTCTCTTCTACACCATCAACCTCATCATTCCCTGCCTACTGATCTCCTGCCTGACAGTGCTGGTCTTCTACTTGCCTTCAGACTGTGGTGAAAAGATCACACTGTGCATCTCTGTGCTCCTCTCACTGACTGTGTTCCTCCTGCTCATAACTGAGATCATCCCGTCGACCTCACTGGTCATCCCACTCATTGGTGAGTACTTGCTTTTCACCATGATCTTCGTCACGCTCTCCATCATCATCACCGTCTTTGTGCTGAATGTCCACCACCGCTCACCGGGCACCCATGAGATGCCCCGCTGGGTACATGCTGTCTTCCTGGAGCTCATCCCCCGCTGGCTCTTCATGCGTAGGCCGGCGCCTGACAGCCGCCGCAGACAAAGACTGCTGCTCCTACAGCAGGGCCAGAGGTCACGGGCGCATGGGGCAGCTTGCCTGAGCACTTCAGCCAGCTGGTTCAGGGAGGAGTCAAGGACCTGCTGCTATGAGGATCTGGAGCTTGGTACGCTTTCTTCTGCCTTTTCGCTCTCCTTCCGCCCTCCTTCCCCCCGACCACCTGGCTCCACACCTCCACTGCTGCAGAAGCACGGACCACCATCCAGACAAGAGATGGGCATGACCTGTCTCCCAAACTCCAGGCATCCAGGAGCCAGAGTAAACCACACCAAGCGGCCCACCGAAGACAACCAGAGGTACCCTCTATCTCCCAGCGTCATGCAGGCGCTGGAAGGGGTTCACTACATAGCCGACCATTTGAGGGCAGAAGATGCAGATTTCAGTGTGAGTATGGCAATCAGTGCGAGCACATTTTAAATACCAGTTAACCCTTAGAACATGAGTGCAACAAATGGTAAATTGGTGTCGTACAGCAAAACAACTTACATGGAAAGAACAACATACATAAAGAACAACATTCTTTTATTTTAGGTCTTTAGAAATAAAGGGAAAAATACACAAGACCTTGGAACCCGGGCAAGTGTTTATGAGAGCAAACACAATTTTTAGGCTGTTTATTTATTTATATCTTTATTTGTTGAAACCAAATTTTACTTAGAACACTCAGTTCTAAGAGTTAAACGTGTGACTAAGCCTGATAGAATGTGTGTGTGTGGTTTTTTTTTTTAAAGATGATTAAAGATCATTTGATCAAAGTGTTTAAAATCATACTGAATCGGAAATATGGAAGCATTTTTTAAAATTAGCATGACTTATTTCAGTGTGAAATCTATGGGCGAGGCATAATTTGGTCAGGATTTGACTGTGTTATAAAAAAAAAGTGGGGGTTCTAAAACAAGAGTCAGACCTGGACAGTTTGCAGAATCCTGTGGAACGTTGCTGACATCGGTTTTGTCAAAAAGCTCAAAATGAGGAAAAAAATCAGGTTTTACATGCTGATTATGTATTTTCAGTAGTTTCTAAAATGTGATTCTATTTTACTGAAAGCTCAAACAACTGATATGTGTTTAATTAACAACCACTCTACAAACCAAAAAAACAAAAACAGAGCATAAGACCAGTGAGGCAAGAGACAGAGCCATGCATGTAGAGGGTTGTCTTCTACATGATAACTGCCATAGCTGAATTCCGTGTACATGCATCCAGATATAGCAATAGATGGAGCTCCTTCAGCTTTTTTGAAAAAGAATGCATGATGGATCCTAATATAACTGCTTGACACAATGTCAAATTAAAGTAATACTATAAGACTTTAAAATAGCTTAAATGTATGATTAAATGTTGATTTGTACTGTGTGAGGTTTTTCATCACTGCACCGTTCTACTGTCCTTCACTCTTTTACTAAAACGTAGAAAGAAAAAAACCCTAAAGGTCAGTGTTTCCGAACTTTTGAATGATACTTTACATCAAAGGTCCACTATCTCTCATCTGTATCTTATTCCGTTTTTATCCCGTCTGTACTGATCACCATGCTTTGCTGATAAGAGAACTACAAGGCAGCTTTAAATGTTCATCATGTAAAACATTTTTTTATCATTTTGTAGCCTATCCAGCCACTCACTTTGTTCTGTCTGATGTCTTGACCCAGGTTAAAGAGGACTGGAAGTATGTTGCCATGGTGATCGATCGGATCTTCTTGTGGATGTTCATCATAGTGTGCCTGCTGGGCACCATCGGCCTGTTCCTCCCCCCCTGGCTGGCTGGCATGATTTAGAGCCTGGCCACTCTCACCTTCATATACATGTACAGGAACTGTCGAAACACTAATCAGAACAAGCAGTGGGAATGCTACATGTAGAGGAATCATCCGGAAACAAAGTGCTCCTTCAGCAGAAGAAAAACACAGATGAACTTAGAAATTCCTCACAGTGAAGAGTGGCGGCTGCGCAAAGCCCCGGAGAGCAAAATTAACTCTGAATGTAAAACCTTACAGTAAGTATTGTTGAATAAAAAGTGGCACCTTCAAAAAAACTACAATCTCTCTTTCTCATGGTGGATCAGGTTTTGATGCAATGTGATTTAGAGGGTATTAGATGTTCTTTTATAATCTCAGAAAGCTGTGGTGAAGTTTTGCCGGGTTTTCAGTTTTAATTCTTTGCATTTGTTTATCACTTATTAAGCATAATATACTATTTTACCCAAATAAAGAAAACCTTAACATCATCGTAGCACCAGACTGTAGGTAATGTCATATTCAGCGTTACTCAATTTATTTAGCATTAAGCCATTTAGCTTTTCTGATTTTTTTTTTTTATTTCTCTGAAATTGACCATGATCTTGAGGCCATAAAAAGTTTATTGCACATAACAGAGATCAGAGAGACAGCACTAAGAGAACCCCTGAGAGTCTACAGACTGGTGATAGGTCTATTTTGGGTGTTACATTCATATACAGAGAGGTGTAGAACAGTTTGTGCCTAATTTACCTATACATGGGGTCCTCGAGTTACGACATACGTTTCAAGTTTACGACGCTCACTCCCATAAAATCTTTTACAAATGGAGATGTGAGTGTTTTGGCTTACGCCGTTACCGTGGTACTTACGGATTACGTAGGCAAACTAGTTTGGTTGCGTGCAGAGGAAGAATACGCAATTACGAGGTGAGGCGTATGAGTGATGGAGTTGGCGTTCACCAGTACAGTACAGTGTACAAGTGCAGTATATTTACGTCCTTTTCCTTTTTCTGTGGCTTAGTTGTGTTTTTTGCTCTAGATTATGATTTTACAACTGTGTTAGGATAGGCAAGTGACTTGGGCTAGGGTCTGTTTCGACTAACACCAAAATTCAGGTTACATCACTGTAGGAACGGAACTGTGTCGTAACCCGACGAGATGATCTGCTGTGCTGATACAGAAGATTAAGTATTTAATCTGCATGGCTGTTCAGGGAGGTCAGCTCACACTGGCTAAACCTAACCGGTTTACTTAAGTGCATTTATGATATGGTTTATTTCATATCTGCCTTTTTGCAATCTATGCGCAGACTGGGGACATCCAGTCTACTTCAGACAAGTGTTCCCACCTTAGACTGTAGTCTCCTGTTTTTCACTAAATACCACCACTGAAATGATTGGACTCCAACAGAACGAGGTATTAAAGACTTTTGTAATGCTGAAGACACTCATTTTTCACATAATACCTTTTAATGACACTGTTTCTTAGCTCTGAGAACATGAAAAAATGTGCACACAGCTTTAGCAACACAACACTGATCTGTGTAAAATAATGAGGTCCTCATACATTTTGGTCTTAATCTCATTAACTCCTTAACTCCTTTCTTTTCGAATAGTCTTGAAATGGTATGCATTTATGCATGAGAAATGCACAAGTATGACTTCAACAGGATGCAGAAACAGGATGGCCACTGTAATCCCCTGTTCCGAACTATTTCACTCTTAAAACAGTGCTATGTATCTCCTGACACAGCACAGTAGTATAGCAACATATATAGGTATCCTCTGATCATTTGAAAACACACTTGAATACTCAGAGCACACTGTATTGCTCCAAGAAATTTGCCCAACTACAAAGTATAGTTTCTACCCTAAAATATCCCTGTCTAGTTTTAAGATGCTCCTTGGGTGCTTTATTGCAGTGGCAGAAGTTTGTGCAGCTCAACTCTGCAAGAGAGTGTATCTCCAGGGACATGGCTGGGCATCTCGGTCCAAGACTAAAACGGATACAGGATGAATAACCTCCACAGATTGCAATGTATTTCAGGACCAGGCACAATCAGTTTCCAGGCGACTGGCGCTCAGAGTTATTCTTACACAGAATACCAGGTTTATGAGTCAGCATGTTTGTTAGCTTTAAATGCACCCAGCGCTCTGTCTAGTCCGCGTCTGGGGAGACGCCGTCTTCAGGCTTTGGTTTGGCCAGGTTGGCACGCACCCGGGCCTGATCCACAGCATCCAGCAGGTTCTTGGCGTCCATGGCCAGTGTGTGGGCAGCTGCCAGCATCTGCTTTTTGCACTCCTCCTTCAGAGAGGTGATGGCATTCTGCTGAGCAAGCCGCATCTTACTGATCAACTCTGCCATGTCTTTATTCAGCAGCTTTTGTGTGCCCTCAATCTGAAAACACAGAGCCACAGCATAAGCCCCTCACTGTAATTCTCTCACACTATTCCGAACCATCTCATGAGTTTCAGAATAGTTCTCCAACCCCTTATTCTATGAAGGTGCATGGATGATTTAAGTGCTTACATATTTATTTTGTATTTGCCTTATTGTGCCTTATTATGAATAAGGAAAATTCATGAATAACATTTAAAGGAATTAAATAAGAAGTGCAAACATATTTGTGTAATGTGGAGACAATATAAGAAAGCATTCATTTTGACATAGTACCTTTAAATGGTCTTAAATTTAGAAAGAGTCTAAAAATAAGAATCAGTACAACACAAAAGAGCCTCCTTTTGAATAGTTTAGAAAAGATGTGTGAAGGTAAGATAGATAACTTTAAAATAAAATAAAGGTCAAAAAAACAGGAAGGCAAAACACGTCAAATGTCTCCAAGGCCAAGATGAGAAACAGTGGCTAAGTATAGAAATTACCTCTGTCTTTACGGACCCATGCAGAGATGGAAGAATATCATCTACACTGTGAATCAGATCACGCAATGACATTCCAACAGACTGTGAGGCAGAAAGAACAAAGGTGAAAGTCCACAGTACAAGAACATGACCAGTTCTATTATATTGACCATGACTACTATGTTGGACAATGCCGCAGGACAGCGTATCTCCGGGGACATGGCTGGGCATCTCTATCTAGCTGGATACAGGATGAATGACCTCCATAGATTTCAATGTAGCACTCTCTCTAGTCTGAGTTTGGACTAACAGCATCCTCAAGGATGGTTTTGGCCATATTTGCTCTCATTATTTCTTTATAGTGAGAGCAGATTGTGAATGATCACTTAAGTATGCAATCAAATTGTATGCAATCAAATTTATTTAAAACCTGTAAGAGTTACCTTGACTAGGCTTATATACTCGGAGGAAGGCAGCATGTTCACATCATTTTTCAACTGTACGACCACTTTAACCAGATCCATTACATACTGGTACACCTTGTCCTCGGAGCGGTCCAGCTCTGCTGTGGGGGCAGGCTGACAAAGAGAACACAGGACAATGATCCACACCATCACATCAAATTCTGACCATACACTAGCGTTCAAAAGTCTAATGCTGAACATTTTTTGTGTATGTTTTGTGTTTTTAACTAACATTCGACCACATATCTATTAAATAAAAACTGAACATTAAGCTGAATATTAAATCTAACCCCAAACCTAACCTTAACTTCCATTCAAAACCTAAATATAATCTTAAACTCTGTCCCTAACATTTCTGATAATCAACAGAAACTGAACAGTAAAAATAAAAATATCCTAAGATAACCACTGGATTTTCAAATTATAGTGACCAATCTTTTGTTATACAGATACATGTATTAAATGCTTTTATTATGATCCTTTCCAAATTCCAACAAAATGCATGGCTTTTATTTGAAAGATATCAGACAGATAAGTTACGAACAAACTGTTCATAACTTACTGAGATCTACAGATATAATGATTTACATTTAGTATTTAGCCCAACAAAAAAATCACTTGAATTATTAATATGATTATGAATGAACCTTTTAATGTCTTATACACAACATGGCAAAAGTACATGAACACCTCTCCCAGAGTTCAGCTGTTCAAGCCACACCCATAGCCAACAGGTGCATAAAATCAAACACATGATCATGCAGTCTCCATAGACCAGACTGGCAGTAGAAAGGGTCATAAAGAAGAGCTCAGTGACTGTAAACGTGGCATGACCATAGTATGACACCTTTACAACAAGTCAGTTTGTCCAAGTCCTGCCCTGTTACATCTGCCTTGGCCAGCCGTAAGTACAGATGCTGCTCTCAAGTCCTTGTCATAAGATCCTACTTCCTAGTTCAGAAATCGCAATTATGACTTGACACGATTCAAGTGTTTAACTGGGAAATTTGTTAGAATGAGGAAGAAGTTTTTTTAAATCAGCTACGGCTGCTTTATGTTCACGTATCTAACTTTCTGTTTATGAAATCCTCTGTGTATCCTCTGTGAAATACTAAAGTTTCAAACACTGGAAGAAACATCAGCACAAGAACTGTGCATGAGAAGCTTCATGGGTTTCCATGACTGAACAGGTGCACAGAAACCTACAATCAGTAGGTGTAAGAACACCGCCACCGGACTCTAGAGCAGGGGAAATATGTTCTCTGGAGTAATGAATTATGCTTCATAATCAGAAGTCTTATGGACAAAATCTGGATTTGGCGGATTCCAAGAGAACAGTACCCGATGGAATACATAGTGGCAACAGTAAAGTTTGGTGGACAAGGAATAATCAGCTTATCAGGCCCTTTAGTTCCAGTGAGGGGCAATGTTAATGGAACAGTGTACAGAGATAATTTACAAAATGATATGCTTCAGACTTTGTGTCAACAGTTTGGGGAAGGCCCTTTCCAGTATGACTGTTCCCCTGTGCACAAAGCAAGCTAGCTAAACAGATGATGTGATGGTAGTATGGCGAGGAGGAACTGCCGTTACCTGCATAGAGCTCTGACTTCCACCCAAATGAACACCTTTAAGATGAACTGTAAGAAAAGTGGCCCTTACAGTCATGTGTGCACAATGTGAAATTCATTCACCAAGTGAAGCAGTGGGCCGCCAACAACACAGTACCCAGCGAGCAGAGTGGGGACGGTATCTTGCTCAAGAGAACCTCAGTGGTGCCACTGGCAGTTCTGGGATTCAAACTCACGACCTTCCAATCACAGGGGTAATTCCCTAAACACTAGGCCACCGCTGCTCCAATATCAATTGTAAAGCAAACCTTGTCCAACATCAGTGCCAGACCTCACAACTAGCTAATGCTTTTTTGATTGAATGGGAACAAATTCCCACAGACACACTCCAATATCCTGTGGAAAGGCTGCTATAGCTACAAAAGGTGTGATGGTCAGGTGTTCATAGACATTTGGCCATTTAGAGTTTAAGTGTGGTGCCTCTTAAAAGACCATATTAACCCCTTGGACTCCCATATTATGGCCTGTGGATCTGTACACAGCATCATTACCTGCACTGAAATTCTTGGAGGCTTTGCAGGAGGCTTCTGAAGGTCAGCTATAATGGCATTTAAAAAGAAAAGTTAGGCACGTCAAGGGGTTGACAGCAGGCAAAATTCAAATGGCTTGCACAGCACCCTAATGCAGTATTCTTCACTAAATGTCAACAGGCAGCCACAGCAAAATAATACAGGGTTGGAGGCCAACAATTTTGGTTCCTTAGGCAAGGAGTAATCCTAATGTTTCACTTCTCATATACATTTTATATTTGTCGTTTATCATCTATAGCTTTCTTTGTAGGCAGGGCAGCTAGCCATTCTGAAATATTTCCACCTAATGTTGTTTCACCTAGAATAATGACTTGTTACAGAGTGAAAAACACATTTTTACTATGAGAATATATTAAGCCTGCTACTATTTGTATTTTAAAAGCTGTATATATGTCATGGGCCCCCACAATGAAGAACACTGCACTAAAGTGCGAACTAAGACAGAACAGTAGGCTTACCCTGACCAGGCTCAGGTTCTGGTGGCTAAGGGGGCAGAGAGAGAGAGATAGAGAGAAAAACAACATTCTATTAAGTTGTATAAGTCAAAATGACTATGGTCAAGGCAGGGTATCAATAACAATATTGGTGTCACTGTTGTGTTGTGTTGAGGATGGTCCACTATTGGTATAATCTGGTCAAAAGAGGTCCTGTAGTAGACCCTTTGGTTGATGGTTGAGTTGGGGGCTGGTAAATTGTGCAGCAACAGAACAGACAGTAATTCCACAACTACTAAGTATACCTCTATGGTAGATGTACAGCAGCATGTTAAAGCAGCATGTATGATAGGTAAGTGTACCTGGCAATTCATCGTGTTGTGGCAGGTAATGGACATTACACAAAAAACTCACCGATTCCACAGGAATCTTCTCTGCAGCCTTGGGGTCCTTAGCAAAAGAGCAACAGTCATTAAAATCAGGGACATTTTGTATCACAAGACCTGCCCAAGAATAAGTATGTAAATACAAGAATGTGTCATTTATGGATATTTCAGAGAGTAACTTCTCACCAGAAGTTTCTCCTCAGTGACCAGCCACTGCTTGTCCTCCAGCATTTCCTCTTTCTGTTTAGTCATGGTCTCTTGAATCCTCTGCTTCTCTGCCTGCCACAGGCGCTGTGCATCCTCCACACAAGATGGACCCACACTGAACTCCCCTTCCTTTCACACATTCAGGGGTTCAGTTAAAATATTGCACATTTGCTGGTGGAAAGCATTTATCGCAACAACATTCATAATATTAGTATTTATACACATCAATGTGAATAGTAGCATTATTATAATATAACAGCACAGTTATATAGTAGCAGTTGCTACTGATCAGGGCAGTATTTGTTGATTTGTTGATGTATCTTAAAGTTTTTGTTTAACCATTTCTAAACCTCTCCTTGAGAACAAACAGTAACATTTGTAATTATCTTCCAGCAGTTTCTTCATTAAATGAAATTTTTTTTAAACATGGTATTGTGGAGAACCAAACTTTGGTTTACTTTTCTAAAAATACACACTTTTTACTGCATTCATATTGGTTTGCATTTTTCTAATATGTGATATGATTCACAAGCAGCAACACTTGCTATTCACAGAAATATTAGTAAAGACTTTTGCATATAGGCATTTAACAATTACTGAAAATAATCTTTCCCAAGTTTGGCCCTGGACTATCCCTGCCCTGCATACTGCCCTGTCCCAGTTCAAGCAATTAGCTAATTAACCCTTAGAAGCCACAGCTATCACCATCAGTAACAAAAGCATGCTGTTATTTGATATGAATCATTTCTAACTCATAGCTTAGTTAAACAAGCAAAGCAATTCAGTCAAAAGCACAGATTCAGAACGCTGCGGCAGGTCTGTTCTCCCTTCCCTACAGGACATCTACACCAGCAGATGTTGGTCCAAAGCAGTTCGAATATTAAAGGACCCCAGTAACGGACTGTTTCAACTTCTGCAATCAGGCAGAAGGTTCCGCACCATCAGGGCCAAAACAGAGAGACTCAAGTGGAGCTTCTATCCTTAGGCCATTCGAGTCCTGAATCAGAACATGCCCCCACTCCCCTCATAGCATTACCTTAAGGGACTGAAACGGGACCACATATCACATTCATTGTCATATTCCAGAACATTCACTGTCATATTCCATATCATATTGGATTTAGTATCACCCGCTGCTACACCGTACATGCTGCTTATTACTCTGGTCACTCTGTTTATATTACTCTGCTCACTGTTTTATATTACTGTTTACATTACTCTGATCACTCTGTTTACATTACACTGTTCACATTACTCTGTTCACTCTGTTTACACTACACAACATTACTCTGGTTGCTCTGTTAAATTACTCTGTTTACATCACTGTGCTCGCATTGCTCTGGTTTCAATTGCTGTGCTAACATGGCACAATGCACTTTTTCATTCCATTGTACATATTGCTGCTACATTTATATCAATACATACAAAATCCTCAAATTTTATTAGCTTACATATTTTATCTCTAACTTGTGGTGCTCCTTGTTTAAGAACATTTCAGATTTGTGTCTAAAAGGTATAATTGTACTTATATTACTTATATCTACTTGTACTAATTTCTTTACTTTTTTGTGTTTCAGAAAATTCCATTTTTTACATTTAAAATCTACTTATTGTTTATAATGTTTGCACAGTCAAAAAGGAGCGGTTCAGGATACATTTCACTGTATCCTGTGTTGTACTTGTATGACTATGCATGTGACAAATAAAGAATCTTGAATCTTTAATCTTATGGCTCGGCTTGACCAGCCATCCTTCAAGACGCATTGAAGACAAACAGTGGTCTGGTCAAATCACACTTATTAAACAAACTGTGATGTGTGGATCATTATATAAGTGCAATTACTCTTGTCTCTGACAATATATTAGCTCAGGGACTCAATCCTACTTGTGTTAGCTTAAGGACATGTTGTCTAAGTGCTCTGAAACAAGGCATCTGCTAAATGGTGTAAAATCTGCAAAATGGTGTATTAAAACAGGGAAAACTCTTAAATATGCAGGACAGGGTATCCCAGGACCGATGTTAGGAAACACTGCTTTGAAAGAAGCAAGAATCAAGTGAGGCATGATGTATAACAACATCATCCTATAATCATGATGTGTAACGACAGTGAGAGAGTCTTACTCCCAGACTGAGGCGACGTGCAGCCACGGTAGGAATGGTGAGATTGCTGGCGGAGTCTATTGGAGACTGATAATCACATGGACTGGCCAGGTCTGGAGAACTAGCACACAGTGCTTCATTCAGCTGTACAAGAGAACATATAGCATTTCAAGAAATATATATGCACATACATAACTAGATCCAAGTCAATTTTTCTTCTCCAATTTCCTAATGAATTCAAAGCAGCCAGTGCCTGCTGGTAATGCAGGAATGAGCACACTACCTGAATATGAAGCCCAATGCCGAGAGTGTTCCCAAAGCGCCCAGGGTTTAGTCTCGTGGGCTGCAAACACAAGTACACAGACAGATATTAATGCAGGGAGGAATCACAGGGAGTGAGCCACCAGGGAAAGGCCCACGATTACCTTTGGCGGAGGATCATTGATGAACTTAGGCTCAAGGAACTTGGTGGCACGAGCTCGGTCTCTCTCCTTCTCCACCTCCATCTCCTTTTCCATAGTGTGGACGTCACTGCAAAAAAGCACAGGTTAGCACCTACTGCCAGAAAAGTAAACCAACACAACATAACCAGCACGCTTTATTTTTAGGACCCAGCTGAATGTGCTTTTCGCATTGCCAATCACTCCGGTACTAAAGATTTCAGCCTCTTTTGGTATGTGATCATGACTGGTACCAGCCAGGCCTATTGGCACCTGGGGGTTCGCTCCTCTGTCTTTAGTGATACTTGCAATTGAATTCATGGCAACTTAGTGAATTCTTCACTTTTCCAGGTGAAGGTAAACTGACATTACAAAACTAGTAAGAACCCTTTGAATGACACGATGGCATGTGGATTGCTATTTTTAGAATTATTACTATGCTATGGTAAGCTATCTAAGAAGCTAATGTGAATTCCATTAGCACTTAGCTAGTTTACACAGAACATGCTCATATTTCCAGACATAAAAAAATATCTTGCCTCTACATGAGTCTGTGTACATTGTAGACAATGGGGTGAATGTGTGAGTGAATTTAGATACTTCAGAGTGATGGTGGATCCAGTTGTCTAAAGAAGGTGGGTGATAAACTAGAAACAGGACAGCGAGTTCTACTGGCTCCCATTTTGGTAATTAATTGGTTTCAAATGTTTTAGTTCGATTGAAAAAAAAAAAAGGTTAAATTCAATAAACAAGGGTGTCAGTTTTGTTTCATTTCAGTTTTGTTTCAATTCTCAGTGCTCACCACAATTTAAGCTGATTTCACTAAATTACTATAGTTATTTTTAAAATTACTCTGATGACTGGAAGAATGGATTTTTTTTGCATTGTAACACTGACAGAAAGTAACTCCACTTGACTACTACAGCACTGTAAGAGAGTGAGAGTAAGCCACCTGATTTTGCAGACAAGCTCTGTGAAAGTGGGTCTCTCGCCGGGGTCGTAGCTCCAGCAGCGAGTCATGAGGGAGTAGAGGGCAGGAGGGCACAGCTCTGGCTTGGGCAGTCTGATGCCTTGCTCAAGCTGATTAATCACATCACGGTTCTCCAACCAGAAGAAAGGCTGCTGACCACGACTCATGATCTCCCACATACACACAGCTGGACAGGGACAATGAAAACAGCCAACACATTGAGATTTTAACCATGAGGGCCAGACGTAGATAAGTAATGAGGTGTAGACACAAAAAATGAAGTAATGTTTGTAGATGTTGGCTAAAATATAGGCTAACAACCTGCAGCAAAATGCTGAGCAGAGCTCAAAAAACATTCATTCACTCACTGTTGCCTCTTAATCCTTAATAGGGTTGCAGGTACCTGGAGCCTATCTGGGGATCTACAGGCAAAAGACAGGGACTCACCCTGGGTGAGGCGCCAGCAGGGTGCACATAAACACACCGTTCACACCAGGACCCAGAATCGAACCCCCAACCTTGGAGGTGTGAGCCAACAGCACTACCCACTGCAACGCCCACCCAAAAAACACGTTTAATATAAATAGGTAACCTTTTACAAGCCTGGATGTTGTATCTGCTTAAATGTCAGAAGACTGTCTTCACAACAAGAAATGTGATAAAAGAGTATTCTGTGGGAAACTTCACTCTAGCCTCCTCAGCTAAATCAAACTTGAAGGTCATAGTTTTATGGACATAGAGTAGCAGACTGTAGAGTGCTCTGCTGTATATTACGCCTCTCAAAACTGATGATGTTGCGCCTGGAAGGGCAATTTTCCTGTATAGAGTCATCCATCAGACAACAGGTCTTTGATTACGATTCAGAGAAGTCTACAGCGTAGGCCATCTGGGGCAAGCCTCTGAGCTAGACAGGTCTAATGTTATTTAAACCCACAAGCACCTATGTCCATTATGTCAATTTGTCAGAGAGAGTTTTCAAAATCTATGGACTGCTCAAGTTCAAGTATTAAAAAGGATGACAACCCTGTCCTTCTGCTCCTAGCAAGGTTTTGTATGGTCTATATCACTTTGCCATTAACTTTTAAACCTGACATTTTGTTGCCATTGATGGGCTATTTCATTAAATCAGTATTTAAGGCCCCTATTTTGCCCTCAGATTTCTTACGTTCCACAATAACCGAGACCCAGGAAAGTGAAGGCTAACATGTCAGCAAGCATTAACATGAAAACTAACTGTGCACCAAAAAATAAATATATAAATACAAGTACTCCCACACAATGTGTATTAGAGCCGGAAAAGCACTGGCCAAGGTAATCCCTTTAAGGAACGGAAAGTGGGGTTTTTTTGCAGCATCACTCAGAAAAACCCTTTTTGGCACAGTACACTCCCTTTATCTAACTAATTAAAGATGGTGTCACTGCATATAGAGGCATTTAACTTTACATGAATAGTTTGTATTATCTCCTTGTCACTTAAGGGCTGTACAGCAGTGGTATTGCCTTCTCTGAAGTGATGGAGCTCCACTGAATGACGTAAAGTGAAGCACCCTCTTATCGTCACACGTGAACACACCACACCACAGCACACAGTGTGAACTTCTTTCTCTGCATTCAACCTATTCACCAAGCGAAGCAGGAGGCTGCCACCAATGAGGGGCGCCCAGGGAGCAGTGTGTGGGGATGGTGCCTTGTTCAGCGGTACCTCAGTAATGACACTAGCAATGCTGGGATTTGAACGCGCAACCTTCTGAGTGCAGGGGCAACTCCCTAACCACTAGGCCACCAGCTGCCACATTAGTGCACGGCAATCACCATACTGAGCTGATTTTCAGTATTCCATCACTTAGACTGGCGACTCCATCTTTAGGCAAGGGTCACCACACCCCCCCGAGGGCACGAGACGCAAGGACCCACGGCCACATGTCCCAGTCACAGCCACAAGCCCAACCCCAGAACCAAAAGGGCAGCCTACAGAGGACCAAGAGGATGGTCCCGCCCTAGTACAAAGAGGCCTGCAGAGGGGGGGCAGGTACTTTAGCAAGTATTCCAATAACACATTAAGACTGTCAGTCAAATGGCATGAAGTACTTGAATATTTCAAAGCTGCCACTCTTGTAGGAACAGAGATCAGCTGAACATGCTTGAAGGACAGCACTGACCACCCAGTTCTGTACACGTGATCTAACAGAAGCCTGTGACTGCACCAGGTTGTTCCACCAAATACCAGTGAATACACCTGTGTCTCTTTTGATGAGTCCAGTAAATCATACTTACGGAGGAACATCCGATTGAAAAAACTTTCTGATGACTTACCAAACATCCACACATCACTGGCTGTGGTGAAGCGGCGGAAGTTGATGGACTCGGGGGCCATCCATTTGATTGGCAGTCGAGTAACAGAGGCTGAAGACGTGGGAAGAACAGAATAATAACCCAGTTTCTCCGTTTTATTAATAATAGACCAGTAGGCTTTTCACCAATGCAAATTTTCCTCCATTATTCAGTTTGCTAGGATCGATCTGTGCAGTGAATCAAAAATGCTATCTACACTACTTTTGCTTTTCAGGGGTTACATGACTACTGATTCTCACTAGTCAACAAGTCATTTAAAAAAGTGATCCTTCGTTCCAGTTGTCAGTGAAAATTTGTTGGTAACTTGCTACTTGAGCCTAGTGGCAGAAGCTGCTTTTTGAAGTAAGAAATATGCAACGCTGGAGAGTTTGTCAAATTTCAGTTAGTCTTAGACCCAGACACTCTGTTAAAATTACCACAGATTTCAGAATCTTGTCTTTCACGGCTGTTCATGCTTCTGTGTAACACTTTTTATCTGTTGTCTGGTGGGAATGAGTGTGTATCAACCTAAATACTAGTAGCAAACATGTCATATCCACACAGTGATGACATGCGTCAGAAAATAGTTATGGTTTGATCTCAGTTTGCAGTTAGTCAAATAGTGCTTTCCCATTACAGCAGGAATGGTCTGGTTTAGGAAAGGTTTTATAGTTTTCTGTGGAGTTGTATTCATGTACTTTCTTCACACTAGTGAAGTTCTTTTGGATTTTTTTTTAGCAGATTTAGCAGATTTTTTAAAAACTTTCCTCCTTGGGCATATTCTCACGTATGGTACTGACTTTGACTTGACCACTGATGCCCCTGTGCTGACTAGTGGATTTATTAGTCTATGCAACCCCTACTGTATCCTTCCATTAATAAAATATAACGAACACGATCACATCCTTTCTATTCTGATACTTTGTGTTCTCATATTTGGATCATATCAAACAGAATCAGACAGAAACAGGCACAACAAAGGGGACTGGAGTCTCATAAGCGCTTGTCATAACTGAACCTCATTTGCTTATTCCAGTAATAAGTAACACTTCAGAAGAAAGAAAGGGCATGTTCTGAATAAGAAGCAGGGCTTAGAAGTGAGCGAACATGATTATTCCATCATGTTACTGATGCCTCAGCACATGGCCTGTTGAGTCTGCGATCATTAATATTCAAGTGGTAGCCTGACAAAGATATAATAGCCACGGGGCTTTGAACACTCCATTGCTTTTGCATGTCTACAAAACAGTTGAGGCTTACCTTTGTAATATTCCTCATTCTCTATATACCTGGACAGGCCAAAGTCACCCAACTTTACACACTCTGGTGTGGCAACGAGGACATTTCTCACAGCGATGTCTCTATGACACACACACATAAAGAATTTTATGGAAATACATGTACCTAATCTTTTACTTTTAATCTGTATATAGACAGAGTGAAGATAAAAATAAAAACTAACATGAGCTGCATACCTGTGCACCATGTTCTTTCCCTGTAAGTAGACCAGAGCTTTGCAAATTTGCACGCTATACAGCACTAATGTGACATTAGTCAAAGTGTTCTTGTTTTGGGTCAGGTAGTTCCCGAGCTGAAAGACAAAATGAGCAGTATTTAAATATGTGGCCTCTGAAATACTGAGACAAATGAGAACACAGTGATATCTCAGAACACTGCAATATGCAAATGAGCTCTCTAACCAATAGCAAGCCATTTTTACTAATTGCTGTGATCATCTCAACCAATCCCAGCTCCACCGATTGATGACTTTTTCAGTGGGTGTTTGGGATGAATAAAGGAGTTCAAGTAACCCAACAAAAGTGAACTATTTTGGTCATAATAAGTCATGTGACCACGTGTTTGATTACCGAGTGCACTTTTACTGTAAATTATATCCCAATAGCAATGTGTAGCAATTCAATCACAATAGCAGACTTTTGTCCATAGCCCTCTTTTACAGAATAAAATGTTTTTATCATGTTTTTATCATTTTTATACTATTTTTCTTAACATTGCATCTTTTTTGTCCTTTTATGAGAAAGAACTACATTTCACTTTGAATGTTTCCCAAAGCTTTCTATAGCTTTCCATCTGAAGTATATCATTCCACTCAGCTTCAGCTCTATTTTGTGCACTAGACAAACAACACTAAAACCCAAGCCAGGATCCAAATGTTGCTTTTCCAGTTTAGACTTGAGACTTGCTTAACTAAACCTTCCCCATTACTGACCCCAACTACAAGAGGTGTACGAATATTGAAAACCTCACATGGCTATTTTTTCCAAGTACCTACCATCTACTACATAGGTGCACGTTGTATTGTTATAATTAATTACAGTCATAGTTACAGACTGCAGCCTGTGTGTGACTGCACATTTTATCAACCCCACACCATTCATCAGTGGAATGGGACCACCATAGTACCACCACTGACCAGATATTATTTGGGTAGAGGAGTCTCAAACTAGCAGTAACATTGACATGGTAATGTGTAAGTGTTCCAGACTCAGTAGTCTTACTGGGCTTTGTACACACCTCAGCATTATTACTGGGTTGGGAATAGTCAATCAAG
The DNA here is from genome assembly GCA_037576975.1 of Alestes dentex. Taxonomy (NCBI): domain Eukaryota; kingdom Metazoa; phylum Chordata; class Actinopteri; order Characiformes; family Alestidae; genus Alestes; species Alestes dentex. Next base: position 9,288,819 of record JBBIGA010000153.1, on the reverse strand, counting down.
AAAAATATTGAGCTAACAGAGGTGATAAAGGGCTTGAGGATGACAACTTGTGTATGGTAGAATCTCACTTTAACTGTACCCTTAGGCTTACCAAGAAGATAACTGTCCAACATTAAGTGTCTAATAAGGTGGCCAGTGATTGCATTGTATATGGATATATGGATGGTATAGTATGCCATGTATAGTTTCTATTCTATTGAACAACCCACATAGCCTATACTTTTACCAGTGTTTTCAGTCAGAACCTTACTGGTCCAATCAATTTTCTCAAGATGGATCTCACCCCCACGCCCCATAAACATGTGTTTTTATGACTCCCATAAATGTTTATAGACTCTTTTCTGTGCCATTTTCTTAATTGAGTTTTCTAGATCAATTGTAGCTGTTATAGAAATAACTGCAGTCAGCATATCATCAGCAAATACTGCTTCTTGAGCACTTGGATTGTATTGGTTTAGTCTAAAATTAAAAAAGCAAATGCACATATAACGCTCATTTCAGATTGGACGTATGGTGAAGTACTTATGTGTATAT
>JBBIGA010000153.1:9248128-9264710 GCA_037576975.1 Alestes dentex | reverse complement strand
GGCCAACTTCATATCGTTTCTACCGTATACCGCTTTTACTGCCCACCCCTACACAGCATTAATCAGAACCTACCAGCTTTCACGTATTAATAAACCTTAACATTTAAATCAAGAAGAGACTGAGATTTGGGTGATATGAGAAGCATACGGGAAAGTGCACCTTAGCCAAACACACTGCTTTTCCACCCATGGCAGAGATTAGAGTAGTGCTGAGAAGTAGACAGGCAATATGTAATTAGGTTGTTTATGTGCACACCAGCTGTCGACTAGGGAGAATGCAGTTAAGGTAGAGAATAGTAATTTGCCACAAACCAAACTCATGCAGCCATGGCATTTGGGAAGTTTACAGCACAGTCAGATAATTTGCTGTATATCTGATATTCTCTCACTTGCTTTCACTGTCACTCTTCTACTCTCACACAAACTGTCTTAAGCACCAAAACAACATACTGCACATTCTGAATATGAAAACAGGTCATATTAGAGGATTCGAATGTGTGTGATGCAAGGTCTCTGATTACACACTACAGTCATCGCAATGACAAAGTACTTCACAATTTATTTCACAAATACAAACACAACAGTGACAAATGAGTATTTCATCACTCTTGCAGGATCAAGGTAAGGAGCCGATACTCCTAAAAAACCCAGAAAGAATCATTTAGAACTATGCCATAAAACTACTTTTGGTTCTTCAAAGATTCTCCTGATGGACGTAAATGAGTGAGATTGATTGTGAAAAACGGTCTTGGTTTCATAATACCATATGTCCAAACCAGCCTTAATTTTTAAGAGAACAGACACAAAGAGAGGTTTAGCAAAGAGGATCATCAGGCTGGCTGTGGGAATTTCCTACATACAAAAGTTTCATAAGTAAGTACCACTGCGTGGCATTGGATGTTGGGTACCACCAGTGAGCATTAAAGTTTCTACAAAGGAAAGACTAGCAAGAAGTAAATCATTTGTAACACAAGTTTTCATTTCTGCAAGTTACTAAAGTTCCCCACTACACACATAACTACACAATGTGCTGAGCAAGGTGTGCTGTGTAAATCTTTCCACCAGATAATTTAGCAATGCAATAAAATGCTGAAAATGCAAATCACAATGTTGCAGTTATTTGTGCAGTGCTTTGTGCTACATCATTCTGTCGCACTAACCAGCTCACGAGAGTCCACACTGCCGGCCAAATAAGAATAAAACATGGCACCAAACACATCGGTGGCTCTAGCTCATTCCTAGACCTGACTGTTTACCCCAAACATCAGCTTTACACGACAGTAAGAGATTAAATACTGCACAATTTCATTGCCATGGCCTAAAAGTGTGGTCTAGCATGGAGAAGTGTGAGGATTGTGTTCAGCTATGAATCAGCATACCTGTTTACCTCACAAACACAAACGCAGCAGTAAATCATGGAGTAGCTGAGCATCATTTTAGCTTAACCGATTGTGCTAGTCAGCTCTGACTGCTCGGCCTACATTATTCATCTCTTCCCATTGTTTCAGTGTCAGTTTCTTGGTGGCATCAGTATGAAGAATCTCTGACACACACTGAAACGTTTTTCTTAGAGCCGAGACAGTTGAGTGAGCCCCTTGTTAACTGCTCCTAACAGCATAAATCAAACTTTCATCAAACTAGAAGGAGGTGAGGTGTGAAAGTGCAGGCTAATTGTTCCATGGCATTAAAATTGCATCAAGTGGAGATAGCATGGACATCAGTCTTGGAGCTTGTTAAGTCTGCGTAGATACCGAGGTTTCTACACCTTTTCTCTGAGACCTCATGATATGTGTGAGTACAGACAGTTGCTGGTATGTCATCTCTAAGGACTACATGAGTGGATACATGAGTGGGGTTAATGGCCAATTTGCTAACCTTTCCCTACACTTGTAAAAACCTTGGGGAAAATCACATTTATACAATATCCCCCCTACCCCAAACATAAATAAAGTAATGCATTATAGTTTAAATTTTTATTACATGACATTTGCTGACTATTATAATAATATTATTGCATGTGCTAGTCATCTGTATATTAGAACAACATTCGATAAGTCAAGACATGTGTGGCATCTAAAGTTCGCGTTGGGACAAGAATGTTGTTAACAAGTAAGGAATGTTATGGTCATCATATAGCACTGTGAAGTGCATTACTCAGTAATCACACTCCTGTCTCAAGTAATCTCAGATAGTGTGTTCTTTTCTTACACTCCTTCATGTTAGCAGGATTAGATGACTCAACCCATTGGTTTTGGAATTTTGAGTGTTGGAAAGTGTTTCTTTTTTTTGTTTTAAATACATGCCCTGTGTATAATTAATGATGTTCTAATATACCGATGAATAGCACATGCAATAATATTTTTATTAAGTCAACAAATGTCATGTGACAACAAGAATTAAAACTGTAATGCATTTCTTTATTTAACCACAGAGAAAAAATGTAATTACTTTTTAATGTTAGTATGTACTTACTTCCCGTAATTCTGCATACTTGGGAAATTCCACATTGCACATTGCTGGTATGCACATTGCTGGTATACCACTTCATTTTATTAGATGCCTCAACTTCACTCTGGTGCATCTCCTGTCCTGCAGTAGATAACCCTGCCTCATGGGATGAGTCTATTTAATGGGGCTGAACACTGTAGCCCTCTCCATCTCTGGGTGAATGGAGCTATAAAGATGGAGTCATGTTTACTGAAGCAGGTAAATAGAGGGGAAGCACACAGTCAGGTCTCATCAATCTGCCTGAGCTCAGACAGCCGCTACACATACACACACACACACACACACACACACACACTGCACTTACTTCAAATATTCTTGTCTAATGATCATCCTGAAATTTGCTGTTCACTTAAGGTAAGGTGGCAAAATCCGTCATGTTCTATTTACATTTTCATTGTTTTCTTGTGTTGTATTTTTGCTTTATAGATATGAAAGTATGTGTGGTGTACTCCTTAATATAAACTGTTGATAATATCATGAAAAATAACTAGAGGTATGAAAAAGTGTAAAATGCCTGATTTTAAGACCAAATAATAAGAGTGGAAGAAGTAGAAACATTTTTTTAAAAAGTTTAATGCAACTTTGTTAAGGTTTCAAAACAAGCCATTTAGCCATGAGTCTTTATTATGCATGTGTGCAAAATGTTGAATCTTTCTCTGTATTGCAGTCCCCAAATTTTACTCATTGTGACACTTTATATTCCTACCATGCTCCGGCACACACCACTACCTTATGTTGAAAATTGTATTAAATTTTGTCACTTTGTACATATTGTATTTAGTGTATTGTTATGATAATTTTGCCTATTGAGAAGCATTCAAGTAAGAATATCATAATACTTTGTATGCTGTACTTTGTACACACACTATATGGACAAAAGTCTTGGAACACTTCTTATTTATTGAATTCAGATGGCCCCTTACTTCTGGTGAGGGGTAATCTTAATGCTTCAGAATAACCAAGACATTTTTGACAACCATTGCCTGACCTCACAAATGCTCTACAGAATGAACAGGCACAAATTCCCATGGAAACACCCCAAAATCTTGTGGAAAGCTGTTATAGCTGCAAAGGGGGGACCAACTCCATATTAAATTATGCAAAACTTACTTTATTCTTGTCAGTTTCAGTCCCTTTCAAAATGAGCCGTTTAAGGGCTCTATGACTTTTATACAAATAAGCTGTTGCTGGCAATGCCCCACCCATCCCATGCTTACAAAACGACACAAAACGAACAAGCTAGTTCATACTTAACTGCGATAGACACACAAAAGTCATTATTCGATAGTACTTACATCTCCCTCATCTGCTGACTTGTCACGCACAGTAGGTACAGATCCCCCCACAACGCTGAAGTTAGCTCCTTATTCACAGCTCCTTATTCGAAATTTTCGTTCCACCTTAAATAGCAGTATTTAAGGTGGAACAAAACCGATTGTTGCTGGGACATGGCCATCAAAAATGAAATGGAGCCACGCAGTTATTCGGTTTTCTTAGGCTGTGAGAAAGTGTAGGGATTTGTGTTGTTCTTTGCAGCCAACAACACAACACTTCATGTATGACTTGCCTTTGCCTGTAGCCATAGCGCCCAGCATCTTATGCGTTCTCATAAAACCAGCAGACAAAATGGCAGATCTTCAACTAACCTAGTGGGTGCAAATTGGCCCAGTATGTCACAATGGACTCACCGTCCAAACGGCTCATTTTGAAAGAGACTGAAACTGTGAAGAATAAAGCTGGTGATATCTCTTTATGTGAGAGTGATTTTGTGCAAAGAACTTCATGAACATGTTTTGTATAGCCCATAGACCTATTGAAACTTGTTTTTTAAAAAAGTGAGTTTTGCATAATATGTCCCCTTTAAAGTCTAGATATTTGAATTCAATTTCATTAAAGTTTCTATTTGTGTAACGGCCAGCTGTCCCAATACTTTAACAATCTTGAATTTTAAATCTTGAAAAAGAGTTAAGACCTTTTTGGAATTCATTGTTTTCTTTTTGTCAAGAAAACCAGAGCCTGCAGCTCTGCAGCTCCGCCCATTCAATTTTAAGGAGTGTTTCAATTTGCACTGCTTTTATCAGTGAAGCACAGTACAGGACAGACAAGAGACCAACTATATACATCCATCTTAAAGATACAGTAACAAAGCCAGCCTGTCAGGCTCTGAAGAGATATTGAAACTAGAGATTGGAAACAAAGAGACTATAATAAGGGATCATGTGAAAAATTCGTTACAACTATTAAAACCACACAAACACCATATATGAACCTCAGGGAAAGAACATGAATCAAAATGACAAGAAAAGATATGGCCCTTTTAATACGTTATTAATGCATGATGGAGGTATACACAAGCTAAAAAATGGGCCTACACTGTTATGATCTTATGATGTGACCAGCAGCAAGATGGTAATATAGATCTTTTATGGTCCCTTTATTTCTGTGATACAAGCAAAATCTGAAGCAGACCTAAAACTCTTATAATACACACACACACACACACACACACACACACACACACACACACACACAAATGAGCTCACTCGATACACAGTACACTTCGTGCACATCAAGCAAAGATATTCCACCTGACAGCTCTGCACTCTGTGGTGGTGGATGTGGGAAAAAAATGCATGCATCAGAGGGACTTTTTCAGCAGAAATGAGCCATAGTGACACATCAAGCACATAGTCCTGAATGTTAAAGATTTATCTCAGAATTCATGCCCTGAAAGCAAGGTCTTTTAAACACTGCTAAGGCAGCATGTGCATGATTGCACTTAAAGACATAAAGAAATGTGATCCTATAATGCGCTCTTGAAGTTTTCAACTCGATGAACAATTACACAACAGAGTACATGAAAGCTTTTAATAACGCTTCTTGTTTTACATCTCGGGAACAGATGGTGTACTCACATAAAACTAGCTGCTCACAGCTGCTGACGGGCTATTTAGAGGCTTTTTAAGGTTAGCTAAGCTTCTTTTCTGCGGGGCAGACATCTCCTCAGTATCCTATATTAAATATTGTGAATGAATGATCCTTATGAAGCTGGATGGTCCTTATTAAGCTAAATATTTGGCTTAATATTGTAGAACAATAAGAAATTACTGTTATGCATTATATGAATGTACAAAGCATTATTTGACATCACTGTGATTTCAAAACCACATAACTCCATTTTCTTTGCATAATTTAAGCACCATAGCTGCTCTTTGCCAAAATGACTTAGAATAGAATTGTGCTTTGCAAGAGTATGCAAAATTCATCAGATCTGTCTGCACTACAAATTGCATTTTGAGATTTAAAATGGTGCTACATTATATTTTAAAACTGACGCTCAAGATGAATTAATTTAAAGTGATATTGGGTCTTTGTAAGATAATATTTTGTGAAATGAATAACTAAGTGAAAAACTCCAACCTGTGTCCTGCGGAAGTTCCACATTCATACAAAAGAAATGTATTGGCCTGACAGGGACATGACTGGCTTAGGCTACAGTTGAACTCTACTTAAACTGGATATTGGATAAAAGAGCTCCTTAATTCTAGTACCATTTCGGTCTGACTGTGAATCTGAAGAAAAACTGAAAATAAAGACTAAAAGAGTACTTGATGTAAATTAGAGGGAAGGTTATAGACACGCACAAGATAGAAAAAAGGCTATTGGATAATATCCAAGAGTGTGGATAGTCCAGCGAGCACTGCTGGGTAAATTATAAGGAAACAGAAGATGCATCACACCAACCAGACACTGCCTACACAAAGCCATTCCTCTTAACTCAGCATCAGAACAAGAAAAACACTTGTGTGGGAAGCCAAAGAAAGGCCAGCCATGACTTGGAAGGAGCTGTTAGGAGACTGGAGTGAAGGTTAATCAGTCAATGATACATTAGTTAGCAAAAAATACTGGCTGATGACTTTTAATGGGGTTGAATACTTTTCCAGTGCACTGTACATTAAAAGCTAAGAAATATTTTTGTTAGGAGATTAATGTATATTTATGTTTAAGCAAATATATTGAGCAAATACACATACTGCATGAATACTTCAACAACAGCAGTATCAATTACATGTTAATCCTCTAAAGTGAAAATAATTTATTGCACCCTCTATTTGGGAACAATGTTAAATGTAGTTTTTTCTGCCAATTGTATGTCCGTATTAAAATATGTACATATACCTTATATGGACAAAAGTATTGGGACGCCTGACCATTAAACTTACAGGGACTTTAATGGATTTGCATTCAAATACATAGACTTTAGTATGGAGTTGTTCCCTCCTTTACAGCTATAACAGCTTCCACTCTTCTTGGAAGGCTTTACACAAGATTTTATGTTAAATTCAATAAATAAACAGTGCATTAAATTTGTGCATTCAAATGCAAATCTCTGTAGAGGATATCTACTTAATTTCATTTGATCTGGAGCACTCAAATTTTTGCATACAGCTATACTATGTAAATTAGTTTTTTCTTGGGCATGAATGGATTCAGCTCTGAAAGCTGAATGAGGAACTTTCTTTCAATGTGATCGGAGACTTGTTAGTATGTCTTAATGCCCTAAGGGTAATAAAGGATGGGGCTCTAGCTGCCCTGAGGGTAGGAATACACTGTACACAACTCTCTGAGTCACTGAGATTCACCAGCATATATATTGTCTGCATGTTCAGCCTCCGTCCTGAACATGCAGACAATACGTCCCTACAGAACAGGTTCTCAGTCCTATTACTCTCACCTCCACCTGTCAGGAGCTTGGAAATAGCATCAGGAGCAGGGTCGGACTGACCATCTGGCGTATCGGGCGTTTTCCCGGTGGCCCGACGTGCTATTTGGGCCGACCATTTATTCATTTATTTATTTTAAGACTCGTAGATCGGTGGCCCAACTGACACTGGGCTGGCCCGATCAACTTTTTAAACACCGCCCCATTCCTTGTGCATGCGTAATTCATTCGTCAAAAAAGTCAGCACAGGAGTTTATTTCGTGACCGCCGGCCCCCCGAAACACTCATTGGTTCTTTACTTCACTGACACAGAATTGGCCCAATCATATATTTAACCCCCCCCCCTTTGGCTCTGTGCCAGTGTGTTTTACGACCGCGCTAGTTTGCCTTGTTATTTTTTAACGCGGGTGAAATAAGCTAATATCGCCAGTGTTACCGTTAGGAGATCGGCTAATTATAACATGTTGTGTACACTGGCTAAAACAGTAGACATTTAAGTTCGTTATTTTACGCATTTTATGCTGAACTAAATCATCTTACTGAAAGTGAAAACATAATTGTTTTTAAACCCCATCCATCAACATTAACAAAGCAGTTAATTATTTATTATTGGTTGTGGGGCGAGTCCACAACCAGGCAACTCTGGAGGCTTGGTGTTAGAGGCAGCCTTTCTGTAGGTATTTGCGAACAAGATACAGACATGAAAGACATCCACACTTTCTAAAATATCGCTCTCTCCTCTCTTGCACACATACAGAATGCCCTCTCTTTTTTCCCAAATATTCATTAAAAGATTCAGCTGCATCATTTTTGACTGGGTAAGTTCACAATTTATTGGATACTACTTTGTTGAATACTGCTTTTGTTGAATAGTACTTGTTGGTATACACATTCATGGGAGCACAAAGATGGGTGGTGTGCGTAATTGTATGTGGTGGGCTGTTCTACCCCAAAATGCCAGGGCCGTTTATTTTTGTACCAGTCCGCCCCTGATCAGGAGCCAATGTGATATCCTCCTTGCATAGAGAGAGTGGTGGAACCTGATTTCAGGAACAACCCACAGATGTACGTATAATAGCATCCTATTTAAAAATAAATTCTCCCTTTGAGCCCTGGTGCTGTGCATCCAAAAGAGCAGACATGCTTCTCAGCACTCCTGACAGCCAAGTCCTCCAGCCAAGCTGTAAAGTTTGTTCTCAACAACTTTATCCCCCACTTAGGCACAATTAAGTCATGCAGCCAGGTGAAAACATTGAACTGCCAAGATCACTGTGAACTGTGGTTATTTGGTTAATTGTATATTAAAGGAAAAGCTGCCACACTAAATGCACATGGCTAAAGACCACAACCCCCAAAGGCTTTACATTTCCGTTAGGCTAAATGGGGAAGAATCCATGAATATTTTTCTTATTGCCTTCCTGAAAAAATAGAAACTGTTCTGTGAAGCAGTGGGATCCTATTTTCCAGAGTCTTTAAACACCACTGAAGTCCCATAGAATGTTCCAGACCTAATCATTCAACATCAGCACCTGACATCATAAATCAGGGTCGTAATTATTATATATACTGGGAAGAAGGACATCAGTGTAAGTACAATCAACGTCAAACATTATACTGTTTCTCTATGTCATTACTTTCAAATGTATTAAAACTAGACAAAGAATGTAAAAAGACATCTAGAAAAAGACAAACTAGAATGTAATATGAGAGTTAAACTGATGTGTCATTATCGACTGTAAAAATGTTATGAAAATAATAAGTGTATAATGGTTATCATCTTGCAATGCTGTACTAAATTCCTGTCAGACTGTCAGCCACCTGGCATTCATTCCATGCATTAGCTAGCGAAAAGCCCAATGATCCATTAATGGTTCCATAAGCTGTTGATTGGATCATTATTTTTGTAACACATTTCTAGTAGGGCTCAGTGGTTAGCGCTGTGCCTCACACCTCCAAGGTTGGGACTTGTGTGGGTGGAGTTTGCATGTTCTCCTCATGGTGGTGTGTGTTTCCTCTGAGGGCTCCCACAATCCAAAGACTGATCCCGGGATAGGCTCTGGGTACCCTTTTGAGAATTAAGCTGTTACGGAAATGGGAACACATTGCCAGTAGTAATACTTTAATTAACCCAGGATATGCAGGAAAAGACTACTTAAATGTAAATATGTCATTTTGCACTGGAACTGTAATTGTGGAAATAATTCATATTTAGCTACAAAGTGTCAGGAATTGTGAGTGCTGATTTATTAGCCATCACAGAGTAAGTTACTTGTGAAATTAATTAGCCACATTCACCTAATGACCGATAATAGTGCTCACAGGTGTACTCAACAAATGTAAAGGTCTTTATTATGCTATATTCGTCAGAAAGAGCATGTGAGGTCTGCGTAAAGAGTCAAACATTTATGTTGCCTCCCATGAGTAATTAATAAAGACAGTGGTAGCTTTCATTTATCGCATGTTGATACAGTATATTGTATAGCTGTTCTTGAGAATTGGTGTTTATGTGGTTGAAGTGCAAACAAATTTACTCACACTGACTGTCATCATGGGACCCTTAGGTGAACGAATACCCATCAGATGAATCACAAGCATGTAGCACAAGAGATGAGTCATTGTTTCTCATATAATAATGGTCATTTAGATCAGAAATGTTTAACAGTCGATTCCTCAACAGCATGCCAAGAAACACCACTTGTTTACTGATAATATTTCTTTCATGTTCACTGTGGTGTGTTCAGAGTAAAGAGAGAGAGAGAGAGAAAGAGAGAGAGAGAGAGAGCAGGAGGATAACAACAAGGCAGGGTGAGCAAGTGACATGGAGGTGAGTGAGAAAAGGAGCAAATACTGATGCTGAAACACTTGTTGGCCTCCATAAGTGTAACAAGAAAACCTTAAAAGGAAAAAAATGTTAGTCCGCTAACCCCACCAGTTGGTGGAACAGTGTTGCTACAGCAATGTTCCACCATCTAGAGACCTTCCTATAATGCAGAGGATGCTGAGGATGTAATGTACAGCAGAAAGGGGTCAATAATAATAAAAATAATAATATTCTAAGGATGCAAACAGATTGGAAAGTTTAAAATTTTGATCAAGTAGATCTTAAGGGGAAAGCAGCTTTTACCCTGTAAAAGCATGTATTATTTGGGTGGTGATTCATTCTGAGTATATCAGTGAGACTGACATGGTAGAGTCAATGTGTTTGTTTGTCAATGTTTGTGTGTGTTTGTGTGTGTGTGTGTCTGAAGACTGAGAAGACCTTTGCCATTTTGTGTTCCTGTAACACACACACACACACACACACACACACACACACAGGGTGGTAGTAGCCAAGCAGGTGAAACATTTGCCTGAGAGCCCGATGGCCACAAAGTTGCAGGTTTAAACCCGCACTTTCTACCATTGTGTCCTTGAGCAAGACACTTAACCCTCAGTTGCTCGAGGGGGACTGTCCCTGTAATGACTGTAAGTGGCTCTGGATAAGAGTGTCAGCCAAATGCCCCCTTTACACACACACAGGCAATGTTAGAACAATAAATCATGAAATTATTCAGTTGTGTCTTTCAGCCTGTGGCCAGATTTCTTGACCACTGTACCAACAAAATAATTCCTAAATGCCTGAGGGCCATGTATTGTCACTCTCTTTCATCATGCCCTCCAGCATAAACATTGATAACAGTGAACAACTGACAAACAGTGAATATACATGACTGTACAGCCCAATTTCTTTGATATATAATATCATCTTTCCTGGACCATCTTTCCTAAAAAGCAATATCTAATATCAGTAATGGTGATGAGAAAATTCCATTTTGTGGGATCTCTACCTTATGTACAGTATCTAGGAATTTAAAGGAAATTTACCTTCCTTATCATGTTAAGGAATATGCTGTTATCCCACAATCCCAGTTCCTTGTGCTTGAACGCTGAACAAAGAATTTCTGAAGCAAAAGTTGTTCCATGCTAGACATAAAACGATATTTTTTAATGATACAGTCAAAATGTTTGGCTAAACAGAAGTATTAGTGCAACATTTAGAATATCTTCAGAAATAAATGCAAATCAAACCATTTTGCACAATCAGAATCTTTAATAAAATGTCCCAAGTTAATGAACAACAACTATGAAAAAATACCTTTACATTGTGAAAAAAGAAACGGGCAGAAAATGTATGCTGGACAAAATTACTGGCACCTGTTTGATGAATTTAAATAAGTTCCTCAAGCAAAATCTAAAACAAATCAGATTAATCAGGGCTTAATTTGCAGTGTTCACATGACCTGAATTAACCAATGAATGATGGTTTTATTGTGTTAAAAAGGGCTGACTGTTTCCAGTTTCTTTTTCACAATGGTGAAGACAGGAGAACTGTCTGAGAGCATCAAACATGCTATTATCAAAAAAGCCTAAGAATTAAATATTCTACAAGGCAGTCACAAAATACATTAAAATCCTTCAACAGTTTCACAGCAATATAACTGTTTAGATGCTTTCAGAGAGAAGTCTGCGATGTCTGTAAATTGGAAAAAGTCACACACTGTACCCATCAGGGCTTCATGGGTAAATGCCAAGAAAGGAACCACTCAGAAAGGCCTTCATAGATCAGTTACAGTCTTTCTGTGATAATGTTTTATGAACAGATGAAACCAAAGAAGAGCTTTTTGGGAATGCAGCGCATCAGTTTGGTTTTAGCCAATGAAATCAAGCCAACAAAAAGAGAAGAACACCCGGTCTACAATAAAACATGGTGGAGGTTCTTTCATCCTGTGGTGCTGCTTTGTTGTCTTTGAATGTATCAAAAGAAAGATGAAATATGAGGATTACCAAGGCATTGTAGCGTGAAAATGTGTTACTCAGTGTCAGAAAACTAGGTTTAAGGCAAAGGTCTTGGGTCTTTCAGCAGGTTACTGACCCATAGCACACATCCAGAAACACAGAAGAAAAAGATGGACTGTTTTAAACTGTCCAAAAATGAGTCCTGACCAGAATATTTTAAAAGAGACCTGCTAGTGCAAAAGACTGCAAATTTAAAAGAGCAATGGAAGAGTGGCAGAAACAACCAGTAGGTGGGGGTTGGAAGAAGCTTCTAAGAAAAAAAAAATGGTTTGAGGCTGTTGTTGTTGCCAAAGGTTCTGCAACCAAATATTAGTACAGGGTGCCAATAATTGTGTTCGCTGCACATTTTGTGTTTGTATTATTTCACTTTTTTTTTTTTTTTTTTTTTTTTTTGCTCAGTAGCCTTGGATACTTTATTATAATATTCTGATTAAACTAAATTGGTTAATTTGCATTTATTTGTGAAGATATTCAAACTTTTGTACTTACAACTCAGGGATGCCAGTGATTTTGAGCAGGCCTGTATGTCTATAACCCTTTCTGATGCATGAAAACAGATATAACAAAATAAAACAATTAAATATATGTTTTTTTTAAGGAATTGGTTCAGTTATGTTCTGGCTTGAAGTGAACTAATCAGGGCTCCTGTCTGTAAGCAAACTATCATAGGGTTCTGGGAGCAATTCAAACTCAGTGTCCTGTCCACACTGAGTACCAATTAATAAATAAAAGAGTGAATGACAGATTCCAATTACCTACCACCTACTTTCTTATTCCATTGCCTATAATGCAAGAAAATAAATGACAAACATTGGTCACCATTTTACAGTGGTCTGTCAGAACGCTTTACATTGCAACTATATGTCAGATGAAGGTTTATCAGACCATCTTAAACTTCAGAAAAACCTTTTTTTCCCCCGAATGCAACAGCTTTATCATTTTGGTGCAAAATGTCTGTCAGAACATGAAACCACTTTTGGCTCTTTTGCCACGCACTAAATCGGCCACTTGAGAGCAGGTCACGTTACATGTTCAAAGACCACGGATTTTGCCTTCCACTCAAAGAATTCAAGATTCGCAATTTACTTCTGTGCTACCATTATTGTGGCAAAAATGATAGACTGTAACCCTGCATTAAGTGCAGCTGAAAGGCAGGACTCTTTTTTTGGCCTCTCCTAAAAGCCCTGCGGATCATTCTGCATGTATAACCCGTCGCTTCACCCTTTGTAACTAGGCTACAGTATGGCAAGTGGAAGGGTAGTGACAGCGTGTGCTGTTTATACTGATTAAATGTCAAAACAGTTTCAATGCGCTTTCGTTCCCGAACAAAATCTAGTGTGTGCTGCCGCTCAGGACACACACACACGCACACACACTGCTATGGCAGTGTCTTTTTGACTCAGGGATGGGTCTTGATGGCCGTACTCAAGACTGGCTTCACCTCTGACAGCTGAGGATGCTGGGTATCCATCTGTAGAGGAGCTGAGCTGAGGAGCTGAGGGAGAAAAAGGACTAGTGGAGAGTAAGAGCCAGGGGAAGAAGTGGCAAATGGGAGTATACTTTTCTTGAAGTTGCTTTTATTATTGACTGTGTTTTTTGAAGAAGTTATTGACTGATCTTCCTAATGCTAAAAAAGAGTTGGGGAGTTGTAAGTGTTTTGTGGGTCTCGTTAGAAGCCTGAAGAAAAAATTAGGTTGTTTTATGCTCCATGCGAAAGCTATGGGATTCAGTTTTGGAAATCCTAGGTCAAATGCACAAGAAGTCTTTAGCTAAAGTGAGCAATTAGCACATATTCCTAAATCATTCTGAGCAAGTAACGTTTTAAAAAATATATTTTTAAGGTTTTTTTAAAATATCTTTTTTCATTATTCTTGTTATTTTCATTATTGTATTTTAATCACACAATTGAGATTATAAAACAAATGCAGCACACTTTATTTAACTTCTGAGCAATAACTCAATGTTCATGTACTGCTTAGGTTAAAAGGGTTAAAATATTAAAGAGCCGTTTTAATTGCAAACCTTGTGCAGTATCACCCAAAGTGCACATGGATGCAATGTACATGCGATTCTCATTACAATAAGCTAGAGCGGAAAAGGAGGAACCTGAACTCGACAAGCAAACATTTAGAATACAGCATGCTAGATTTTAAATACCTGTTACTTAGTCTTAAACTCTGGGTAAATGTAAATTCTGGCCGTGACTGGATGAGTAATCTCAGTAGAAAACGAACAACAAAACACACACGCATACAAACTTTCACAGCATTATCGGCAAAAGTGCTACGCATTATTACACTCAGCATGTTTTGCCTTATTTCTCAAAAACAGCAACAAAAGCCTATACTAAAATAAAAGTACAGTGTTCACAACTACACTCTAAAATGCAATCAAAAAAATAAAGAAAGAAAGAAGGAAAGAAAGAATTGAAATGTATAGTAAAAAAAAAGATTTACATCTTTTAAATGAATGCAAGAAATGCCAGTTGTTCAAAGAGCTTTAAAGGAAGGACACTTACCTTGTAGCACAACTAGTCAAGAGAAATAATCCTTTAGCTCACAAAGATCATATATGCTTTGCTTGTCACTTTCATTCAGGCAGATCCTTCAGAGTGACAAACGTGGATCTGAATGCCTTCTCACTGTCCATTAAGTATATCTTCTTAATTTCTCTTTTCCAGGCCATTAATTTTCATCAACCCACTTTAACTGAGTATCTTCAGGAGGACCTCATTATTGTAAAGAACTGCCAAGTTCTGATTTTACTGCTGTGGGGAAACACAGTCATTATCTAGGTCTAGAGCTCCACATTTTAACCTGGAATGGGAAAAATTCATGATTGTTCCACACCAGGTTCCTAAAAAAACATTTAAAAGATCCACATTCTGAAAACAAAAGGTTCCCTAAACAGTTATTGGATTGGATGTATAAAACCTTTACATTATGTAGATGTTGTCTAAACTTTAAGCAGGTTTTTCACCTTCATGTATCCAATTTTCAAAACACAGTTCTTTAACACATCATCCATTTAAGACTGGTTATTCTGTAGCAGGGTTGTTCAGCTCCAGTCTTTGAGGGCCAAGGTCCAGTGCAGTTGGATTCTTTTTCTGAAAAAACCCTCCAGATTCAACTGACCTTTTTATTGGTGGATGTGTTTCAGTTGGGAAATCACCAGACTGTGCTGGACACTGGCCAGGACCAGAGCTGAAGAATCCTGTTCTATGGCATTGCTCCAAAGAACCCATTAGGCATAATTATTTTGTGCAACCAAGCTGATAACATTGGACTTTTATATGTAATTTATTTTAAATGTATTAAAATTGGTGTAATGTGACTTTGATAAAAAAAAAAAAAAGTGAAACTGTTAAGTGATCTGAGTGATCAGCAGTTCTTTTCTGCTGTACGCTACAACTGGGAATTTGATATAATGTTAAAATGTATTGAGGGCAGGTTTGAAATGTCTACCAGACACAGCCGACTTTCCAGGATGGTTTATCTTGTTCTCGCAAGTGTGTTTGTCTCAGGTGGATCAGAGCGGGCACATCGGGCCTTGGCTACTGTAACCATGGATACGCAGAGGCCCTATCAGAAATAATTGCTGTGGTGCAGCTCTGTGGCAACGTCGCAGATTGCAGTTCTGGGCTACACTGTGTTTACTCAAACACTCTCTTTCTCCTCCCTGTATGATCTGTTTGTCCCAGATAGGACAAATGATGATCATAGACCTGAAACTACTGCTCCCATGTCTGGAATGCATATTGCTTAAATGCTCGTGTTCAGAGTGCATTTACTCTGGGAGGACCCTTCTCATTTGTAGGTTAAAGTTTGTCCTCAGACATGAATCTGGAGACGAAAAGAACAAACTTCAGAGAGCTGGAGTATGCATTTCCTTCATAAAGTATTTAATCAAAATCAGTTTTAGCATACAAAGTGCACTGGGATTACCAGGGAAGACCAAAACATCATAAAAATTGCAAAAATGTGCATGATCGCTGCATGTAATGTCAGACCAGCAGCAGCTCCAACCACATCTGATCCACTCAGGCAACGTATCAGGTTTTTGCTGTTCTTTTTTTTTTTTTTTTTTCTTTCAGGAGTGCAGAACTCCAGCTTTCACCTCCCTGTCTTCCCACACAGTGGGGATGGGGCCTGTCACTCAGGAAGATCTTACACCGTCATCATTAGTTCTAGTTCTTTCCTAGTGGAGCTGCTCACAATGCTGGAACTCTGCTTAGTCAGCATCTCCCAAGAGGGGAGGAGAGAGTGTACTGTCAGTAATCTAGGTGAACACTTGAATGAATTCTCTGTCAGGTAGTTGATGAGGGATGCAGTGGGTGTTATCACGGTCTGTTGTTCAATATATTGGCCAAAAGTATCCAGACGGGCCTACTAATTATTAGAGCAGTAGCGTATGAGCCAGAAGTTGCCATGCCCATTGCCAAATGTCTGGAACAGCCACACATGAGCCGAAGGTCACCATGCTCAATCCCAAGCGTTGGCTAAAGGAGCATGAAGC
>JBBIGA010000153.1:9228040-9244991 GCA_037576975.1 Alestes dentex | reverse complement strand
AACCAATGAATTATAACTCAAATCAAACCTTTGTCAAATTCATACTCTATATATACAGCTCTGGAAAAAATAAGAGACAGATGTTCAGTTTCTCAGGTTTTTATCTTTTATAGGTGTAAGTATTGAACAGCTTTGCCTTAGTTTTGACGAACTGCTGACAATATTTCTCCTAATTTACAAATAAAAATGTTGTTCTTTAAAGCATCATTTTAAAGGAAATTACAATACATCAAAATAAGAGAAATGGTGCAGGTGTTTACTTTAATAATTCAAAGAAAATATATCTCTTGTTCACAAAATTGTTAAACAAAATGTCAGTAATTACCTTTGACGTACTTCTAGTAGTGTTTTGCCATCCAACTGGTCACATTGCAAGACGTATGACACATTTGATGTGATTTGATTAGATTACAATAAATTAGTGGTGGTCTGCCTCTAGTAAGCTCGCAGACAGTGTTTTCATCTCATTGTAGTCACTCCTAGGAAGAAAAAAGGTCTATTCAAAGACAGACATATTTGGTAAAGCATCACACATTGTTAAAAGCTGTCTGTTGCCAAGTAAACCCATTACAAAGTAAACAGTAATTTCATGTCAAGGTTGCGTATCTCTTTCTGAAATTATTACCCAACTATCACAACTGTGGTAGTGCGGAACATCATGTGGGCGGCACTTTCAGCTCCTCAGGATAGGAAGGCTCTAAAAATAACAATGCTGCTCAAGTAATGTGTATTCTGCACTCTGATATTCCAACCACAGTAGGCTGTATACAAATGCTATTTTTGAGAAATAGAGAGGCAGCAGCTGCAGTTATGGAACATAGTGAATATTTACCTAAGATGCGTGAAATAGGTCATGAAAGAAAATTAAAGTCATTGTCTCCCATCTGTTATACCAGTTTCAGCTTCTGCCACAACAGAACCTTTAAAAGAGCAAGAAGAAAATCTAGCATGTAGCTTAACAGGGTTAAGTATGAGGGTGGTATGAGGGTGATAGTGATATTGTTTTCTAAATTCCTGCTCAAAGCTTTAAACAGAATTATTGATTCACCCTCTGTCACTGAAACCCTCCAGGGTGGCCCTACAATATACAACATGTTAAAAGTTTCAACAAACTTTCCATGTTTTAAGCATCTTAGAATGAAATACCCGTAAGTGTTTCTGCTATGGGCCTAGCTACAGTCAGGTTTGCGGGTAATCAAGCAAGTTCGCTACATGATGCAATGTAATTGTAACATTCAAAAACTTTGATGTATTATTGCTCTTCTTCCCAGACACCACACGTGCTGTATGGAAAGAAAGATCATGTCAAATATTTTGGCAAATGCGTCAACGACTGCAATGCTCCCTGACTGTCATGCGTGTGTGCAAAGAAATCATGGCATAATTTTAACAAGCAGTCTAGAGGAGCCCGAAGTGGACAGATCCAGTGTCCACCTACACATTCACTTTCTCCACCTGAGAAAAGGCTCCAAGATGAAGACACTTTGACAGTACTGCCCACAAAGGGCGAAAGCAACTGTGACATTATAGCTATTTCTCATTGCAGAAATAAGATACATGAAAAATCAGACATCCTTACTGACCGTCACACCACAGAAAAGAAGAATTAAGCTATGGAAAATCCTACAATTGTCACTCATGCAGTTAGTATTAGAGCTTTGGAAAGATGGTGGGTGCTCCACTGAATAAGCCCACCTTGGTTGTGGAGAGGAATCTCAGGGGTAGGTATGTCTTGGTTTTGAGGCCTAATGATGACAAGCAGAGCTTGATCCCAGCAGTTCTGAAATTAATAACTTAACTAACCAATTTGTGCAGGATTGTGCTTCAATCTTAAAAATGAATGAAATTCACAGTGCAGCAATAAAAAAAAGCCTTCGTTGTGAACTTGTTGCATGATTCATGAACAACAAAGTGACAGCAACACAGTTTTAGCACAATTAATATATTTATTTGTAACACCAGTGTAGTACACTGTATATAACAAAGTATGATTTTATTCATGCCAGTGTGGTAAAAATAAACACTTTGTCCCAACCCGCCCACCCACCAACATTTTCATACACTCTGATAAAAAGGAAGTCTCATGTACAGTGAAAAAGAGGTTAATAAATGCAGTGGTCACTCCATCCAAGAGGAAGAGCCTGGGCAGAGTCTTGCAGCCAAAAAGGCGAAGGCTTTTTACAACAGTTGCAATAAGTGAGTTCTGTGCCAAGCAATAAAATTGACCAGTGCATTAACGAAATACTTCAGCATTTTGCTACCTAAGATCTATCTGCTGCATGTTAAGAGTGTAGCTGATTATACAGGACAATATTTTTACCATGCTTTCCTTCCTTTTCGGAGACAATTAGAAAAACTGCTCACCCAAATTATACTTACAATCGATGTCAATGGACAGGGGCTTCAGTTATAAGTGTGGTTCTCTATGATGTTTTTTTCTTTTCTTTTCTAAGAACAGATTAATTACGGTGACTGAGCATATGCAGCAGATAGAGACTAGGTTGAAAAAGTATTTTTTTAAATAAGATGTAGAATATGTCATCTAATGTATTACATCATTATTTTATACAAAACATGTTCATATGCAAAAATTTGGATGCCCCTGAACAAATTACAAGTGAAAATAAATACACATCCTTTAAAGAGAATGCACTTCTGCAAATTTGAATGCACAATTACATATATATATATATAAATCAGCTAAACATATAATTTGCCCAGGCATATTTAAATTTTTGGATATGACAGCACATGACTGCCCCGGTCAGATATGTAACTACACCTACTGGTACAGTATCACCTATTGCTTCCACAACTGCTAGAACTAGAACTTCTGCTATATCCTCGGCCCAGGCCCTTATGCATCTTGAATGGTCGTGTGTGCATGAAAGTCACAGCAAAACGCTGCTTTGGCAGGCAAACATCATTCTCATTGGCATCAAGTTTTGTACAGGTCAAAAATGCAGCATGCAATCAAATGCCTGGAGCCTCCTTGGACCATTTACATACCACTCCAGTGTGCATCAGGGACATAGAGGCAGCCTCTAACCCGGTCCCCCTCAGTAAAGAAGTGATGCCTCGCAAGGTGAGACCCAAGCTGTCTATCACAAACTCAACTTCATCTCTGGAACGCCAAAGTCCTCGCAGTGAATCAGTTCCACTGGCTTATGCAAATTTTTGTAACACTATTAGATCTTTAAGCATCTGTTATCTCAATGTGCATGGAGTCTCCATTAATATACATGTTATTTTCCCTGCGCTCCTCTCGGTTGTGTTCTATAGAGGGAACAATGAACTAAAATGAAATGCACAAGTGGAAAAGGAGCAAAAAGAATGCACTGATGTTAATTTTTTCCTACTTAAATAGAAAGCAGCTATTAGCCTATGTATATTATTAAGTACACATAGTGCCTTGGGAGTCTAATATAATGATTGATTAGGTTTACAAGTCCAGCATATATACTTAATCATTATTCACACATACCACCGATTCAAGTACTTAAATGAGCAATTACGTACTTTTGATGATGTGCAATTGTTAGAAAACATTCTTGAAGCCTCACTAAACTGAAACATAAAATGGTACACATTGGCTGGAAACATCTGATGATGACAGTAAACCCACTAAGCTGGACATTTCATTGCTACTGACCACAGGCTTGGTCACAAGATGTACTGGGGAAATAACCGATATGATAAATGAGCTGCCCGGTTTGCTGGGTTTATTAAAACTTTCATATTAATGGATTTAATAGTTATGTACTTATGCATTTCATTTCTTAATACTAAAAAATAATTGTGTAAATGTACATGTTACACAAGCTGACAGCTTCAACTGGAAGGTTATTGCTTGTCATTGTTAAGGCCAAAAAAATTGCTTTCTTATTTAATATTCTCACTTTTTGCAGAAAAAATTGTAATTCAAAAAATGTAATTTCCTTTTAAAAATTGATGCATGGTTCAAGGTTTTTGAGCACTTAGCTGATCATTTGCAGTGCTCATGATCCCAACAGGATCATCAGTGAGCAGGAATCATCAACCTGATGGTCCAGCTAGCAGATGTGAAGTTAATGATTCAGTTCATCTCATCCTCTAGAGAGAGTGGTCAGTTTCTGGCCACAGGATATTTTAGTTGCTGGACTACTTTCAGCCCAGCAGTTTCACTTAGGTGTTTAAAAACGCCAGTGTGAGCCATTCTGTGCAGCACAAGCACACATACACAGACTCTTTTAAATATATTCTGAAACTCTCCTTAGGGTCTGTAGCTGCTTCACCAAACATAAATATGGAGTTCAAATTATTTTCAGCTTCATTAGACCAGAGGGGGAAATGATGTAATAAATGTAGAGTTTAAGCATAGTCAGTTGAGGTACAAGAGCAGTGGTAATAGGAAAATCAGAATAATGGATAAAATGATGAAATGGTAAAATTTGTATCTAGCCACCAATTGTAGAGTAAATGCCCTTAAATATCATGCGGAAACAATACTGTTCATGCTTATGCTAAGATAAAAGTGGGAATGTTCATGCTCCTAAGACTGCCATAAGATGTTCTTCAAAATGCAGCCCGTACTAAATGTTGGGCATGTTCATTTGTTTAGGTGATATGAGGTAAATGAATGCTTCCTATCCTTATCATGCCACTCCACAGTACAAATTCATCCAGCATGCATTAATATCATACTAAAGCTTTTTACCCAACCACCAACAGTTCCCAACGTCAAATTGTAATGGTAAATTGGCCCTGAAAATATTGCTTTGGGGGGAAAAAGAAGGCTGAGAAAAAAAATGAAAAAGAATGAAAACCATTGAAGCTACATATAGGTTGCTTCTTACATGTATTGAAGTAAAAGATACAGTTTCGCTTTAAAATCTCCAATTCTAGTCTGCATGCTGTGATTTGTATGGTTTTGGAAACACATATTATCAATAAAGACATCAGGATATGTGGTGGGGAAAAAGGTAGTGGAGAGACTAGTGCCAGCCTTAGCTAGGTCAGTCTGCAGAGGTGCTTTGTTCAAGAAGCGCCACAAAAGTACCAAACTAGGCCTCCAATACAGCTACAGAGCTCCTGTGTGCAGGGCACAGTGCATCTGCTCTTAAAAATAAATGCCCTGAAATATCAGTCAGTAAAGGCGCCTGGGGCCAGTATAAAAAAATCGTGTCTCTTTAAATCGTTTTGCATGCAGTCGACTGCATAAATATACAAGCAACCACTATTCTTAGAGTAGACTTCATTGGCAGGCCAGATTCCAGCTGGACATGCATCTATTTACAACAGAAACTATTCTTCTCTCCTTCAAGAGTTTCCTCATCCATTGCCAAGTGAAAACAAGTTGTAATAAATAAACCTACCAACTTATATCCTATAAATAAATGTTCTCGCTTAATTCAAAAGCATCCATCATCTCTCTCTGCATCAGGGGTAACAGGCCTTGAGACGGTGAAGATGTCCTGGCATTTGAGTTTGCTTTTGGAGGTTGGTGTCTGTGAGGATGAGCTAGGTCTCCTCTTCTCAGAAAGCAGTCTCAAGATCTCGCCCACTTGGGCTTCCAGTACAGACAGACGACCACTCAGTGTCTGGATGTCCCCTTTCAGCTCCATCTTAGCCTCCTGCAAGGTGTTCTGCAGGACAGCCTGCTCAGGTACAGGCTGGAATGGAAGAACTCGTGGAGGCAGGACACCTACTCCAGGACAGGGCTGGTCAAAGGGACTCCGTTCAAATGGGCTGCGTTCAAATGGGCTCCGCTCCATTGGACTACGTTCCATGGGACTGCGAGAGTCACCAGCCCTGTCAATGCGTAAGTCACTTTTGGTGATACCACTGTCACAAGAATCAGTCTTGTGTAGGGCACTTTTCTCATCTGCCCCATCACCACCTTCATTGCCGTTGCTGTCCGAACCTCCTGCTCCACCAGGAACTCCCTTCTCAGCCTCCTGGTTCTTGACATCCTCTGATAGCTGCTCTGGGGGCTGGGAAACATCCCCCCACTCCTCCTGCCGATCTGTATCAGACGGAGGAGTGGGGGAGGCTCCAGTTCCAGCGTTCCTAAGACGCATCCAGCCCCGTCCTCCTCCAGATGCCCTAGGGCGGACTGGACTGGTGACCTTTAGGCAGTTCTGGTCCCCTACGCCCAGGCTGGGCTTCAGTTCTAAAGCCTCATGGCCATCCCTAAGACCAGAGTCTTCTCTTTGAATGTAGGCCATAGAGCTCTGGACTGGAGTTATCTGTGAGACAGTCACAACGCTTGGGCTACCATTCCCACCTGAACCAGGGGCCCCATTTTGGATAGGGGGTCCATGCTGATGTTGCAGTGCATGATGCACCTGGTACTGGGTCTGAGGATGATGATGATGATGAAGGTGCTGCTGATGGTGCTGATGGGACAGTGGTTGGAGCTGGTGCTCCATCTGAAGCTGGTTCCTCTCCAAATCTGGCTGCAAGGACCCTTGAGTTCTCATCTCCTTCTGCTGCTTGAACTTCTGGAAGAGTTTGCGGACCGGATGATCCACAGGAATGGAGAGCGTCACCTCATTCTTCTGATGCCTCCTTTCCTCCTCCTCCTTTTTCACATCCGCAATTTTGCGAAACACAATCTGTGAAAGAGGCAAGCATTTACAAAATGAGAATTACGTACCACACAGCTCCATTGAGTATTGAAAATGATCTTTCTATCTTTTGGATTCAGTGAATAAAATTAAATTAAAGTGAATCAGTAGACTCTGCTCAAGAGCATAATTGTGTGTATGTGTGGAGGAGGTTAATTTCCTGACTGACCAAATGAGGGAACTGTGTTGCTGAAAGTATTTATAAATATTTATAAAGCACACCAGTCATCAGTGGTGAATCGTTTCTTCTACACACTTTAGTTGAATATGACTGCTAATGAGCCATTAAGCTCATTAGAGATTGGAGGGCACAGCTGAGAGGAGCAGGTTCATCCGGCGGTACCCTCAGTAATGCTCAGCCTGTCATCATGCAAAGAACACTCACCTGGTGTCAGCTGTAGTAATTGTGTTTGTTCAAATAATTACCCATGTATTGTTTCATTTATGTGCACAGTTAGCACAGCATGAGGAAAACACCCCAGTGATTTCTATGGAATCCATTCTTTTACACAGCCTTTTCTCAGTCATTGAGAACCCTCCCTAGAGTCATGCAGTCATTGCGGTTGTTAAAGATTTATTGTTTATGTGCAAGCTTAGGCAGAGTGCTGGGGTCAAGTGGCACTTAAGAAGACTGAGGGAAAAAAGCCCACAGTTCAGACAGGGTTTACTAGAGGGGGGCTCAGTATTGAGCAGCAGCAAACAGGCCTGGAGTTCTGCCAAATGGAAATGCGGTTTATGCTCACAACCCACAACAGACAGCACAGTCAAACTTTTAAGTGCTTAAGCCGCCAATAGCTAACGAGCAACACACTCTCCTTTAGTAAATAAGCAGCCTCGCAGCATTAGACTCTCTGAGGTCAGGGAAAGCGAGCACTTCCCTCAGACTCAGACCACCACACCCTCCTCCTTCACCTCACCACCCTCCAACCTCCAGCTGTGGGGATGCTCACGACAGAATCTTTGATCGCATACGTTGTTAATTAGACAGCACTAATTAGCTGCCCAGGCCTTTCACCAGATGCCCTGAGGAGAACTGCATGGCCCAGTCTGACATACTATAGAAGATACTCACAGCACAGCTTGTTACTTCTAATAAGGTCCCTATCTTACTATGTCAGAACCATCTGTGGTTGAGCGCTTGATTGTTGTTTTTATGTCCTCCCTCTTTTCCACTTCTGAAAAACACCAAAAAGCTTTTAAATAAAAAAAAATATATAAAATGTTGAATATTTAATCTCTACTGCCTATAAAAAGTGTTCCAGTAGAAACTACATTGAAGGAAAAATTCATGCATACATACTAACAATGATAACATTTCAGTAATGCTGTGGTTTCAGTGACTACAGGTTTTAACTGATTGAAACAGACCAATATAGACTGAACTATTCCTTAAAGCAAGAATAGATTTATGTAAAGCTTTTATTAACATATGGTGATTGTTTTTAATAATAATAATTTGCAACCACTGCCTTCATGTCAATGGACGTCTCTTCTTTAGTCTGAATAACCTAAAGAATGATGTGACTTTTTTATAAAGGTACTTTGAGTACTGATAAGTGTTGACATCACAACAAGATAATATAGAACCTATTCTGTCAAAAATACAGGAATCAGTCATTACAATAAAACCAATCATAGGTGAGGTAAATTGCAATGGCACCTGTCAAGGACTGGGATATATTATGCAGCAAGTAAACAGTGCTGAAAACTGGAAAAATGTGCCAGTGTAAGAATTGAAATGACTTTGACAGTAGCCAAATTGTGATGGCTAGATGACCTAGTCTTAGCATCTCCGAGATGGCAGGTCTAGGGTGTTACCAAAAGTGGACCAAGGAAGGACAAACAGTGAACTGATGACAGGGTCATGGGCACCCAGGGCTCACTGAGCAGCAAATACTAGTCTGTCTGGTTAAAGCCCGCAGAGGAGCTGCTGCAGCTCAAAGTTATTGCTGGCAGAAAGAGGACAGAACACAAAGTGAATTATGGCTTGCTTAGCGTGGGGTCTGTGTAACTGCAAACTGGTCAGGGTGCCCATACTAATCTCTGTCCATTGCTGAAAGCACCTACAGTTGTACAGGAATAGCATAAGAAACATGACTTGGTCTCCACATTCCCCATATCTGATTGAACTGGGGAAATATATATTTATTTATTTTTCCCTAAGAAACACCATTTACTCCTTAGTCTATATGCCCTATATGGACTATATTTTTAGAAATGGATGGTTTTGAATTTATTTAGCACTTGAATACAGCCAAGCAGTTTAGCTTCACCCATCCATGGTGAAGTTATAAATTACTGTCAGGTACAGGCCACTGCGGTTTAGTTTGGTTATAGAGACTTTTATTATGAACTGTATCTAGAGTCACGTTTGTCAGCTGTCCCGTGTTTAGTTTAAGTGATTGGGTTTAATGATTGCTTTCCGTCCGAGTCTTGTATGTATTTAAGTTCTAAGAGTTTTTGTATTAATTGCTGGTCAATCCTCAGAATTACCCTCATGCTCCCTGTTCCTCATGTCTCCTCTGTTTTATGTATGCTTTGTGTTTAGGCCCTCGTGCCTTTTCTGTTATGTTTGTAGAGTCTGTGTTTTGTAATAAAACCCACAAAAGGGAACCTGCGTCTGTACGACGTGACAATTAAATCCTGCTTTTTGAATGAGCAGCCACCAGAACAGAGGTAATATCTCACATATCTCACACTTTAAAGTTGTTACGAGTGTAAATGGTGAATAGAGGTTGACTTGTCCAGGTTGTTTCTTTGTCTTTCGCCCTGTGAGTGCTGGGTGAGGTTCCAGTGCCCTCCATGACACTGTTTAGAATAAGCAGCTCAGAAAATGAATGAATTAATCAGTTCGTTTATAAATAGGGGTTGAAAATGTTTTTAAAAATTATTACAATCAGGGTTCTGGTGAATAAAAGCACAAAAATAAAATCCCAATGTGGGATATAAGCCATTTAAAAATATTATGTTATTGCAAACCTATACAGACAACAAGCTAGTTAAAATATTTTGAAAAGCCAGTTGTCCCCAAACTCTGGACAGGCAGTGTATTTCACCTGTGGCCACAATCAAAATTGGGGAAAGAAAAAGAGTGAATGAGTTCAAAATTAGCACCGGCTCTATCTTTCTTAATCACTATCATGTGCCTTGTGAGATAACATCAGAGCAACCGTGCTGACTTCAGAAACATCATCCCCTTAGGGCAAGCTGTGGTCCGCAGTGGTAAAAATAGAGGCAAGTGTGTCATGTGACTCTTCGTTATCCCAATGCGGTCTTTCAGCACCCTACAGTGCTGAGGTTGCGTGTCACTTCCCATCTTCCAGGAGGACTCCGGTAAATAATGAATCCAGCCCCACTCTGCCGCTTCCGATTATTTAAGTACAGCTTAGTACGGACCCAGTGAGATGGGAGTGACAGAGAGAGAGAGAGAGAGAGACATAGCCAGGAGGAGATAGGAGGGAAAAGGGAAAGTGAGAGATTATAGAAAATAGAAAAGTAATAAGAGGTGTAAAGATAAGGTCTAGAAAAGATCCGGAGACAACTGAATTAAAGAAGGACCCAGAGAGAAGCCTCTGTGACATTAATTGCCGAATGAAAATAAGCCACTATTTTCATACAGCCATTAGTACTGGAGAAGCTTCCTTGCATTTCCATTGTAAATTAACATGCAAATTATAGTCAAAGCTTCTGTTTGAAATAACAGAAAGACTACAGTGGGTTTTTCCAAAGCTGGCTCACACACAAACGTTTGTGATCATGTTTCTGTCCAGACTATAGGAACGCTCCAGTGGTCCAAGAACATGCCACTAGAAAGCCTAATATGAGGCACTCATAGTCCTTAATTGCTAGCCCTAGAGGCTGAACTAGTCTGATTTGAACACAGAATGCTGCAAAGGTTAGAATAATAAAAATACATAAAATGCATCCATGTCTTTAGCTTGAAAACAACAAGAGAAACATTTTTTTTCCATTAAGAGAACTGATAAAAAATAAAAAGTATTTTAACCAAAATTCCTCTCTCTCAATCAGAGCTAAAATATGTTTTTATTATTTTTTATCAAGATATTAAATTCTCCTGTTTGAGTTTAAGAACCCTGACCTCTATTCATATGTAACTAAAACTATTGGAATATCAATTTTTAATGGAAAATTACATTTTTAATTGAAAACTACTGGAATTTGAATTTTTAATACTAAAAGTATATATTCACAATGATTAGACCTTTCCTTTCTTCATAAGCCAGCCTCACTAAGAGAAAATCATTGACAAGGAAAAAACTGCACTACACTGACCATAAGAATATTTATTCCATACAGAAGTGTTGGGTGTTATTCAGCTACACTAGTGGCATCATTTTTTGATGACCCTTAAGGTCCATAATGTCCCTGAGCTTGTTAAAACACCAGTTTTATATCGTCTCTAATCTTTATTACAAGTTTAGAGTTTAGATTTTTGCACTGGAGCAGCAACAGTGTAGGCTGCCAAAGCCTGTTCAGGCAGGATTTATGGGCCCTAATCTTTACTTCAGGAGCACAAATAAAAACCATCTATTATTCATGTGGACTGATTTAGCAACACAATTCAAACAGGCAGCGTGCATCTGTGCAAATGTCTAACATCTATTAGAATTTTTCACTCCATCCCTCAGCTTCCCTCTTTCCTACAGAGCAATGCCCTGTTTAAATCAGTTACAACTAAATGGAGTGAAATAGCCACATCCATTTACTTGTAAATGATAATGAACACATATGAATTGCAAATTAAAGCTGCTTTTAAACTTATGAAAGTGTAGTACAACCCTGTGAACGTGCTGCAAAATGTGTTTGAAGGAGAGTGGAATCGGTATGATACACTTTTATTCTTCCTTATCACACTAAAAACTAAATTAATAATCATGTCATTATAGAGGGAGGATAACAGAGAAGAATAATACAAGCCATGGAGCCTTCAGCATGACTCTGCCTCATGACTGAAAATTAAGACTAACTTGCTCTTGGGCCTTTACCATACATTAATTCATTATTCCTCCTTTATTGATCGTGTTGGATTATGGCAGTTACTGCAATGCCTGGCCAGTCTAGTGGCAAAAAAGAAAGAAAGTAATGTGTCAACAACCCGCACTGCTCCACTGGAGGAAAATGATTACATGCGACAAACCAGATAATTAAGGATTTGTAATGATCTCTGGGCATCCAGATGGAATTTGAAATGAGAGCCCAATTTTTCATTTGCACCCTCTGAAGCTCCCATTTCCACATTTAAGGGCTGATATTTCTGTCCTTCAACAACCACCACATAGGGGGTAATTGGACAGGCATGCTGCGGATTTCATTAGCTCATTATTAAGATGGCGACACAGCATTAACATTACACATCCAAGGAGTCAGACGTGTTCAAAATGGCTTTAAACAATCTTGTTAACATATGAAATGAGTGAAAATTAAAGTTCAGTTACTCGTGCAGTGCATTCAAATAACAAGGGCTGGGGGTCTCAAAAACTGTTTCACAGACAGCACTTAAATTCAAGCTCATCTTAAATACCCTTCCGATATATATAAACTTGTATTAGGAGCTACTAAGAAGACCCTTTAAAACTGTTACGCATGTTCTGACAAAAATTATGTAAGAGAATATATGTCAGAGTAACTTCTTAAGTTTGCGTTTGGTCACCTCAATTAAAAAGATTTAGTTCACTGATTCCATTTCCGAACCTCATCAAGGTGACACAGCCAGGTAGGAATTGACGCTGGTATTGAACTGACTAGTGCTTGAGAGAAAAGCCTTGAAAGAATGAGGCAAGTCATGCAAACACTACATTTCCAAAAACACGGCCAGACTGGCGCTGGTGATGCAACGTGGTCAACCAGACAAACAACCCTGGCCCACTCCCAGCCCAGAGCCACGGGGATAATGGGAAAAGCAATCTTCTGAATCAATCAACTGGAACCACAACTGAGAAATCCAGCACACTGAGAAACATGCAATTATACCCCAAAAATAAAGAGAACAAATATTATCTCTCAACACAGCAACATCTAAACATCTAAAACAGACAGAATCAACCATAAATCAGTTTGCATGATGAATTGATAAATAAGGAGTGCACACACACACACACACACACACACACACAGACTAACAGTAACAGAGTTCACTAGGAGCAACCTGGCACCTACAGAGATAAAAGAAGTAGAGCATATGCACAAGCCAAAAAAAGCAGGACAATGTAGCTCCAGAGGGGAAAAAGGCAACATGAATGATTCAGTAGAGGTAGTATGCCAGTAAAGAGTGTTCTCAGCTCATATCACTTCCCTTTATTCCTAATGGAGGGGTCTAACCGAACATTTGCCAAAGGTCTGTAGTCTCCTAGCTTTAAATGCCCTGTTACAGCCTGGATGACACTCAAAGGCAGAAACTGGAGCAACACAGTGAGACACCATTATAAGCAGACTGGTTAGGTGTACAATGTGTATTCCACATATAGAAGATATTTTTAAAAATCCAGATAACTTATCTGCATGAGGTGGATTTGCATTTTTTCATTTATATGTATGAAATGTCAGGACTGGGAAATAAACTTGTAGGAAGAAATCATTTTTGGTCAACAGACCAATTTAAAGAAGCAGTCCCACAGAAACAGTGAGCCTATTTTTAGTCCAGCATTTCCTCTTCAGTGCTCTTTCCACTTTCTGTAAACTGTGTCAACCTATTCTCTATTGTAGTGGAAAGAAACAGCTGGATCGCAATAACTGTTTACTTTTAAGATTATACATAGCATAGCACGAACAGTCAGCATCTGAGGCCATATGGCCATCTAAACTCATATGGCTTTACTGAGCCTTTAATTTAATGCGCACAGTGGGTATTGTTCAGAGTGGCCAGTTCAGAGCTCATATGTGGACATGCATCTACTTTAGAAATAATAGTCTTTAGTCAGTTTTAGTCAAATTCTAAGTTGACATATTACACAGCATTGTGGAGTTTAGTGAAATTGATGACAAACGTCCTAGTTCTCCTAAAGCAATAGTTTTTAGGTCTGTATCTTAATAAGACAAACAATATGGGGTTTTTTTTCTTAGTCTTTTTCTTGCTGGGATTCCTTCAAGGCCCCATTCTTGGCTGTGGTATTACTAGAGTTTGTACTTACACTCTCCTGATGTGAAGGTGAACATTTTTGTACCTGTAACTTCTGTTCTGCATTTTTGCAAACAACTCTCTGCTGCTAGAATACAGTACCAATACTGTGTTCATTCAGACTCTTTTTTTTTCTTGTACTCTCTTTCATCCTGTCACTTGTGGTCTTGTGGTGTTCTGTTCTGTTTCTGTTTCTCTTTCTCTTTCTCTTTCTGTTCTTGGGTTGCTCCATGGTCCTGGAGGCATGTTGTTTTGTTTCACTGTGTACTGCGTGTATATGGTTGAAAGGACAAGAAAACCTACTTGACTAGACTATTCTCTGAAAATGATAATCTGTATCTCTCAAACTATTGTGTACACTTATAGATGTTAGTCAGCGGTGTTACTTACTTAAAAAACTTCAGACATACTCCAAAGATGCCACAACCATTCATTACTGAAAGAGGTTGAAATGCCAAGTTGCATAACTCTAGTGTCGTGTTCTATAGTTGAGTTCACTCTAAAGAAGCTGATTTATAATTTTAGACTGTGATCAAAACTTGACTCTACAAAACAATGTATAGTTTAATTGCTAATAAGTGTTTGCAATTCTAATAAGTGCAGAAGTCTTCAATGTGTTGAAGAGTCTATAATTATTTACTTTGTGATGATGGAGCGTGATTAAATACCATTGGAGTTGAAGTGGGATTTATGATCCAGACCTAATAACCCAACATCAGTATCTGGCCTCACTAATGTTTTTGAGCATCCTGTACCCGAACCATACCCATGCTGTCACAGCTCTGCTTGATGGCAGGGCTGAAAGTGGGCCACAGCCGAGCCGACTGTGCCGCTACTTTCTGATAGGTCGAAATGTTATCACAACATGGATAGAGGCCATTTTTTTATTACTGTCTGTGCAAAAAAAACAACAACAATGGAGATACAAACTAGCAACTGGGAAGTACAAGTACTTGATAAAGTACAAGTACCACTATCTATTTGGGCTGAAGATAAAAGTTTTCAATAGTGCTAATACATTAATCTTTATAGCTGTGTGAAACGCAAAGGTGTACCAGGACATCACAAACAAGTTAGCTGGATCAGATATTTGTTGCATGGCAAAAAGAAATAAACAATTAATTAATAAACTAAAAGTCAAACAAGACTATAAATAAGAAAAGACCTCAGTAACAAAAGCAGCTCTGAACACTTTACACTGGTACTACTCCATGGGCGAGGTTTTGGAACGACCATTTACTGTGAGAAAAGAATGGCGCTCCCAACACATCAGCAACACCATTACTGGGCTAAAAGATACAATGGATGGATAAAAGTCAAAGCATGCTGCAAGTTCCAGTGCCATCACAGTACAGTTGAGGTACAGCACAGTTCCTGTATGCCTTTGGAAGAGTGTCTTAAGAATGCAATCGAATCCTCACAGTAATGTTTCAGAGCGGAGTGTATATCATTCACTTAATACTAGAGGTTGTTACTGCAGTAAGCTCCTTGATTTAAAAATTCTGCAAGAGGAAGTTAACAAATCTTTGAACATATGGCGTATATTGCAAGGTGTAATTATAATCATGAAAGCAATATAATGACAATATGGCATGTTGTCCCTATAGTACAGTCTTTTATTATAGTGCAATAATATTTAACTAAAATCTTAGGGAGAACAATGTAAGATGAGTGATGTTACATGACATACTGGTAAACCAAAGGTTTCGCTGCCCTCATATACAATATGAGGTATGTATAATATTTATTATTTATAAGGTATGGTGTGGAATATCCTAAGAGTGGAACCCTTTTGTAGATTTTGGTACAGGGTGCTGAAATGGGTGTATGATCTAGGGCGAGCAGCAGTCTTGTGAAGTTGAAGTGAATGGGTATCTCATTTTATCCTTTTTATCTTTTCAAAATGGGTGTAAACACAAGCTCCAGCATCTTTTTTTTCAGATTAACAGGGTCACATTACACAGCAGAATCCACAGAGAGAATAAAATGACAGATTCATCATGAACTACAAGAGAAAGACGAAAAGTGACATGTTCAGACGGTGACGTGAGTGATGGACAGTGGGGATTGTGACAGCTCCTCTACCCTCCCTCACCCCAGGGGAAGCAGGAGATTATGAGAAAAGATCATCTCCACAGAAAATCCATTTTTCTTCCATCATCAAAAACTCATCTTATGCTTCTGTTCCACCATATTTCCTGTTCCATCAAACTTTCTTTTACCTGACACTAATCTTCAAATTCTGATGAAACCTGGAAGATTTAATATTATTCATTTTATGAATTCTAATGTTCTAATTCTAATGTTATTCATGTAACATTTATCTAATCTCTTGAACAACATGGCATAACATGAGAATGATGCAACTTAAAGCGTTCATATTACGCAAAACCAAGATTTTCCCTTTTTAAATAAAATAAGAGTTGGATGTAATATGGAAACACAGAAGTGTTCCCTATCACATCTGTGCCGCCTCTGCTACACCCTCAGCGGTCAAACTCACCGAGTTCTGAGCTGGGGATTCCCTGTCACGTCACCCCCGTCTACGTCTTGGTATGTTCCGGCATGTAACGTATGTGCGTTGCTGGGCAACCCACCTGCCTCCTGTCAGCCCTTGATCACCTGATCTGCTTCCCTCTTGTTCCCAGGTGTCTTGTGATCAGAGCTTGTGCCAGGATAAGTGTTTGTGATTTGTCCTTGTGTTCATGTTAAAAGTCCCAGCCAGTCCAGAAGCCGGCATGTGGTCAACGACATGATTCTGGCGCTCTCTCGTGTTTGGTCATGCATGCGAGCTCCTCGTGTTTGACTTGGCTGTGTGTGTATGTCTTGTTTCATAGAGCAACCAGCGAGGCTGAAGCGTCCGTAAGCTGGTGATACTGGTAGAGGCTCCACTAGGAAGGAGGGCCTCTTACTTCAAGTCTTCCCGTGGCTCCCGTGTTGGAGCGAACCCTGTATGCTTTGATGTGGTTAAAAAAAAATGCCTATTTTTATAGTGTAAACCCTAAATATGCCCCCAGATATGTTCCCAAAACACTTTAATTTCATTTTAAACTCAGCTTAATACAATAACCTGAAAGAAAATGTAAAGGTAAACCCGTATTCGTACTGTACAGTTTACACTCAACTCCCGCAGTGCTAGAATGTAAAATACCAATGTTAGCCCTGTATAGACAGTAATACAGTAATAAATTCATTTAATTTACAGTAA
>JBBIGA010000153.1:9198728-9220402 GCA_037576975.1 Alestes dentex | reverse complement strand
AGTGGCCAGAAGTCTCCAGACTTAAACCCCACCGAGCTGCTTTAGGATAAACTGGACAGAAGAGTGAAAGCAAAGCAACCTACAAGTGCTGCACGCTTATGGGAACTGCTGCAACAGTTGGGAAGAACTTTCTGCAGAATGAACAATGAGACACTGAACCGCTTGAATTTCAATGAAATAAACAGAAAAATTGGGGTGTTCTAAAACTTGGACAAATTGTCCATTGCAAAAATTGGTTCACAATAATATTTTACCCCTGAAAATTTGTGACTCTTGCACTGGAAAAAGCCACACAAGTTGCACACATTGCACCAGAATACAACATGTGAGAAAAATATTGCACAGAAGAGGAATATTGCACATAAGAGAAACTTCCACTTGTAACTTCCATTATAACTGCTTATTAATGATTTATAAACTTACCTGGTAATAAATATATAATTACCTGGTAGTAAATCATTTATAAACCCTTTATAAGGGTAGTTTTATTGTAAAGGGTTACCCAATCAGTTTCTAAACGGCTGTTATTGTGTGCACTATGCAGCAGAACCAAAAGCATACTTGGAGAGGCATGCTACAAGAATGTAAGACTGATTCAGAATGTAATGAAGTACTGATTCAGCTGTTTCCTGCCATTAAGAAAATCTTTTAGGACTTCATGTACTGTTTTTTCATCTGATATGTTAAGGAGAAAACCTGACAGCTAGCCAGCACAGCAGACAAGCAGCAGTTTTATTCCCCTCAGACTCCCACCTTACAGATCAGCTTATCCTGTCTGCCCTCCACCACATAGCCCACTTAACCTCTACACATACAGAGCCAAAAGAAACACCTTTCCCTGCACAGACGGAACATGCTGCAGAACCCAGAATAGCGAGAATAGCTCCAAGCTGGTGAGCAGATGAATAGCTTCATACTGGATAGAGGAAGAAAACAAAAACAATGAATCATTTTGTTAGGAACAATGCTAAACCAAAACCATAATCACCCTTAATTGTTCCAGAACAGAACCATTATTTTTGAGATCTAAAATACCATTTGCTAACATTATTTTTTAAGTGTGTGTATCCCACAACTTACTCAAATGTCTTTGGATCAACACCATGTGTAGTATACTTTAATCCACGCTGTGCAGTGGGCTGACTGTAAATGATTTAAGGAGGTCGATATAGTCAGTAGTTACAGCATCTTTTTGACTACATGATTCATGGATGAACCCAGGTTTACTAAACATTTTCCCATTAAAAAATATATGTTTAACATAAACAATATGCATTACCAAACCTGTTTGTTATGCTGAATGTATATGCTACCATACCAATTTTCTGGTAAATAATTGTAGGCTATTCCATGCTGCATTATTCTGAATCAGTGTATTAATTTACAAACAGTAAAATCCAGAGTCTATGTGAATATTTCTTTAACAGTGTAAATACAATTACTGAGTTTTTATTGTTTTGTTCTAGGCAGTTCAGAAACATTAAAATAATAATAATAATAATAATAATAATAATAATAATAATAATAATAATAATAATAATAATAATAATACACACATTGTAATGTCAGCCAGGATTTGTGGGGACTCTTGCTTTGACACTAGGTGTGGTCTCCTCCCTGGTGGGCTTTAGGAATAAGGGTTCTCAGCCAGCCAGGGATTAAAGAATAATTATGTTTGGGTTGTTTTTGGTTCATGCACTTTTATAAATAGTCTGTCTACTTTAGTTCTAGTTGTCTGTTCTCCCTCAACTTTACCTTAGGTTGTGTCCGTTCAAGTTCTACCTTTGTTTGAGTTTTGGCCCTTGTGCTTTCTTTGTTTTATATTTAGAAGAAAACCAAATCATGGAAATCTGTGCCTGTGCCTCCTTCCTGAACGGGCAAAGCCTGAGCATGACACACATATATGTACATACACACTCACATACAATTACACAGTAAACATAGAGAGAATATTTTGTTTTTTATCCATTATTATAAAACTATAAATAAGAGACTTAGTTCCACACACCAGTCTCTGCTTGTAATTGTTGGATTCTGTCATCATCACCTAATTTAATTTAATGAAGTACTGATTCACTGAGACAGGTATGGGATAGTATTTAAAAGCTGAACTTTTAGGACTTTAAGGGGAGAGTTGGAAACACACTTTCTTCCTTTTTTTTTCTTCCTCACACTCAGTCTGTCCATCCATCCATCTATATGCTGAGAAATTCTTTTGTTAGAAAAAGATGAGTAGAAGGACCAGCTATTAATTCCTTCTTAGTTTTTTCAGTCAAAGCAAACAGCTCTGAGGGTCAGAAAAATAGACTCTTTGGTCACTGCTATTTGGATTTTTTTATTGGCAGCATGTTGTTTATTTATATTTTTAAATTGAGATTTCTTGTGCTCTTAAAGATATTTGCACAGACACTGCATATAACAGAGGCTTTGGCCTCTGGAAGCTCCAGGGAGTGTGAGGGGAAAATGGGTCATCTCTCATCTGCCCAATTCATTATTTACCTAACAGAAATGGATAAAATGTGTCTGCTGACTTCAGCAAAACTGCTGAACACAAACCTTCACGCGCAAACTTTGAACACTAAAGACACGATCACTAAAACAGTTCAGCCTTCTCTTACAGAAGGCCTTGGATAGGCATATACACACACACACATCCACATGTGTATTACTGTATATCAGTAATACTACACATACACGTAACTGTAATCATTATGTGATACTTATCACAAAGTGATAAATACATGCAGCACACACACACACACACACTAAACAATGTAGTTATTTCCTCCAAAATCTTCTCTTTCTCATTGTCTCTCACAGACTGAAGCTGAATGAAAGATACAAATCTTCCAACAAATGTGTTGGAATAGAGATATTTATTTTTCCTCAGGTTGCAATATCGACTAGTCATACCTCTCACATGGCTAGTGTTATGCACACTGACTGTATACAACATCTGCCAGTACCAGCATTTAGCCCCACGTTTCAAGGCACTCTCAGATAGATAGAATACACATTCATAATCTGAATGGTTTACTGTATCTATCAAGACTATCTGTTTAGACACTTTTCAGGCTCAGACAGATGACACAACAGACGTCTATTCTCTGTTCACTTTTTCTGCTTTTGCAGATGTACTTTCTCTACTCTAACTCTTTCCTTTGCTGCTGAAAGAGCAATTCTCAGTCTCCTCAGTCGCAGTAATGGTCAGAATGACAAAGTTCCTTTGTTCAGCTTATTAGCGAGGAAGTGGCCAACATCCAGCGGAGGTCTTGTAAATCTAGTGAAAGACACCCGGTAGGGTGGTGGAGGGGGTTGTGGTGTCAGGATTCTGCTTCTTCTTTGCATTTAAACCAAGACCTCAGAAACTAAAGAAAAGAACACAGTTTGTACTTACTATAAACAACTAGTCTGTGCAATGGATTCAAATATTCAAATATCAATCACCCCTGTAGTTTGCAAATCAGTAGTCATGGGTACAGTGCACTACCATATGCCATACACAGTTGGTACCAAAGCAATGCCATAGAAAAAAACACTTTTGTTTAAATAATGGGGTGGTAGTCACCTAGTGGGTAAAACACTTGCCAGTCAACCAGATGACCACAAAGTTCCAGGTTCAAACCATTGTGTCCTTGAGCAAGACACTTAACCCTGAGCTGCTCCAGAGGGACTATTCCTGTAACTAATGACTGTAAGTCACTCTGGATAAGGGCATCTGCTAAATGCCACTTCACCTTTAAATAATCAGTACATAATTTAAGAATTACCAGAGGAAAAAAAAAAACATAGACTCCTACACTCCAAACATATTAGGCTGTTTAAATAATTGTCTGTGGTGGTTGTCCAGCGAGATTAAACAAATGCTTCAATAGTTAAAGGGTGGCTAGTATGGTTACATTTGATTGTTATCATGATAAACTTTGACACAAAATGGTTGCAAAATTGGTCATATGGTGGCTTTAGTACCAACTTATAAAACCTCACATGTCACAGAATTGTGATGCTATATTTTGCCACATTACCCACCCTCAATTCAAATGTTGTCCAAAGTTGAATGTAGGATATTGACTCTATGTTTAAAAAATCAAATAATAAATCTTTATTTTTTTTATTTGGTGTGGCCAAAGTTCTTATTTAAATAACCCAAATCTGGGACCCCTGTCTGCATGTCACAGACCCCTGGGAGTCCCAGGACAATTCTCAGCACTGCTATGAAAATGATAGTAATAGGCAAGTATGAGCATCAGCTGTATTTCTCCAGGTTTAAACACTATATACACTTCTTGACATTTCTCACTTGTTAGTAAATTTTGGCAGTCTACAGTTACAGGCACCCTACTATACTTTGGTTCAATTTCTGAGGCAGGACCACTATACATTACATATATGTTGGACTGCAGGACTGTTCTCAATCCAGCACTGACACCTGTACCAATGTGACACATTCTGGTTGTCCTTCTACTAATACATTAATATATGTGGTAGATAGCGACTAATAAATTGTACAGCAAGTGGGCTACAGCCTGTAATTGTAAATCTATAAAATACACCTATATGTACCCATGATAAAATGGCCAGTGCACACCGGTACTACTATGTAGGTGTTTCAGATAAACTGGCATCTCACTGTTCGCCTCACTTAGAATGATGGTTTAAACAATCCTTGAACCTAGAGGAGCAAAGAAAGTCCTCAGTCCAGAGTTGAGTCCCCTTGAGTCACTTAAGCCCCTGCAAAAGTTCAACTCTCTGGTGCACTAATGGCCAAAGGCTAAGGCTTCAGTGCTCTTTCAGAGCTAACCTTTCCTTTCAGAGGCATTTCACTAGGCTTTCACTGAGCCTCGTTCTCACAGTGAGGATACCACAAAGAGTGAATGCTGAGGGAACTGGCAGCCATTGACCAGGGCAGATAGAGCACAGAGAGAGGTCTGTGAGTGACAGCTCTAAGATAAAAGCTGCTCAGGTAAGGCAGAGAGAATAAGGATACTTTCAGAGACAGAAAAGGGCTGATGGGTATTATGTGTGCCTGCATGAGGCAGAATTCATGCAGAGAGAAGAACGCAAGACACCTGCTAGAATGTCTCACTGGTTTCTGTAATTTCATCCAAACTGGGACTGGTGCATAAGGTGCGACTGCATTTTGGAATAAGAGTATATGCAGGGTGCATGGCCACTGCTTAGTGTGTTTGCAAAGCAGAAAAGTATGTTTGTGTGTTGGTGTCTGTGTGTGAGAGCCGTCCTGCTGGCGTGACTCATGCTTTATTCAGGGCATGCTCTGCAGGGGGCATCGCTTCAGCTCATCAGCACAGCCGCCCAGCTGCTAAAACTCAGAGGGAGGCAAGCTGTCTGTGTCATTCCAGCATCGGGGAAACCAACATTCAGCGCTAAACGCTCCCGCATGTCAACGCTAGCGGTGCTGCAGGAGTGCTAAAACATTTGCAGGTTGTGCAATAAGTGAAAGGGTGTGGTTATGTAAATAAGAGAAGAATTTCACCAGGTGGTGGCTGATCAGATTGTGGAAATGTGGGGCGATAACTGTTTTTGGCCCAGCTCATGTCACGCACATAGTCAGGCTAAATCCTGACATTAGCACAGGGAAACGCTGTTAGCATTGAGAAAAGTCTTATAAAGCAGAAAGTGAATACATACCATATTAATGTACCCAGTGTGAACATTCAGCAGGAGATAATTACATCAAAAAAAAATCATAGCCCTGGTGTTATCTCCAAAGCAACGCACCTGCTCGTAAACGGTGGTTGACTATGTTTTCTGGTTAACTAGTTATTTGTTTAAGTAGCTAAGTATTCACGTATTTCTTGCTTTTTGGGTGCTTAGGAAGGCATGAGTGAAATGACAAAATCTAAATAAAATCATATCATTAAACTTTAAGACATTTTTACGATACACAATATGCTTCACACTGGAGAACAAGCACTGTGTACAAAAACACTTTCTTCGGCAGACACACCACAGGCCCGTAGCCAGGGGGGGTTCGGGTGGTTCGAACGACCCCCCTCCCCCCACAGCCAAAGGTCCCAAATTTGTTCGTTTTTTTTTTTTATTCTTCTTTTAAATAATGATGATTAATAATTGTAATCCCTCAAAAAAAAACTAAACCAAACAGAAGCTCTAAAAACCACTTCTGTGATTCTCCTTGATGGCACGCGACATATAACAACCCACTGCGCAGCAACTGACTTTTTTTTTTGTTTTTTAATCTGTGAGGCGGCATCCTACATCCATATAATATGGGGCGAAAAGAGCAGGAGAGACGGAAGAGAAAGAGGGCAGCAGCGTCATTATCGCAGAATATCGAACACATGTTCAAAAAGACTGCCAAACAGAGTAAAGCTGTTATCCCTCAAGATCTGATAGCTAACGTTAGCCACGTGGTAATAATCGTCAACCGCACAGTACGCTGAATGGGAGTCGGAAGCAAAACGAATGTGGGTGGGTCCTCCCCAGAAACAATTATTGGAGTATATGCCTTTTTCTGTTGTATGGTACCATTTATTGCCTCCATCCAGTAACCTGACAACACTACAAAAGACGGTTATTATAACGCGATTCTAGTGGCGTAAGCAGTAAAACGAATAAGTAGGATGTTTTGACGCAAACGACCCGAGTTCGCGTCTGCCTGTTGCCGAAATCAGTCTTTTGCTTTTTCACATCTCATTTTACATCAGAAAGGCATTTGTTTTCAATAAAAATAAAAATGAAGGAAATGATCTAAAAGTTTGAATAAACTATCGAGAAGGCTTAGGTGTATCTGAGCAGCAGATTCAACATATTCTCCAAATTCCCAAGAAGACTGGAGCTGACCAGTGTTCTCATTCCTTAAATCCAAATACAGCAACAAGTGCAGAGACGATGTGATGAGAGAGCATGATGATGAAAGAAGTTGAATTTGTAGTTTAATAATAACAATAAGTAAAACCCCTTAAATATATTATGTTGTTAGTGTGGTTTTTAAACTTTTGAACTCTTTCTGTGTGTGAGTGTGTTTGTGTGTGTGTGAAAACAGTGTGAAAAAGTGTGCACATTATGATACGAGCAGACAGATTAAGATATCCAGCACAAATTATTGCAAAAAAAAGTCACCAAAATGCAGTATTTAAATCTCATAATGAAATACAAAACAAGTATGAAAATACAAAAGGTCCACTTTAAAAAAAATAAAAAAAGAACCCGCCCCCCCTTGCACTAGGCTGGCTGCGCCCCTGCACCATGGTAAACATAGTTAGCTAGCCAGCATGTTAAAACTGGGCTGAACCACAAAAAGCTCTGTTTTAACCATGTTATCCATTCTGTCTAGTAACTTTATTAAGTAGGCTGAGTAAGTGCACAAACCCACCCCAAACCTAGTAAGCCAGTACAGAGAACAGAAATAATGTTTTTCTTTTGTTTTGCGAGTATCCATTTGTTAGTGATCACATAAAGCCAACCAACTTTAGAGGCTGAGCCCATCCCCAGCTACAGAATGTATTCTGAGAAAATATGAATATGATTATTCTATTGTTTAATTCCAGAATTCATTTTAATTCTAAGGCTATTAAGAAATATCTGGTGCTATAATCCAAAAGCCCAGCAGTTTCCATGCCCCGGCCATTGGATTCTCCATTGTCCTGTACATGAGAATAATGTATCATATCTGCCAGCAAAAAATTTCTTTACATCAACATTTGTCAACATACTACATCGTGCTGAAAGGCGCAGTGGCCACAGAGGAATAGCACTAATTATTAATTACCAGACAGCACCACTGGTATAATCGCAATCCTCTTGTATCTATCTGATCATTGCAAGAAACAAAAAGAAATCAAAAGTTTAAAGAAATTCTCCAGCATTGTAGAACCTAATCTTCATTTCTAGCATCTGCATCTTAAGGTTGATTCAGCATCTACCTATTGGCTTCTATTAAAAGTGCATT
The DNA here is from genome assembly GCA_037576975.1 of Alestes dentex. NCBI lineage: Eukaryota > Metazoa > Chordata > Actinopteri > Characiformes > Alestidae > Alestes > Alestes dentex. The sequence continues at coordinate 9,212,472 of JBBIGA010000153.1, read as the reverse complement.
TGAACAGCTCAAGTCAACAGTTTCAGGTTTCAGTTCTTTTACTAAATAAAAGGAAATGTTAAAACAGTTCTCCACATAGAGCAGGCCATAAAGGGTTGGTTTTTATTCCAAACAAGCACCAGCAAGCCTGATTCCATTTGTTTTATCATTTGGTCTTAGTCTTTATCATGCAAGCTCCCACTGTGTTAGATTGAAAACCCGCAATCACACCGGCCTTTTGTGCACAAGGCTGGAACCCCCTGGTACAGAGATAGAGGTTTGACTGAAAATGCTGGAATAGTTTAAACTGGAACAATGAAAAGACATGAGAAATCCCTGCATGGACACAAAACAACACAAACTTAGACAGAAACATTTCAAATTACCACAAATGTAGCACTAAGAAAGCACAGTGAACCATTAGCTGACTAAATTCCTGCCCTAAAGCAGGTATGTTCTCATGAGAAAGGCCTGCTGCATGCCATGGCTACAGAAAACTAATATTCCTGCTCGGTGGCTCCTGCTGCTTTAGGCACGATGAATTCATTAACTGAAGATTGCCCATGTAAACCTCCTTTTTTTGCTCTATATTTGAAATTTGGGACAGGGAAAAATACACAAAACATACATTAATACATTGATTTTATATTGAATGAATTATTACAAATAGAATCTTAAAAAATTAAATAGATTAACTAATGTTCATTTTTTTTCTTGTACAACTAAAGTTTTGGATGACCATATCAGGTTTTATTCCCCTATTCCAGTTAATTTCACCTCTTTATCATTGTACTAATGGTAGTAATCATGTCTTAAAATAGTGGCTTTTACAGAAAAGGCTGACATCAACAAGTTTCTTTAATTGTATTGAGGATGTTAGAGCTTTTTCCTCAGCAGCGAGGCTCAGCGCTCTCTGCAGGCTGTCAGTCCAAATGAATCATTCATGTGCTTAACCAGTGTGAGGCCGGGTTCCAAGGCCATAACTGGGCTGGAGCCTCTGCTCTTCCACTTAACCAATAACAAAATGAGACTGCAGGGCAGCACGCCACGAGTTCAGGTGAGGCCAAATGGCAAGCCACAGTATGAAGAAATTTGCGAGGCAAAAACTGTAGAAGCCAGTGAAGCAAAAAAATGGACCAAAACCAAATATGCAAAACCAAGTATGTTATCCACTGACAATAAAAGATTATAATGAATCTACATTTCAGAGGAAAAACTCTTTTTGCACAGAACCTAACTGATGTTTTGTATGTGCTTCTTACCCTCTTGCGGAGGTTGCAGGTGAGGATGAGGTTGCGAGAGAAAGAGTTTGCAAAGGCCGTGTAGAACTCCAGCACCTTGAGCAGAGCCTCTCTTCTGATCACGTGAAGATCACAGTAGGTCAGCGCCCTCACGTTGGCACAAGCATGAGCGAGTGTAGTCTCCTTCCAGAACACGTCGCCAAACACATCGCCCTTACCTGGAACAAAATATAACAATATGTGATAAACACTGAGCTACATCACAATGAAATCTACACATTTACCACATAAATGGTACATTTACCATAGTGAGTGTCTTAGCAACTTGGCCAAAATGAATTGAATACAAGTTCCCACGGCAGAGCCTGCTAAATATTTAATGCTCAGTTTGCTTCTTTAGCTTTCCACTAGAGTGGCAAGCCGGATGTAGTAATAGACATTTGACATTTTGTTATTATTTTATATTATTTGCAAAATAATAATACAGAGGCAAAACTTAATACAATTTTTAAATAAATGGTTACAATTTTTAATTAAAGAATTAAAGGAATGGCTTGTCAATACATTTCCAAAAAACATCCACTTTCCCCAGACATCGTTGATCAGGATCCTAGATGATCATAGTCGATCAAGACAAAATTTTTAGTCTATGTTCAAATTTGTGCTTTTGTTTCTTTAGTGTAGAACTGGAGTCAAGAGGCTAACAGTGCTCAAACTGCATCCAGCTCTTCATTAAAGTGGTGTAGAATTATCGGTGTGCCTCAGATGCCTGAGGTCTGATCTGAAGTCTCTAGTTATTTAGAAGAGGATACTGATCTGAAAATTCTAGCTCACAGTAAGTCAATGTTGGGTCCTAAGTCACATTAATAAGTCTGTGTGACCTTAGTGAACAGCTGGATGTGAAGTTGAAGGAAGTTGAAGGAATTGACAGAACACATCTTACGGTACACTAGAGTTTGTCCATTAGCCTCATGGCTGTAATACCGAACTAAAAAAGCAGAATTGTGACTCCAAACATGTCCTGCATGATCAAGTACATCTGGAGAAATCTGAGTAATTTTTTTGCATATATGACATAAAATTTATAATAGACTTAACCTAGAAACTAACCTATTACAATATATACAATTGAATATTAATGATGTAATGGTTTCATTTACTAATATTTATCTTTTGGTTTGGTATGAAGGAACATGAGCCAGTGAAGCACTGTGTAGCTGCTCGTTGAGATTTTTATGATGAAGCATTCAGTAAAAATACTACATCTAAAATCGACTTTGTTTGGGCCAGGTCCTTAATCTGGTTTCCTCCAGCGTACACTGCTGGCTTTTGATGAGGGGCATCATTAGGAGCCCAGCAGGTTCAGAGTGGTGGGTTCAAGTAAACGCCTCGGGGATAATTAACACACAGCGTCTTATTTCATTTCATATTCATTACGGCAAGAGAGCATCTGATCTGATACTCCATTAGAGCAATGAGACTTTAAGTTCCTTTCTGCAGCATCTAATCAGACCTAATGTGATGTCATTGGATGAAAATGAGGGCGTCAGTGGAGGGCACGTCAAATTCTCGTGCTCACAAGCACATCAGCATTATTCAACTCATAAGAGAGATCACACAGTAATGCCCATTTTAATAGAGGAGGGAAGAAATATTTCTTATCATACTTAATATGTGCATTCCACATAGACAGTTTTAAAGAATTAGTCTGTTGTTCATTTGGTGTAGAGCTCTTAGCTGCCATTTTAATGGCCTTAATAATGCTGTTTTTGTAGGTAACAAATAAATAATAACAAAAACAACTGAACCAAATGAGACGAGCAAACATTCTTACACTGTCACAAAATCACCAGTGATGGTCATCGGTTTGGAAGGTTTGTTTTACTGCTTTATATTCCTCTGCCAGCAGATTCAAGTGTACAATCTTGACTACACTGGAGGCTCTGAAATATCCTATCACATCCATGAGAAAAAAATACAACTTAGAATGGCAGAAGCATCAGTCTGTGCAGTTCCATTAGAGTAGAATAATTATGTAGGGAGAGCAGGGAAACAAACCCTATACATAATTCAACAAGGGGCTGACTGTAGGTTTTACTTGGCTTAGAAGAAGACACAAGGCAGATAGAGCCGTGCATCAGAAAAAAGTGCACCATTCATTACTATCTGTAAGAGCCACCAATTTCCTTATGCTCTTTTTATACGGGAAAATAAAGAAACAACAGTTTTTAGTCTCAGCAGGGATTTGTTTGTCTTTTAGCACACAATAGCACCAGGTGAGTAATTACGCAGAGCTGAGCTTCCTTGAATATTATATGTGCAACAAGACAAATTCTCCATCTTGTTAGGACTCAAGGAAATGTAGCAAGCTTCCTAACAAGATTTTTCCTCTGCCGTTAAAACTCAATTAATTCATGTGCTGATCTAGGCACAGGGGACTGCAGCACTCGGCTTACACTTGGTAAAATACTTGGCGGAACACTGCAGTTGCAATCATCAGAGTCCAATAATTTTATTTGAAGGGGCCATGTTCTGCACTTTTCATGTGTTGTTTTCCTAAAGTCCCCTTTGCTGCAATAATAGCCTCTTCTGGGAAGTTTTTTTTTTTTTCACTAGATGTTGGAACATAGCAGTGAGGATTTGATTGCATTCCTAAACAAGATTGATAGTGAGGTCAGATACTGATGGATAGTTAGATCTGGATCTTCATATCCCATAGGCTATATCACTACAGAAACGGCAGTTCCACATCTCTACCGCCCAATATGGGAAGCCTTTCTACACTTCTAGAACCCTCAGGATTTGAAATGAAGACCTTAGGCTTGTGTGTGGCTTCTTTCGAGTATCAAATTCTAATAGTAGTAGTTAGTAATGGAGATTTTTCGAGCTATGTAAAACAGTTGAGCAATGGATGCAATTCAAAGTTGGGTTCACAAGATTTCACTACTTTGAAGGGTTACTTTTGGACATATGGAGTGTACACAATCAGACATTCCATTAAAACTACCGGCTCTGACCTGTCTAGGCATGGATTCCACAAGACCTCTGAAGGTCTGTAGTGCTGGCACCAATATGTTAGCAACAGATCTTTTAAGTCCAATAAATTCTGAGGTGGGGTCTCCATGAATAAGGGTAAAGGGGACGTTTGGCTGATGCTCTTATACAGAGCATCTTACAATCATTAGTTACAGGGATAGTTCCCCTGGAACAACTGAGGGTTAAGTGTCTAGGGCACAATGTTAGAAAGTGGGTGTTCAAACCTGCAAGTGGGTGTTCAAATACTGGAGTTCTGATTTATATTTCAAAAACAATAAATCAGAACTCCAGTATTTTAGGGGCAAAAGTGTGACCTCGCTTACCTAGAATGGCGATGACCTCGTCATCCTGAATGACTTCCAGCGACCCGGACACCACAAAACAGAGCGTGTCGACGCTCTCTCCGGCGTGGAAGATGAGGTCTCCGGGTGCGCAGTGTGTTGTCTGGAACTCCACCGCCAGAGAGCGCAGGCAGCCATCGCTGGCCAGCCGGAAGGCCGGGTGCTCATTAAACACCTGCCGGTTCAGGTGGACGCAGATGTCAGCCCGCATGTCTTTAGGACAGATGGACAGAACCTGTGCAAAGAGAGGAGGCAAAGCTATCACTGCACACAGCGCATGTGGTGTGTGTCACTCTGCGTATGCAAACGTGAAAGGATGAGACTCGGTGTCAGCATCGTGTAACGTCCAGCACCAGTCTTGCTGTCTAGACTTCAGCCGACTTGATACAATCTGAGGGGAGTCTAGAAAGAAACAATTCAACAAGTGTCTGGGTCGTAATATATGCGAGTCAAAAAATGTGCAGAGTACTGTGGTGGAGATGGAATACACGAAAAACAAACAGAAACAAACTCAATAAAAAACAGCACTGGCAGTGAATTTAGCTTCTTTTAGCATAGTTCATTATTTTTCCCATGCTGGAGAAAAAAAGAAACGAAATAAGAACTTGCTCAGCTGCTGCTGGTATTTGCAAATGTCAGTTTCTTAGCACACATGAATATTTCATTTTGCTGCTGTCTAGAGTTATAATTAAATTAAGTGTGAGCTGAAGGACCAACATACAACTTCCTTCCCTCCTCTCACAAAATAGAAAGTTATTATAGAAAAAAAAAAAACATAGGTGCAAATATCATCAGTAATCCTGCTGACTGAAATAGCTGGCCAAGACAAGACAGATGTGCGTCGGAGCAAATGAACTTTCATTTATCATTATGCAGGTGAATGATCACACTGATCACAACAAAAGCAAATATAACATGCTGTTATTGAGTTGTAGTATACAGCTTATTTAGCACATATAAGCCATGCATCTGCAACAACCCCTGATATTGATCCACTGCACCAGAGTCAGGTCTCTGCTGTATTAGTTCACTGTAAGATGTTTGATGTTTAACCCTCGTTGAAGTCTGTGTCAAGGCCTGTAAATTTCCTTTAAATTCCTTTTAGTGATTTATCCAGACATGATCCACCCCCCTTGTCTCTTTGGGCCCTTAAAGATTGATCTGCTAAATGCTCTATGCTGGCACTGGTGGACAAAATGGTGGAAACCCAGAGGAAGACGGAACAAAAGATTCAATAACAGAATGCCTCTATACCAGCGCTGTCTATGCTCCTGCTCCTAGAGATCTTATTATAGCCTGTAGAACTTAGCCCCAGTAATGCCTCTAATAATTTCCAAACAAAAAATATTCACAAAGAGAGTCTCATTTTCAATGTATATGTCTTTGCACTGATATGTGAATGTATTTTTAATATATACATACATATCTGCACTGTCTGTGTTCCCAAAATGAAAACTGTCTGAGGCAAGTAAAACAACTTTGAATGCTAGTTAATAGAAGGAGAATTTATTCCAAGTAATTTAAATCCATTCAGCATGACATATAAGGTACCAATTGTAAAGAGCAGCATTAAATGGTGTTTTCAAATGGTGAAAGAGATAGGAGATCTTGATTGACTCAGATCAAAATCCACATTCGGATCCAAAAATCTCAGGTTCTAGAATACCCAAATTCACTGTCTGGTTAGGAATGTACAAACTGTACATATTCTGAGAGATTTTACAAAAGGATTTCTAAATACATGGCCCAAATATTGCTCTGATAAAAAAAAAACATTCTCTTGATTATTCATCCTACACAGGGCAGGAGAGTTGTAAAGTTTGATTGCAGGATGTGAGAATGTCCTCCTGTAGCACACCTGTTGCTGACTGTTTGTATATCAGTCTGAAGCTGAAAGTGTTACCCTGCTTGATGTGACAACATGTAGGACAGGTTGTCCATGGTGTGCAGCACTTTAGTTAGTGTCCTCTCCTGAAAAACTAGTTCTTGTTAGTCCAGACTGGGCCCAGCGACCTGAACGGCCACTGTTACCAGTTTATTCACTCTCCTGGCATCACCTGCCTCCATGCTACCCTTCTAGCATGTGTAGCTACTGACTGGTTAAAGAGCATTTATTGTTTATTGCCTTTTAAATAAAAGCTACCTTTTTATACCTAAATAAATTAAATATTTTATGTATTTTTCAGCACTACTACACAATAAAAGTCCTTGGCCAAGACTCATTCACCTGTTTTGTTAAAATGGCAGAACTATAAATCACTCTGGATAAGAGTGCCATATTTATTTTATAGATTTTTAATAATGTATATATTCACAATTAAACTGCATCTCAAGGACCAGCAATCACAACCAGGAACAGCTAAGAATATGGCTACAGGCCAGGATTTTTTCTGTGATGTCTTGGGAGAATCTATGAGATGTGACAACTGAAGAAAAAATAATTTCCCTGAAAAGCTAGTGCATTTATTTGGAAAAGTGTTTTACTGCCAATTAAACATTTAATCACACTGGTATGGCTTTATGGGAACACTTCAAAAATGTGCGGTTTGTGTGTGTGAGTGTGTGTGCGTGTGTGTGTGTGTGTGTGTGTGTGTGTGTGTGTGCATGAGAGTATCATTCTGAGGAGGCACAGCATTAATGTTAGATTATTAAGTGCCAAGTAAAAAAGTGGCAAAAAGTGCTGGCTGCATTCTCATGCTAATGGTTCCATTAGAGGCTGTGGAGCAGACGTTGAGGCAGCACAATGGAAAATGAATTAGACCTCATCTCTCACACTCCTGTAGAACTTAATTAAAGTGCTGCAGAGCCCACTTCCCACCAAGGGGTCTGACAAAATATCAGGTTTCAGGACGGATTTGGGCTAACCTCCCAGTTAAAATCAGGAAGCCTGGGTCAGGTTCGGGTTTCCCAACGAATTACGTTTCTATGTAGTAGATTTTGCACAGTTTCTCTGACTCTAAATGTATTAGCCACTATATAAAATAGCAGATTATCTTAGCATGACGTGTTCAGTCACTCAGCTCAGGTAAAGCTCTGCAAAACCATGCCTGTGATAATTCATCCATGAATATGTGTGCACAGGTTCAGGTTTGTGTTGGGTTCACATTTGCCACACCAGGTGGTTTGGGACAGTTTGGGTCTCAAAACCATGGGTAATGGTTGGGTTCTGGTTTCATACTTGTGCGAAGTTCCTCTTCTAAATGGTTCTAGGAATCAATCATGTGACAATTTTCTACTATCACAGCAGTTATAAACCACTTTGTTTAAGACACTGCTCTGGGTTGCTAATGCATGGATGGCTGAAAGAAATTTTAGATATAGATCATTTTAGACATAAGGTTTTATGTGACATGGAAAACTTTTTTGAGGTTAAAAATCTTCCAGTTCATCCCAGAGGTAATGAAAGATCTCACCTAGCAGCTGATGAATACATTTACCAATCAGATCCATTGCACGAAAAGAACTATTCACTCTGATGATGTGAAAAGCACCAAGAAAATTCCAATCCTTTTTGACAGCAAAGATGAAATCTAGGTGAACCTGAGGCAGGAGGTTTCTAAATTGTTTCACTCTTTTCTTGGAGTTTCATTGACCCCTTACATTGTTGTTAAAAGCGTGACGAAAAGAAGCAACAAACAGTTTTATTCAAAACCTAATCCTAGAAAAAAAAACACCACTAAATCATGTTTCATGTTACAACAAAGAAACTGCTATTGCTGACATGTTTTATTATTTCAGAATCAAACATTTCTAAAGAGATCACACGCTAGAAGTAAATAGTGCTGAACTTCTTTCTCAAAGGCAGCTTTCAGCACACTGACGAGCGATGCTCACTGGAGCTTTTTCACGCCCACGGCACTGCGGGCAATAATGTCGAACCCCCGCTGACTTCCTATGAGTTTTCTCTAAAATTGGATTTCAGCCTTTCAAACCGCATTTAAAAGATTATCTTTCTATACCAATAGACAAACCTCAACTAACCTACTTTGGCAACAGTAATTCATAAGCCTCAGACGCATTCACAATAGAAAATACTTATAAGTAGTTGTTCTAGATCTCAGGTCAATATGCAAGAAACAATCATTTAAATGTTTTATTGCCCAGTGTCAGAAAGGAGTTGTCACATTATTTTAAAGGAAAATGGTACATTTTGTTTTGGCAGTGCTTACCTCAAAGTACTGGATTGCCAGCTGTTTATGAACCCTCTGTTTCTTTCACTTTAATACACAAAAAACCCAAAAATCAAACTTTACTTATTACAAGGTTTACTCATTCATTCATTCATTCACTCTCTGTAACCTCTTAATCCTCACTAGGGTTGCGGGTCCCTGGAGCATTTTGGGGTCAATGGGAGCGAGGCAGGGACCCTAGGCAGAGCAAGGTTTATTCAAATAACAGAAAATAAATCCAGGAAAGACATTAAATTTAATTGCTTTTCCAATTTAATACCCAGGATTGGTTCTTGGCTTGTTTTGGTAAATACACTCATTATCACAGGTTTGTTTTCACACAGAGGAATTTTTCTTGAACCATGGATCAGTTGAACAATTCCATCTGTCATTGTTGTGCGCATGATTTTGCAAAATAACAAATAACAGGTTTAGCCCCTTTAGTGGTTTTGGACAACAAATGCATGATGATCACCAACAGGCTCATTCCTTTGGTGGGCTATCAACGCTCAAACTGTGATTAGTGATTATAATTTCTGTCTCCTTACTTGCGATAGGATTTGAAACACTGACAATAAGATCCATCATGCTACTAGCAGAATTAAAACACTTAATGGACCACACCAGAATGAACCTGAGACCACCATATTCAGAAGAGCCAGGGATCAGTTCTCTGGAATGATCAAGGCACAAAAACATTTTTCAAACTCAGCTAAATGTACCAAAAACTTGGTCTGATAATTGTCCTACCTTGTCGAAATGCGGTGCTTATTTATATGTCAGTATTTATAAATCACCATGTCCGAACATGTTAATAGCTTTAAGGACAATAACTAGACATAACTAGACTACTAATGCTATGCATTTGCGCAGTAGGGATGCTCAATGAGTAGGACAAATTGTTTGAACAATTGACCCAAGTTTCAGTATGTGTACTGTTCAGTACTATTATATAATTGTATTCCAATATCCCTTGGATGGGCAGAACAGTTCAAAGACCAGAAAAAAAAAAATAATGAAGAAATAAACTCCCCTTTGCCTAGAACTTGAGGAAAAAGATGGGGACACAAAATTATTTTGTGAGATAAAAATAATCCCCTAACGGCAAAGCAAAACAATTCAGTTTACCATCTGACTTTTAGAAAGAGCCGAAACCTTTTTGTGCAGTGACTCATGAACTTCTTGTCATACCACAGGCTTAGTTGACACTTGCACTGTATGGAGAAAAGTACTGGGCCACAACTGTTTTTCAGGGTTTGGGCTAGGATTCTTACTTCCAGTGAAGGGCAATCTTAATGCATCAGCATACCAAGACATTTTGGACGTTATCCCTCCAACTTTGTGGACACAGTTTGGGGAAGAACCTTTTCTATTCGAGCATGACTGAGCCCCAGTGCACAAAGCAAGGTCCATAAAGACAAGGTTGGATGAGTTTGGTGTGGAAGACCTTGACTGGCCCGCACAGAGCCCTGATCCCAAACCCATCCAACACCTCTGGGATTAGGTCAGTCCCTGACCTAATTAATGCTCTACAGAATGAATGAGTTCAAATTCCCACAGAAACTCCAAAATCAGCAAGAGTGGAATCTGTCAAAGTTGCAAAGTCCATATTAAAGTGTACGTATTTGAATGCAATGTCTTTAAAGTCCCTGTTAGTGTAATGGTCAGGCCTCCCAAAACTTTTGTCCTTATAGTGTGCATACAGCAGATAACATGGCTCTTTAAACAGATGCTTTGTAGACTACAGGAAGAGACTCTCAAAAAGCACTCAGGGAACACTCAAAAAGCTTCCTCACCTTCTCGGTGTCTATGCCTTTGGACATAGCCCAGGTGGAGACGATGTAGTCCATTACTCTTTCACTTAGGCCTTTGGGCACCTGATAGAGCTTGAGAAAGTCCCGCACATTGTTCAGCATCTCATGGTAGCGATTGGTGTTGGTGTACATCTGCTGGAAGATGGTGGTCACGTTTCCAAAAATGGTGGCATAGAGGAGAGCTGTGAAAGAGAGAGAGAGAAATCTTAAGATCCCTTCAGAGAGCTGCTGAATAAAAATCAAAGGCCAGACTGAGGCAAGAGGTTGTGCAAATGTCTGTAGAGAGATCAGGGCTGTGCTACCAGAGGGAAAGGCAATGCTGGTTATTAACTTTCCCTCCACTGTTTCACTGCAGTAGGTTGCTTCTCATTTTCTCCCCTAAGCATCATAAGTACATAAGCATAGATGTGTCAAAGTGCTAGAAGCAAAGTAAGACTCCTACCTGACAGTCAACAGCAAGCAGAAAAACAAGCATATTGGACAAAGTAGTTACACAAGTTACTCCATTGTCAGCTCTAGTGCCAAGATGTCACAATCATCATCCAGCAAAACCATCCTTTAACAGGACAGGAGTCATCATTCATTTTTTTCATTCATTGATTTACACACGGGAGGCAGCAAGACATAATATAAAATAAAATAAGAAAATACAATAAAATACAAAATGCAAGAAAAAAATGGCTTAATTTGTCTTCTTGGAATAATTTTGCAAAATAAAAGCATTAGAAAATAAAATGTAAAGACATTAAACAAGACAGAGCAAAAAAATATAATAAGAAAAGCTCTCATAAAATTGGATAAAAGTGTCGTATCTCAGCATCCAGTAGGCAGTTATTACATGCTAATGAGGTACTGCGTCAGTATGCCTTTTCACCAAATTCCATTAATGAGAACAGTACATTCAGAACCAGTGAATCCATTTATCTAGAGAGGTTTTCAATCATTCTAAATATAAGAGATAATGTAGAATGGTTACTGTTTCTATCGAGTCTTATAAATAAATAGAAAACAATAAATGATAATTGTGTACAGACAGGACAGGTCAACTTGTATCTAATGATAGATATTATGAAAATAGAAGTGATCACATTCTTACTGATAGGAAGAGGCAAAAGACATGGCTTTCATCCACTGAAAGAGGAAGTATAGCAGGTGTATTTACAGAGTTGTGCTTAGCCTTTACTTTTAAGAGCGCCTGAGAGAGAGGTCCTGGGTAATGCCAAGCATCTGGCAGATTGAAATGATACGCATCATAGGAGCAGTGTGCTGGCCTTTTCTCTCCCAAAACAGTGCTACTGTCATGCACCAGACATTAAAAATGGCCTAATTAGAAGAAATGCTTAGATTTTCATTGGAAGAAAAATCGCAAATAAATCTGAAGAAAGTAAAAGTCTCCAAACCTAGTGCATGGAACATGACTGCAAGTAACTAAGCTGTGCAATTAATGAGGTCCTAAGACATGTACAAAATAAAACAAAATAACGTTTAAGAAAAATCACAAACAAGTCTGAAGAAATAAGTAGCCAAACCAAGTGTATCGAACACTGACTCTAAGTTACAAGACTGTGCAATTAATGAGGGAAATGAACTGTGGAGCCTGCTGTATCTAAGATATGCACAAAATAAACATAAGAAAAGGCCAACACAAACAGTAATATGAAGTCGAAAATGCTAGTACTAACTATCCCATTCCTATTGTATGTCACTGCAGTTCTAGCTGAACAGACCTCTGTGTTACTAATGTAATATTTGATATAATCAGAATGACATGGTAAATTTTTACTGATGCTTTACTACACTCAAACTTAAAGTTCTCTTTCAATCACTATGTTCAGTATCTCGCCATTGAACATATTTAACTCTCTTGTGGGGTGGGCTGAAAGGACAGCCCACAAGCAAGAACCAAGGATTTTGAAGGGTTTGGAGAAATATCATATGAAGGATTTGTATGAAGGCTGGTTTCAGATCCCTTTGTATGTGCCCTCTCACCTCATCCAGCATTAAAAGAAAAGAGTCAATGGTCAAGAGTCAAGAGTCAATTTATCAAAGTAAGGGAGCTGAAAAGGCACTAAATGCTGGTGTACCAATAACTGTGACACATTTTAGTTTATTTCATAATGATAGGATTTCTCTCATATTTTAATTATAAGATTAAGCAGATCAAATGATGAAATATATTCATAGCCTTTTCTCTCATCTTTAACAAGGGTGCCAATGATTCTTCAGGGAATGCTAAGAGCTTCAGGGAATTATGAGGAATTGTAGTCTACAGTCAGATGCCGAAGCAAATGACTGGAAGCGAATCAGACCAAAATAGTTTTAGAGATCCACTGTTACAGTGTTTCCATGAATAATGAATAAATAAGAAATTGGTTTAGATTAGTGCTCCCCAATCACTGGCTCGGGGACCTAATGTACTGTACATTTTTGCATGCTCTTCGATGCATCACACATGATTCAACTCTTTGATTAACGTACCCCTCATGTGCTGGGTCAGATGTCCTAGGCCCTGTTCTCATTTGACATTAAAGTATGTTCTAAGTTACCCAGTTACAAGTGGACAGCATTAGAATGGGTCTCCACCTGTGTCTTGAGTGACCACTTGTGATCAGACCTCACTTTCCTGTTCTAGAACCAGGGGTTGACATAAGTGCGCGGCAGTTTTCAGGTCTTCACAGCGCAAAGGTGTACCTAATTTGTGACTTCATACTGCGTGCCCCGTCCCGCCCCTCGACTTCACGGCCTGCCCCGGTAGAAATCAAAACAAATAATATTACATCATTGTCACATCCACCTCGACCCCGCCCACAGCGGGCCAATTCACCGGAGTTCTGAGCCTGGGGAAGTCCCCTCGTTCAAGGAACTGTTTCTGTTTGTGTTCTCTGAGAACTGTGGCAAAGTTTCTTTAAAGCCCCTATATTGTTTCCCAAGACTCCCGCATCTGCGTCCTCCCTCCCTGTGTTCACCATGACAATAATTTGTGCATGAAGGAGTATGTACTTCCACTTACACAGAGGACATCAGTTGTTGGGCCACGACACATTCAGATACACGTGGCTAAAAAAATGTGGTTGTATGTGGGTCAGACATGGGCGTCGTCGCCATTCAATCAGAGGGGGACGTGTCCCCCTCACATTCCATAATTATTCGTTTGGACCCCCCCA
>JBBIGA010000153.1:9163453-9186480 GCA_037576975.1 Alestes dentex | reverse complement strand
AAAAAGCAAATCTAGAAAATACTATCAAAAACTGTAAATACCAAAGAGTTTCTACATTTCACTCACTGTACTGCACATAATCAAAGAGGACTAATAATTCTCTCCTCATAATGAAATATTACCTAGGTCTATCTTTACCATCATGGTCAAAATTTTCAGCAAAATGTTCAGTCATGACTAAATAGTTCTAAAAATGTCCTGAAATAAGAAATATTATGTGCATCTCAAATCAAGCAATATTAAATACTTGCTGTCTAAATGAGTGGTTTCTAAACCTGTTCCTGGAATTCCTGTGTATCAGTGTTTCCATTGCACACCTGAAATCAGGTCATTACCAAGCCCCTCCTGAGTGAATGTGGGTGTGTTGAACCAAGAAAAAGCTCTACAATGTAAAGAGCAGGGGCCCTCCAGACACCACATATAGAACAGTGAATGGCTTTTTAGTAAGAAAAATAGGGAAGTTTCTCCTGGCTTATAGAGGTGTGCAGTCTTATGGCACCTAAGAAAACTGTTTAACAATATGGACTAGAAGTGTGCTTTTACCATTTGTTGTTACAATACAAATAAATCAACATTAATACAATAAAGACATCAGTACAAGTAATTATTTCTTGCTTTCAAAGCAGTTATTGATATAACCGCTTATTCTCTATACAACCCAGCCATTGCATGGACTTCAAATCTTGTATGGATTTGTTAAATAAAATATTGATTAGCCAGAACATGCATTGGATGGAGAGTTTTGGACATGGCTAAGCTAACATGCTGACTGATATAAAATAATCATTCATAGTATCAGTCTCAGTTTGGGTTCACTGGAATGTCACGGGAGGGGAAATGCCCGTTGTTAAATCTAATTTTTTCAGGTGGCCTAAGACTTTGGCACAGTTCTGAGGATAATGTTTCTTTTTATTAGAAACAGACCCTAGTAACAGTAACTCCTGCCTTAGCATAGCACAAAAAAGGGAACTTAGAATTTGCCAAGAGGGCCAAATAAAAGATTCATGGTCATATCAAAGGAGTGACAGTGTATATGATGATGACAGCGATATTATGAGTAATGACAGTGTACTCACTACAAAGCAGAGCCCTTTGTAATATCTCCCTGCTCAATAACCAAGCGGCTATGAAATATTCAGCAGGCTGACTCACCGGCCGCACCAGCGTGCGTTCTGCAGGCTGGCTCCCAGTGCTGAGATGAATCCCTACAAAGAGGAAAATGCACAAACCCAGCACCAGCCATCCAAACTCAGCCTCGTCCCCAGCTTGGACACAGTTGTGCACAGCTATAATACCAGATTAGAATAGGCAAAGGCTTACTGCATGTAAGTATGGAGGGTGAGCATAAAGAAAAAGTCTGCTAAGGGGGTAGAAAAGTAACTAAAGCTGATCCTCAGGGTGTGTGTGTGTGTGTGTGTGTGTGTGTGTGTGTGCTTACACTCACAAGGTCAAATCCCAGTGCTCCACACACCAGCTTAAGTGAGCCATATCGTGTAAAACTACATTTACGTGCAAACGTTTAATGTACTAAGCAAACACTTTTCAAGCTTTAACCGTTCAGTAGCGGGTTTAAAAGTTTCATCAGTTTATGTGTAAGGTTGTTTTGCTCATGCTCCTATATTTTGTCCAGAATTTGTTGCTTTGGATTGTATTTTATACCCAGATTTGCTCACTTGAATTTCAAGACACAGTTCATGTGACTGCAGAGCCACAGTTTCACAACAGCAGTTTCAGGCCAGTGGCAATATAGTCTCAGTGCTAATGTCACTCATTTGACTTTGACTTGTGACTTGTTTGTCAGGATGCGGCAGCAATCACGCTGCTGTTCTTCTTAAGTTCTATTATTATTATTACTGTTATTTTTCTTTTCATAGCTGAATTTGGTGCCACTTCATATGCATCTAGTTACATGTATAGTACAACAGTCTGCGCTACAGTAGCTATGGTTACAATGCCATAGTGGTTCTGAATGAATTAGGAAGAAGATAAATACTAAAGACAGTTTACAAAGCCGTGTAATGAAAACAACAGCTTGGTAATGTCATTTCCCAGTACTGCTTTGATCCGGTATGCCTGATAGCTGCACGAGATGTTATACAGCTTTGCATGACAAACAGCAAGTGTGCATTTCTTCATTGCATCTGTTCCCGAGTGTTCACTTTGTCTGCCATGTTTAATGTGATTGTTATCAATCTCCTGTCAAATGTGAAACAAAAATATAAAAAAATAAAAGCTCTAAGTGTACAGATGATGGTTTATTGAATGTAATCTTGAATTACCATTGACTTGAACTGTTGTGTTGAGAGTTACTGAGGCCATTGTTTAACATGCTACGCTTCAATAGAAAGTTGTCAGCAGCACATCTGTGTGATGCAACACGCTGAATACATGAATACATGAGCCATATAAATATTCTATTTTCAGCTGATCATGGTTATGATGTAAATACCTTAGTACAGTTAAGCCGGCCCACTGATTCTGAAGTGATAAGGAGTGTTGTTACTGCAAACAGTCTGTAGTCAGTGGTAGGGCTGGTTGTTAGTAAACTGCTTTTTGAACTATTTTATATATATGAGTCCTAAAGGCACTGTAACAAAATAGGGAGTGTAGTTCCAAGGGATAAAGAGAGTTTGGCAAATAATTTCTGATACATAAAGCCGCTTAAGGAAGATAAAATGCAAGAAAATGTGTAATATGGCCCCTTTATTTTTATTACTCACTCGAGCTACAAATGTAGTCAAGCAACATCATGGTTCAGTGTTCTCATTTAGGAACTTTCTCTTCAAAATGTCTGGGCCCAGAGGACAATCCCTGGGTGACGTATATGAAGACTTATACTGCTAAGATTGCTGCAGAGGTGATATTAGGGAGCAGGGGAGGAGGGGATAGGTTCACACGGCCTGAATAAAGATACAAGTGATGAAACAGCATTTTTTTTAGTAAGGTCCTAACCAAGAGAATCTGCCAGGTTAGGACCCCCACACACACACACACACACACACACACACACACACACCACTGCACAGGAAGGTCTGGCTGCAAGTGGCTCTTAAGCTCTCCATCCATCAATAGGGTGCCTCTGACTCAGGGAGAAGAGCACTTGAAGAGTACCTCTATACATACAGATACAAACACATACAGTAAAAAACACAAGTAGCACACTATATTATGCATCGCATTTCAAAATGTACATGTTAGGTTTTAAGATGCAAAACACCTCATATGTCTATTGGTTCTTTTCATCAATTTCACTGTGGGCTAAAGTTTGAGTTGCTTGCAGTGGGCACTTTTGCATTGATTAGCCTTCCCCTCTTAAAAGCAGATGCATGAGAGTCTCAAAACAAATAATTATATATCTCTTATTATTTATGTGTCACTCAGGATTCAGAAGTTAGGTTTTGTTACTGTACTTGTAAGGCTGTTGTAAATCATCTTATTGGCTGCTATATATTCTCTTTTAATGAAAAAGGAGTCTGGGTTGAAACATCACTAATAAAGTCAATGTGAACAGGCAGAGCTGCTGTAGACTGAATAGTTAGGGATATGCAAAGCACATATATGTATGTTTCATATATGTATAGCATGTTCAATTACCTCTGTGAATTAATACACACAATTTAAATGTACATGTCTCGCCTTGCCTGAATGCATCACAAAAATAGGTTTTGCAGTTTAATTTACATATACTGAGTGTAAGGACTAAGGAATATTAAGTTTTGAAATATTAACAATGTTTACAGACTATAGCAAACTCTATTTGGAACAAAACAAGGAAAATGAAGGTATTTTTTCCTGATAGGGTCATTTCTCGAGGCAGCTGGTGGCTTAGTGGTTAGGGCATTGTACCTGTAATCAGAGGGTTGTGGGTTGGAATCCTAGTGTCATGACTGAGGTACCCTTGAGCAAAGTACCCTCCCCACACACTGCTCCCCAGGCGCTCCTTGTTGGTGGCATCCCACTGCTTCATTTGATGAACGGGTTAAATGCAGAGAAAGAACTTCACATTGTTCACATGCAAGGGGCCATGTTGGTTTATGGGTGAGATATAACCACACATGCAAAAACAAAACGTGCGTAATATTGTCCCACCTACTCGTACAAGGGTGGCTTTAGCTGCAATGTGAACAGCCTTTAAAGCTGGCTGTGATTTGCAATGCTGTTCACATACATAGAAATACACACACTCACAGCTCAGTTGACAAACAACAAGCAGAGTCACCCACATCTAAATACACATGCATCACTCAGCCTTCTTTTTCTTTTTCTTTACGTTTACATGTTTTAGATAACGAATCTTAAAATAAAAAACAGTGACTGAGAGCATGAAAGAGCAAGAGAAGCAGAATAAACGAAGACTAAATTACGCTACATAATATTTGTAGATAATGAATTGAAGATGCTTCATATTTACTTATAGACGGCCCACAGCAGAATCACGATCCCGATAAATGAGACATGAAAGGACAAATGTGCGTGATGCGTGTTAGGCCTCAGATGGGTGCTCGTGTTTGATTATGTTTGCTGTCAGCGGACACAAATAAAATTGGTTGTTATTGCTGGAGTGGGGGTAATAAACGTCATCCGTTCCAGATATTGTCTTTAGAGAGCTTCTGGAAAGCTGTATCTGTAAAACTTCCTGCAATGCTCAACCAGGCAGAGCAAAAAATAAAACACACACACACACACACACACACACACACACACACACACACACATACACACATCCAAAGCAGAAAGCAAGTAAAAATAGCAGCAAAGATCAAGATCTCTCACTTAATAAAGACATATCCTTCAAAGTAAATATTAGGACACAGTCATTAAAAGACACCCTCACATGCTCTATGATGAGATATTTTATTCAGCACTATGTTATAAAGTGAAATCTCTTCCTCTCTCCCTCAATAAATCATCGAGAGACAGTTTGATCCCGTTACAGTAGTTAGGGCCGTTCCTTCTGTAGCCTGCTGAAACTGCAGTGCTCTTTCTTAAATATACAGACACAAGACTGGAGGCATGTTCAGGAAAAAAGAGCTGAGTACAAGTACACAAAATGAAATTGCTGTCTTTATTCATCACTTCCTTCAGATTTACCTAAACTGGAGCCTCGAGAAAAAAACGAAAGACGCTTTGAAGGATATGCACATGGTATTATATGCAGTGAATTATGCAGTGACATTTCGGGAGCTCAGCCTTTTTCTTCACACTAACTGTACATACGCATGAAATGAGGCCAGCATGAGCTTTGGTGAACTACAGCCTGACATCATTCGATTTTCTGCGTTTGTAGCTGTACTGCTAGCCCTTACATGTGATTACCTTTACAAACTGGATGGCAAGATATATAAAAGACAGCGATAATGGAGGTGTACCATTAAGTTCCAGTGAAAAAGGAAAAAAGTGGATTGGTGCATCCCTGCTATAGACATCACATAAAGCTCACAAGTGAAGTGTAAAAACCTTTTTTTTTTTTTTTTGTGGTATTCCTTTTGCTTGTTTTTGTAGCTTTGGCTACAGGCTTGGTGCCATTGAGAATGAGAGCCAGGATAAATTAGCATTAAGCAGATGAGTAAAAAAGTACTGGAGTCTCATGTGGTCTAGGGCAAGGCAACTTCAACAAGGTCAACGTGCAGCCTCTTAATTGGCTACTTTCAAACCATCGAGTTTCTGCAGTGACCCTGAGCAAGTATGCTAGTTTCCTCCTGATGCACTGAAATCAATGACACATAGAAGTGCTAATTTCATTACTTTCTGTCGGTCTAGCATCAACTTATCTCATTTCTGTTTCCCCTATTAGTCATATCACCATGTCACTTTAATAACCTGTTTCTTAATCTTATTACAGCAAGCATGAGATCATGTGAGTCTTTGACAAGGTATTTTGTTTTAGAAAAGGTTCCTACATTATTAAAGTTGTTTTCTTTCATTCATCTAGGAGTAGTAATCAAAGCAAAATCCTTCCGTGTGGTTGCATCAGACGGAAAAATTTTTTCTTCTCGTCCCAGATGAAGAGAGAGCAATGCAACGACAAACCACGAACAATTAAGCCACCAGCAAATGAACAGGATTCAGTAGAACAGATCACAAGCCAGGAATGCAACCCCTCTGAGAGTCTCCTTTAAAGAGATGACTGTTAGGAGTGTCGCTAAGCTTTGTTCCACTACAAGGCATGTTAAATACACACGCTTCTACTCATACATACATCACACAAATAGACACATGCAGTTCTAACTTTTAAAGGATATTCTCTGACAGGTCTCCATGTGCCACATTTCTACAAAATGGTCAAATACTGTACATCAAACAAGTAAGGAAAAAAACTAAACTAAGGAAAAAAGAGAAAATAAGTTGGGCTAAAGCACACATAAGTGGGCAGGTGCTATTATAATATCAGGATATAAAATTTAAAACCCTAAAACATTCTTTTAACCAGAATCAGAAAACTTTATAAACTAATGTAGATTAATATTTGTAGACTTTATAGACTCATATACATGAATTCCTCTGATGTCTTTATCCAATGGCCAGGGTTTCCATTGCTTACTGTGAATACTGTCTAGGAAGAAGAACTGAGTGTGTCTGTCCTCTTCTAGAATGACTCCAAGCAGGTTATCTGTCCTGTCACACCCGGGTGCAGTAATTACACCACAGCCTGCAGACAGAGTCCATTTATCCGTCACCTTTTGTTCTCTCCACTACCGTGGGATTTTTTTCATCATGTCTTTCCTTTGGTTGTCCCCTTCTTCCAAGTAACGCTTGAGGGAAACACTAATACAATCCAATGCTCTGGACACACACTCTCACCTTCAATTAATTCAGAAGTTTTATTCGAAACTATGACCTATTCACGTTATAGTGTACAATTTTGGGGTTCTGTCATTTCACAGTAGAGTCCAGAAACAAGCAGGATATCTAGTGCACACTAACAATCCCACTTCAATATGTACCCTATGGCAGATGCAGGCCAGAAAATATGCATCATGCATCACGTTTTTCAGTTTGAAGACACTTCTTAATGGCAACATCTTGGAATCAGCCACTACACACTAATGGGGAAACCCATATAATGCAGTGATTTAATCCAGTTACACAAACAATCACAAATTTTGTTCCCTATAATTGTGTTCTAAGTAGTGATTCAGATTTTCAGTTTTCAATAGAGATAAGGGTACCATTTCAGAGACAGCAACAATTTTACTGACACAAAAAATGTGAAACTGTGCAATCTGTATATGGGACTAGAGGAAGTTTCTTTTTAAAGATAACTATTCAATGATCTCTCTAAATGGATGGTGCCATCTCACAATTGAAAATTCAGCAATATTACAATAAATACAATTAACACTACTAAAGCAAATAATGACTTTGTACATGTCAGTGTGTGTCAGTGAAAAATAAGACTTCTCCTAATGACAGCCCCGTATTACTTGTAGTTACTATGAAATATTTGGTTTGGCTCAATAAATACTTAGATAAGATTATATGAGATGTGCTACTTGTGGTATCCATGCAATGGCTGGAGGCATAGAGGAGAAATTTGGAACCAAACCAAAATCAGTTGTATAGTTGTAGTTCATATAACCGTGAAAATACTAGTTAAATAACGACTATAGTGTTAGGCTAAGATTAACATTTCAAATTCAAGAAAATGTATTATTTATTTATTTACATTTTAAATGTAAACTCTCTTATCCTGGTCAGTCCATTGCTGGGACAGAAGCAACTGGTGTGTACCTTGTAGGCATGTGACCTACACACATATTTTCAAGTTTTGTACCCTGCAAAAAAAGTGATGCAATGTTTAAAAAAAGTAAGACACCCTGAACCTAAAATACCTTAACATATGTATAACTCACATTACTAACTCACATTACTGTTAGTTTAAGTCAGTCAGGGTCACTTACTTTTTAAATGTTTTTTTTTTTAAGTGTTTGATTATGAAGTTTGATTTTTAGCAAAACAGCATTAAAACTCAAAATACATCTTTTCCATTATTTTTTCATTTTATTTTTTAAATTGTTACAGTCATAGTAGGTAGGTCAACGATGAAGTTAGAATCAATATACTGAGTGTATTGTCTCCTGTATGAGGTGGTGTCACCGGTTTAAGAGTCTCTGATGCACTTTAGTAGAGCAGGTATGGCCATTAGAGTAATCACTTAGCTCAGCGCGACCTTTGAGTGCAAATTAGGCTCTGAGACAGTCGATATTATGGAGCTTTGATTGCCCTGTGTGTAAAGGTG
This sequence comes from Alestes dentex, assembly GCA_037576975.1. NCBI lineage: Eukaryota > Metazoa > Chordata > Actinopteri > Characiformes > Alestidae > Alestes > Alestes dentex. The sequence continues at coordinate 9,178,241 of JBBIGA010000153.1, read as the reverse complement.
ATCGATCCATAATCCACTATGAAGAATACAAGGGGAATACACTGTAAATATTGAGGTTGGGCTTTAAAAATTTCAAATATATTAAACCAGTGATTCACTTTAGAAGTGAAGATGGTTGTACACTATCTGAAAGTAATCAAATAATTCCTGTTTCTGCTTAGCTTATTCACAGCGAGCTGCTTGCATGATCTGAGAGAACAGTGAGCAGTGTTTTGCTCCATTTGTGCTTATTGTACCAATAGGAGATCCCACCTTCTGTAAGTTACATCCCACCTCTCTCTCTCTCTCTCTCTCTCTCTCTCTCTCTCTCTCTCTCTCTCTCTCTCTCTCTTTCTCCAATAACCACAAGCTCTGTCCCTCTGCAACACAATATAGATCAATACAGAACCTCAGCATAGCATTTAGCCCCCCAGGCTAAAGATCTCCTGACCTAGCATTTCTGGACCTATCTGTTCTCCAATGCTATTCCTCGGGCTTACACAGGCTGATTTGTGTTCATGCTATCTAATAACACCAGCAACTCTGGGCACAGCCTGGTCCAGCACATCACAGGGAGCTCCTCTACTCACCGCACTTGCAAAGGGGGAAATCGAAGACCAACGATTTTGTAGATGGAAGGCAAATGCGCGGGTCAGGTTAGATAATAGACTGCAAAATCCCAATGGCTCCAGAGTCAAGAGATCCCCATCACCTACAGCTAAAAGATTGATCTGAGTCAACTGCAACAAAAAGTGCTGGAATCACTGTAAACAATTCGTTATTTACAAAATGTAAACTGACTGAGTTGGCAGCATGGGGCACTGTGGAAGATTAGTGTAAGATACCATCTAAAATGTTTAGCCTTTAGCGGCATTATAGAGAATTAAAATCACACAAAAATGAATAAGTCTGAAGCAGTTTGTCTACATATAAGAAGATGACACCTGTCTTCATCTCGGAAAGAAATTCATTGCCTCCGGAACAGATCCATGCAGGAAGCACAACAAATGGTTAATTGTTGTCATACAGCAAAACGTTTACAGCATTTAACGGATGCTTTTTTGTTGTGCAGCTCCTTATACGGAAGTTCTCCCAGTTTGTGTTGATGCTCGAGGTGTCAGTCATTATGGTGAGCTTTGTTTGGTGTTCCTGTGTCACGTAAAACCAAAGTTATTGGAATTTTAAAAGCCTGTAATAAAAATAACAGCTACTGCGGTTTTAAAAATGTCATCACACAAATGCCCATGAAGAACAGAAATGCCTAAATTTCTTTTGTGTTGGGTCTTAGAGATAAACAGAAAACATACAAGATCTTTGAACCTGGGAGGACTTTCATGATGGTTTCTGCCCACAAGTGGGTGTGGAAACCCGCAGAGGGAGGGGGTCCAGAGAGCAGCCAAGTGGTGGCACGCTGAGCGAAAGTGCAGTAAATGGTGAGCATGTAGGAGAGCAAACACCAGTTTTAGACTGTTCTACACCATGTGTATTTGCTGAAATCAGATTTTACTAATAAGCTCTGAGTTCTAAGGGTTAAAAGCAACAGGTCCACTGTGGCCTCAAAGCTGGTGCAGTCTGTTCTAAAGTTGCAGTGTGTTCTAAAGGTAATTAATAGCAGTGAAACCTGCACTGAAAACATGACAGCACTGCTACTTTAGCAATTACTGGCAGCATGGGTGTCGTCGCCATTCAATCAGAGGGGGACGTGTCCCCCTCACATTTCATAATTATTCGTTTGGACCCCCCCACACACACACATTTAACATAAATAATTAGTTCACCCAACGCTGTTGAATCTTGAATCTTTCGCGAAAGAATCCGCTCCACGTAATCGATAGAAGAATACACACACCATTGGAAATCCGAGCATCCTGTCTGTGCACTGAGGATTCACTTCACTTGCATGCGGTGAGTTGGAGGCAAACCCGAGTGGATTTCCAGTGGTGTGTGTGTTCTTCATTCGATTATATGGAGCGGATTCTATCGCGAAAGATTCGAGATTCGAGATTCAAGATTCAACAGGGGTCTCCAAACACCCACACCCCCTAAAAGGACGAGACTTCGCAGCACGCAGCAACCCCGCCCCCACCCAAACCCCACCACACGCCCAAACCCCGCCCCCACGCGTAGACCGATGCGTCCCCCTCACATTAAGAATGCTTCCGACGCCCCTGACTGGCAGTAAACCACTAGTTGGAGAATTTCCTTGTAAACCTGGAGCTTGAAACGTCCCAATTTATACAAATACCAGTGAGTACACACAAGTCCGTCCGCTGAAACATGCAATATTTCATTCAGTCTGCTCAGCTTTAAGACAGTAATGTGGCCCCTTATAGTCACGCGAGAACACACCACCGCACAGCACACAGTGTGAACTTTTTTCTCTGCTTTTAACCCCTTCACCAAGAGAAGCATTGAGCATTGCCACTAACATGGGGACTGTACCTTGCACAGTGATGACACTAGCACTGTTGTGATACAAACCCACAACCTTCTGATCGCAGGGGCAGTGCCCTAACCACAAGACCACCAGCTGCCCCAGTACACTACTTGTAACAGTAGGGGTTTGCATGTAAAAACATATTTGAACCAAAGGGGTAAACATGGCTGTCAATTACATAAAGGGCCCTCCTACAGAAATGTGCCTACACGCAGATGTCCTCTGATTCATCACTGACTGACAGTGTTGTGCACGAACACGTTCAATGAACGGCGTTCCTATTTTTTGAGAACGCTGAACTGAACGAATCAATTTACAAATTATGAACGTGAACATGAGGGACACTCACTCTCGCAAGACTGAACGCAGCTCACATTTTACGTTTGCTGATTGCAGGCTAGCATGGTTAGCGTTTCGAGTTCAGACGCTTCTGCAGGAGGCGGTTTGTTTAAACATTTGAGTCCATTTTTTGAGGAAATCGGGGTAGATTTAGATGGGGAAAACCACAGGTTTTGTTTACTTTTAGTTATGTTCTTTTCTGAGCACTTTAAAAGATATAGTCTGAATGTTGCATTTAAGTTTTGTTTACATTTTGTGTTAATATTTTTCACTTTCAGCATAACATGATACATTGCTTAAGTGGTAAGATCTATTCTCAACCTCAAAATTGTTTTTTAATGTAGCTTATGTCTGTGATTGTTCAGTGGTATGACAGATAGAAGGAGAAGATTGAAGGAGGTTCAGATAGAAGAATGTTGTACTGAAAATGTAAAAAAAAAACCGGATGAACATGAACGAGTTCATTTTTTGAGCTGTGAACTTGGTTAAAAATAATAACAATAACGCTGAATGTGAACTAGTTCATTTTTATTTGAATGAACTGAATTTTGAACTAGTTCTTTTTCAGTTTGAACTTGTACAACACAGCTGACTGAACTGAACACACAGACGTCCTGATGCGATCTAGTTTACTCAAACACACTCATAGGCAACTGGTGCAGGAGGAACTTTTTAAGTTATGTAGACTATTTTGGTTAAAAACTCAATTAAAACTATGACGGAAGCACTGTGTCTGATATCACAACAGTATTTTTAGGATAGACGTGCTTGAATACTTTTTTTCCATTTGCCATTCAAAACTGCTTATTAAAATAATATTAAAATGAAGAATGTTTTCAAATGAAGAATGTTTTTCTTTTCTTGTAAAGTTCCCTTTTTCCATGTACTTGTTTTTGTTATGCCAGTGACGATATGTGAATGGAGTGTTCCATGGACTGCACCCTGAGTTCTGCGCACCCTCCTACCTGCAAGCGTCAGCATCAGCTCTTACATAGCCCCTGCATGAAATGAGATTAGAATTTTCCATGCACAAACCAATATTTGGCTGTGAAATGTAAGCAAAAAATCTGGTCTTAACATACACCTATTAAGCCAATAGGGTAGGACCTGCTATTTATAACATCCCAGTTTCAAATTTCGATTAGAAGATGGAGACACGTGCTGCACTGAACCTTTTGTGAAGGGCCTGGTTCCGTTACAATACAGGTGGGATCAATAGAAATGCTGGCTCTTAATCTGTTGACAGTCAAATTCTACCTCCCACTTGAAGTGGAGGAATATAATGATACATTGCATAATATCTGCCATCCACTCTCCGTGCTTGGCTTGCAATATAATGGGGGATATTTTTCTTCTGCTGATGACAGCAGCGCTGAGGGAAGATAAGGCTTATGCGTAGGTGCAAACCCCAAATTCCTTGGCAGGTGGGAACAGATGATCATCAAGCATGTGTAGGTTAGGGAGAACACTAATTTGGGTAATTATGCAGCATGAGGTATGATTACAGCTTTTTTTAAAATCCAATTGTTCTTACTTTCTATTTCAATATTACAGAAAAAGGGTAGACAGCACAGCAGAGATTGGACATGTGTTTCTCAAGCCTGCTTCAACCCAGCTCTAGCCCATCTGGAGCTCCAGAATATCAACCTGAAGTGAAGGTGAGACAAAATGCCCTGCTGGCCAGGAGGAGGTTTAAGCCTTGATCACATGGCTTAATGGAAATGCAGAAGGACTGATGTTAACAAGCCCATCTGGAGAGGTGGAGCAAGGGCTGTAATTAGTCAGATATGCCCTGCTCCCCTCAGCAGATCAATGCCTGGACAAACAGGGGATGGATCACTGTACTGCGCCAAATTAACAAGCCTGTTCTTCCTTTTATTTATGAACACCACCAGGTTATCGACTTGGGAGCAGCAAAAAGAGATTGCACACTCTCCTGGGCAAACACGTGGACAATGAAAATTCTTCAAAGCTGTCTCCTTTGTGTAAAGCTAGCTGATTCACTGTGACTCACATATAAAGCAAGGCACTGCTCCTCACATTATTCTGATGTCAATCAGCTCCTGATTTTCAAGCTGCCATTCCCTCGCTTCCACCTGCCCCAAAATCCCTTAAACTAATAATATAAACTGCAAGGTATAATATTAGAAACCATTGTTTGGTAACTATAATTTGTAAGTTTTGAGTAAAGAAGGGTGAGGAGCTGATATGTAGGCCCACAATACACAAGCCATTAGAGTTTAAAGATTTACTTTTTGAACCTTATTCTACCTATTGTTTAGAATCCAGTATCCATCATTTTGTAGTATGAAACTAAAGTATAAGTTATGTAGTTATGAGAATGAAGCCATTAGAGTTTAAGGGCCCTTACAGTTTGAGCAGTTAAGTCAATTTCACAAGCAGTTAAGTCAATTTCAGTAACAGTAGTCAGGAATGGATCTTAAGGCCAATCACATAACCCATTGCTGGGCAATTAGTGAGCCAGCAGAGCACTCCCAGAGGAGGCAGCAGAGACGAGGAGATAGTAGGAATGGCCTGATGAGCATTCCCAACATTACATTTAAGGTGCATCGCAGCCAGGCCCAATCAGCATGAATGCAGCTTAAGTCAGAGAGACAGGGAGGGCGAGAGAGGCAAAGACAAAAGAAGAGAGGGAGAGAAAAAAGAACACAAATGAGACGAGTGATGGGGCAGAAAGAGTCATTTCTGACAGAGGGAAGGACACTTGTAGAGAATGGACAAAAATCCAAACTGAAAGGATGAAGAGCTAAAGAGAGCGGAAAAGAAAGTAAAAGACAGGAATCTGCACAAGGTCATGAGTCATTTTATAATTTTATAACAACCTTTACCAGGAAACACAGTTACTTGATAGGCAGCATAGGTGACTTATTTAACATTAGGCCACATGGAAGCCTCTAGCTTATTAGACAATGTACAGAATATTTGGAACTGCATTATACCCTTTTTAACTCAACAACATATCCACAAAGGTTAAACTGTGGTGCTTTGGCAAGATCCAAGGTTTTAAAAAATATCTGGAAAGAAAATGGAGGACATTATCTTTTGCGTACTATTTGTGAATGTATCTATGAAAGAATGTCCAATTATCATGCATTTTTGGCAAAACAGGAAGTTTGCTTTTTGTTTTATTCTTTTTTCTTGTATTGTACTGTGTCATCATGCCTTAAAATAATAAGACAAAGAATCTACTGATCCAGTGGACAAGACTCACTTCCACAATGTTATAAGCACTCAGGTCAGTGATGGGGAATACACTGTATGCATTTTTAAGAAATGGATTGTGGTACTGGTGGGCTGAAGAGGTAAGTGTATATCTCTGTTAGTGCCAACATACCTGACACAATCTAACACAAACATGGTAGCCACGAGCCAAACTATGTGGCCTTTGGGAGTACACTGTTGATACTCCCAAAGCATGGTAGTAAAGAAACACAGCTCTGAACAGGTTGTGAGGGGCGATAAGGGGCTTCTGTCTACTGACAGGGGCTCCATTGTGGAACAACAGGCCTGGATGGTTTCATGCCAAGCCTCTGACAAATATGACAATTGAAGTTTCAAAGGATTTGACTGAGCGGGTGCTGTACAAAAGCCTAAGTCAGAGCCGTCTGAACTATAGCAAATTGCTCTAAATAGGGAGCACATGCCAGCAGTGGCTTGGGTCTTAAAACTGTTAAATGAACATAAGCATGTACTTCAACAAAGTGAACTACACTATCCAGCCAACCGAAGCAACAGCAAACACCACGACTATTGGTGTTTGCTGTTGGTAGCTTTCTTTTGTGAGTGGGATGTGTTTGAAAATGAGATCAGACAAGGCATTTTGTTGAATTGATGAGAGATGAACAGATGCTTGTGTTCCGTGCTGACATGCCGAGGGTGAGCAGACAGCATTTGTAACCCGCTGTGACACCGCTTTTCATGATGCGTTACTTCTAGACATGGATTTGAACACCCCCCTCTTAATTACAAGTTCAGTGTAGTCTCTGTCTCCTATCTGTACATGCCCAAGCAAATCCACCCCATTTCCAGAGAGAGAGAGAAAGGAATCACAGCAGAAAGCTGCTGACCAGAAGTTATGGCAGAAGGCCTTGGCCTGGCCTGCTGATCTGCACAATGGTCAATAAGCGAGTACAGCACAATCCCAGTGAGAGCTCATGGCCTTCACTGAACTTTCTGAGCAAGTGCAGCTTGGACTGGTGCTGCTGATCAGCACTGTTCTGCCTGAGAAAATGCCAGGTTTCAGTTGGTGTAAGCTCAAGAAGGAAGACAGAATGGAAGTGGCCTTTCTACATAATGTAGCCCAGAGAAAAACCTGGAGCATAACTTGCATCACTCTCCTTACTCAGCACTCACTCTCCCCCTGCAAGCATTAAAAATGCAATGCTGCTCCAGCCAACTCAAGAGTTGCGCCACTGGACCTTAATCAAGTTAGAGCTGGACACCTCAGCTAGTGTGTAGTCCCAGTGAAACGTGTGTTTGGTTATGTAACAAGTGTGCATGTTTTATTAATTGCTTAAGACAAGTCTCGCTGTGCACAATGGCACTACTGTTCAAACACACACACACACACGCACACACACACACTCAAGCACACATCCACACATCCCTTCTAATTGGTGAATTCAGCTCATTTAAGGTGTACCCATTACTGACCCAGGGGTTCGATTGTGCCCAGTTTCAAGGACTGACTGGAGAGGGATAAAGTCCTCCCTTTGCTGGACTTTGGAGCTGTGGAACATCACTGGACACAGGAGCGTGACACTCTCGCATTTGACTGTCACCTCACGCTCTCACACCTTACCTCCGATTTCTCACGTCGAAAATCTATTTTCTCTATCGGATCTACGGTAGTTGGCGGCTGAAGAAGCAACCAGAACTGCAGGATGGTAATGGGTGACCATGCAATGAGTTTGTGGATCGGCTGGGCTTTTAAACACACACACTCACGCAGACAGCCAATCACACGACATGGACAATAACTCAATTACTTTACTTAAACACAAGACAGGTGGACATGTCATTAGGCACCTAGCAACCCAGCTCATGAGCTAACAAAGCTCCTCACTCTCACCCAACGACTACACACACGACAACCCATGACATCACACACTCGTGCCCAGAGCTGTGTACCGCCTAGTACTCAGGCAACAAGCTCCGTTCGGGGCGTGACTGAGATGGACCAGACGTGACAATTTCTTGACAAATGGACTGACAGAAATGTTCCAAAAATCTTGTTACATGACAGTTCTCCTATAAAATCACTACACCATATAAAGTTTTGAACATTTTGTCACAATAGCACCAATATGTAATAAAAGTAATAATAAAGTAATAATAAAACCAAGTCTATCACTAAGCCTAACCCTAAAAACAAAGTCTGAACATTGCAAGTTAGACCTGATTTTATCTGAGGACACACACACACACACACACACACACACTCACACAAAACAAACATCCACAAAAACACACATACACACAAACACACACACACAAACGTTCACAGGCATGCACACTCACACACAAACACACAAACACACAAAGACCTCACTCATCCCTGCAGACCTGATCAAGTGCGGGAATAAAAAGGAGGATCAGAGAAAACACTCAGAGGAAAGAAAAGATACAAAGGGCTGGGAGTTGTCACAGCAATATCACAGCAAAGCAGAGCACGGATTAGCGCAGTGAGCTGTTAGCATTGTGATTAGCTCAACATCAATTTCCCCACCTCTCTTCATAATCCAATCGCATTCCTGTCAGCCATTCAAACAGAACTCTCAAACCCACCACACAGCGCGCATGGATGGAGGATAAACACTAATAGGTTTATCTTATGGCTCATCACTATCAGCCAATTCCACCACCGTACACTAAAACTATAGCAAATCAAGATCCTAGCATTGATGAAATGGCTTTACTCTACCTGAGTATGTCTGTCTAATTACACATAATCACATAACACACCTCCATTCAACCCCCAGTGGAATCTCAACAAATACTGACTACACAATGTGTTGTCAATGTGCGGTAAAAACAGCACAGTCAGTTTAAATTGTGCACACTAGGGATGTCCTCTCTAAGCTGCCTAGATGACTAATCAGTCAGAGTGCTGTTGGGTGACTGAGATCTGGTCAGTTGACTAAGCTATTTACATATTTACGTATGTGTTAAAATAGAAACATACAACATGTAAACTATATTTCATTCTGAAAATAGAGTGTTGGTCATTTGCATCTGTTGTGCAATGCACAAAACAGCAGATATAATACAGAAACAAATGTACATAGTTTACACAATTTAAAATGTAGCTTTACTGGTGATGTAGGTCCACCACTGACAAACCAAAAGTGTGAGGTCATGTTAAATTGCACCTAGTCTTACATAAAACCATAACAAAACCATTATGAATCACATTTATAGTCACAAGTGTAAACTAATTTTATTTTCTAAAGTCCAATGATTTTTGATAAACACACTCTTAAAAAGAAAGAGTGGAAGAAACTTTCAGAGTGTGAAGATAAGATAAATCTTTATTAGTCCCACAAGTGGGAAATTCTGACATTTTGACATATAAAACCATTTTGACATATACAAGTATAAAGAACCTCTATGTAATGCAAGGGTTCCCTTTCAATTCAAGGTCTAGAACCCTTGAAGGCTGAGGACCATTTAGGACAATTTATTATGAAGAGTTTATGTAATTTATTTGTTACCCTATTTAACAGCCCTAGTGTGGGGAGAAGGAACATGACACAGATTTCCAAAACTCCTACTGTTATCACAGCTGAATGCAACAAAACCTTAATTACACAGCTGGCAGGGGGACCTGGCGACTGCTGTGGCTGTTCTGTGCTACACTCTTAAAAATAAAGACAATAAAAAGAGCATGACTGAGGATCCACTTTTGGTTTCTTATATTCAAACAAATATTTAAAAAAAATCATTTTTGTAGGGCAAAGCACCTTCTAAAATATAAATTTCTTTATTAACTGATTTATTTTTTTTTTGCCTAGAACTATTTTGGAACCTTTGTTTTTAAGAGTAATTTAAACAACACTGAAAACAGCATAAACTAATTTTGGCTTAGGTTTCCCAAATCAAAGCTTCTGTTCAAATAAAGATAGCACTACAAGCTTTTTTAAGCTTCCAGTCACTTCTTCACTCACCCTCTCACTCCGTCTGCCAGGTGTGAGACTGCTGTGGCTGCTGTTTCTTACCACTCCCAACCAAATGTTCCCAGTCGTTTAGTCACAGCCTGTTCTAGCCTCTGGAGCTTCAAGCACTGTTCTGGGCTCAGGGGGGTTGCTGTTACAGATGCACCCTAAGGCTGGGGCAGGACTATTTCGGGGTCCTTTGACTGCTTAGACCCTCCAAGGAGATATTCTGATGGTGATGAGCGCTGACTAGGCTAACAACAGCTAGGGGTGGTGTTGTGCATTGATAAGCCATAACATTAAAACCACCTGGCTAATATTGTGTAGGTCCCCTCATGTCACCAAAATAGCTCTGACCCATCGATGCATGGACTTCACAAGTCGGTGTTAAAGTACAATAAAAGTATCAGCGTTATGCACCGCCATCTGAAATGGCATCCGCTAGCTAACATGGGTGATGCTAGCACTGCAGGGAGTCATCCAGTCCAGAGGACGCTGAGTGGCTGCCGCAGCTTAAACTGTTCCCACTTTCTGTTGTGCACTTAAATTAGAAAATTCAAGGTATCAGCTTTTGTTTTGTTTAATTTAATTGTCATGTTGACTGTTAATGTTACAGAGAACTTTTTTTAAAGTTGCTCATTGTTGGACACCTGTGTTCCTTTGTTGACGAATAAGTTGATCTGAAAAAATCTGAAGTCGTTTATGCCCTAGTAGGTACTAACCACTACTTACCAAGAACACCCCACCTGCCATTTTGAAAACTGATGAATACATTTTTATATCACTGACACTGGGGGCACCTGGTGCCCTAGTGATTAGGGGCTTGCCCCTGCAATCGGAAGGCTGTTGGTTCGAATCCCAGGATTGCCACTGGCACCGCTGAGGCATCTTTCAGCAAGGTACTGTCCCCACACACTGCTCCCCAGGCATTAATGTTGGCAGCCCAGAGCTTCACTCAGGTGTATGGGTTAAATGCAGAGGACTCAGGTAATTTCCTCCACGATCAATAGAGCATGTAATAAAATAAATAAATAAATAAATAAAATATCATGAAGTCTTGTTGCAGTTTCCTTAACCCAGAGCACACTGATCCAACATTCTCCAACAAACACAAACTACTCATTAGGTTGATGTGTGACATTGTGGGGTTTTTTTTTCCTCTCAGTAATGTCTGTCAGTTACAGATGCATTCGACATTGCATGCTTGGTGAAACTTGTTTCACACATTTGAGACAACTGCAACTTGAAGGCTTCACATGGTCCAAGTGAAAATCAAGTTTCAAGCAACAACAGTTTAACTCAAAGCCAGTTTAAAACCAGCTGCCAACATTAGACTGTTGATGTTTCCTACAGAATATTGGGTTGTTGTGGAATGCCCTCCACATACATTACATAACCAGCACTATCTTTCCAAATTCCAAGTTAGGTTACAGAGCAAAAGCAGTTATAAAAAGTAATGAAGAATACTTACAGCCCACCATCATCATGGCCACAGAGAAGATTTTCTCCCCATCCGTGGTTGGAGCGATGTTACCAAAGCCTATGGTTGTGAGACTGGTCATGGTGAAATAGAGCGATGATATGTAGAGAGTGTCCTTACTGGGGCCTCCTTCCCACTGGCCTGATCCACTGGCATTATAGCGGTATGGTGTGCCAATGCTGATGGCTAACTGATAAAGCCAGCTGTCCGTCTTGATTGTGTTGGTGACTTCATCAATGACCTCATAATCACCAATGCTGTACCAGATACAGGCCAGCCAATGAGCTACCAAGCCAAAGACACAGACAAGAAGGACCAGGACAGCAGCTCCGTATTCCAGATAGTGGTCCAGCTTTCGAGCCACACGGCCCAAACGCAGCAGACGCACCACCTTCAACGAGCTGAAAAGGCTGCTGAGGCCCTGAAGAACAATATGACAAACACTGTGATTAGAAAGCCTTGTTATTTCATCTCAAACACAAGTACATTACACACATACTTGGATGTTTGTGTTGTTAAGTAATAAAATACACTTGCTAATGTGGTTTCAGACATGGTCATGTACCATTATCTTTGAAAATGGACAAATGCACATTTTTTTTCTGGTCTGTATGGATCATAATACGTCAAACAGTATAAGCATGTGTAAATGAGATTGATTAAAAGTTCGACATAGCTTGAGCATTGGATGTCAGAAGAATAGTTTGTACAAAGCTAAGAGGATGATATGTGTCCATTTCTTGCCAGTTGCATTTACCTTGTAATTCCAGTACAAAACTAAAGAAACAGAGCTTCTGCAAACGAATCTCTGCATTGTAACTAGAAAGAATCAGTAGCTATGCTTCCATTGTTTCAAAAGCGCGCAATAAAATGAAAGCAAATGTTTGGATGTTTAGTGAATAATACATAATGACGTTCTTTTCTGCCAATAACATTTGGTTTATCAGTAAAAAAAAAAAGTTGTGTTTGACACGTTTCCATTTCTAATTTCATGTATGTCACAAATTCCCTGATTTCCCAACAGTTAATTAACAAAATTAATTTTGCTGCCATAAAGAGCTGTTTGAGCACTTTCCCTTTAAAAAGGTATTTTCTAGTCAAGTAAAGAAATAGGCAGCATTCCAGTTAAAAACACTTTTTTACATAAATGTGTTACCCAATATAATGTTGACATTCATGAAATATTACTAATAATTTCCATTTGCAATGTCTACTCTGACATTATAGCTGTCTCCCAATTCATTGCCACATTAAAAATTCTGTTTTGGAGGGTGCTATAGCTCCATAGGCCTGCTTTCTTTTGCCTATAGCCACTTTGATCTGACTGTCAAAGAAAGCAGGAGAATCTGTCATGGGCAGCTGGGTTTCCTATTACCATCAGACATTTGCTCCTCAGATTATAGTAAACATTGCATATCTTAATAGGATGGTGTGTCCATCTGCTGGATTACCATAAAGTCTGTTCATTAGATAGTGACCATGGCCACCATCCAGATATGATGTGGTAGAACTTACCGCAATTTAAGTTTAACTTTAGAAATGTCTGGACCTTTGCAAGGGAGGGCTGTGTGCTGGGAAGGATATTTTAGTGCTTGTGTCTCTGGCTATGAGACAAAGAGCATGCTCTTTTGCAGGTACACCCACATACTAGAACAATGGCTCCTCAAACAAAACAAAACATAAATATCTATTGCCAGCCTCCACTGAGTGAAAATAAGAGGTCTTAAAGAATCCAAACCAGCATACAAAACCCTGCAATATTGTTTAATCTGCAGAACCTCAGATGCACTCTATTTACGGACAAAATCAAGTTTCTTTGTTCAGTTGAGTTCTTAAACGCGGAGGACAATGAAGGCCTCTTGCTAATGAATCATAATCGCTAAACTTCTTAAAGATTAACTGCCCTTGATCTCATGATCGAAACAGAAGACCAGGGTCCAGTCTTAAAGGGTTGGTGTTTTGTTGCATCTTCAGCAGCATTAGCAAGTGGCAGTCTGTCAGCCCTGGCCTGTTTTATAAATAGCTGCACCACTGCGTCCTTCACATTTTTAATTAGCTTTTCCTTTACCAAAGCCCTGTGCTTTTTTTTTTTCAAGACGTCACATAGTCATGATGGTAATTTCTCAAACATGCTTTATATTCCTGAAAGGAGCAATTTTCCCCAGACACTGACACAGAGGAACGGAAAGTAAAAATAGACGTGGTTCATAGTCCTCAGACACGACAACCCAAAGGGTTCTGCAAGGCAGTCACCGTGGATGACTCTATGTATTCTCCAGGCTATACATCTTCTAATGGAAATCTCTTACTAGGAATTAATTACTTAGCGATCTAATTTGCATTTGTGCATATTTTGCATTTCACAATAGGCAAGGTTTGTTTCTTTCCTGATAAAGAAGCCATAGGTTCCTGCTAATTGGCAAATAAAAGGAACTGCTGCTCACAAGACTTCTGAATTAGAAAAGAAATACAGTTTGGGCCGGAAGACAACCGGAAATAATGCTCCGGTGATTGTTCTAGTAAGAGAGGGATGTAGCCTACAGCTTATGTGTTCCTGCACCAGGGAGGACAAGGCCCATCTCATCTGGACTGACTCACATCTAAAATCGCTTTAGACAAACAAACACACAAGTGAAGTGTTCCAAAGCATCATTAGCATTGAATTACAATACCATTAGCGGCTCCCCACTCAATAAGCCAAAACATAGAGGATGGGATAATGCTAAAAGCGTGCACAGACCGAGAGACCCCAACAGCAAGGAAGTTCCAGGAAAAGAATGGCAAGACAACAAGAAAAGCAGAGTGAGTTACCGGCAGCACTGAGTCTTCTGCGCGCGTGGCGTTCCGCGGGGAGCTGCCAGCAGCCGGCATATGGCCCACTGCAGAGGAGTCCGAAATAGGATCCTGGAACAATGGAGAGAGGTTTCAGTTCAGGATCTTTTCAACCAAGAGAAGCAGCCCTAAACTGAACAGCTTTGGCTGAATGCTCACTGGACATATAATGCACTGGGCTGTTTATTAGTTATCTGCTTTTGCTCCACCTTGCTGATGTATAGTAAGAAGCTGTCTGTTGTTATACACTGTTTGTGACAGGGATCCTCTAGTCATTCATCAGTTTTCAGTTTCTGGCCATCAAACTTCTCTTGGTTGGAAGTTTCAGGGTGGCAGCGGTGATGCTGACATGTGTACAAATTCCAGCAACACTTCTGTGACTCATCCCAGCACCATGCCAGTAATCCCTGTTCGATAGTGGTCTTGGAGTTAGGAACTTGCCAGTGATCCAGTGATGGGATGCACAGTGCTATAGTCTGTAACAGTACATTTTGTGGGCCTACAAGGTAGGCATGTGTGTGGTGTGTAGTGAGTGTGTAGTGAGTG
>JBBIGA010000153.1:9107978-9129627 GCA_037576975.1 Alestes dentex | reverse complement strand
AGAGAGAGAGAGAGAGAGAGAAAGAGAGAGAGAGGGAGAGAGAGAGAGAGAGAGAGAGAGAGAGAGAGAGAGAGAGAAAGAGTGTCACTTGACACAGCTATTAGATTAGGTGGCTGCTTCTCGTCTCGCCTGAATAAATTTTATTCCATCGTCCTGCTCCATAGTCTCTGCAGGAAAGGCTGGGAGGACAACAGGGATAGAGGGCTAAAGTGAAGTGATGGCCCCTGGAGGGACTCACGCAGAGGGGCTCATTATAGGGGCCTCCACTTGCCGGCCCCCTATGTCAGGGGCCAATATTAAGGGAGTACTCCCTGAGGGTCTGGCCGACCCAGATCCAGCCCAACAGATCGCTTCCCCACGAAGAGATGACTGTGTTACTTCCTGTCACTGGTGATACACACCACTTTCCAAAAGACAGCCCATTCTCACTAATGAAGCTACAGCCAAGCGGCCAGGCGGAAAGAAGAAACATCGCATGGGCTGGGACAGCGCATAGGCTGGGAAAACGTGGCTATCTGGGCTTCTAAAGCAATAGGACTCTGTTGAGGGTCAAGTGTGTGAGTAATTATCACTGTATAAGCAATTATCACCCTTAAAATTAACCTTCCTCACTTTATAACTTTCCATACTTTTGTTATTGGTGGTAAAAACTGAGACTTGAGGAACCTTGAGATTTGCCATACATCATCATTGTTCTAACAAAACCACATATTTCATATAAAGGGGCACATTTCATATGGTGGCCTAGTGGTTAGGGCATTGCCCCTGCAATCAGAAAGTCATGGGTTCAAACCCCAGGACTGCTAGTGGCACCCCTGAGGTACCCTTGAGCAAGGCATCATCTCCACATACTGCACCCCAGGTGCTGCACCGGTGGCTACCCACTGCTTCACTTGGTGAATGGGTTAAATCCAGAAAAGAGTTTCACACTGCTCACGGTATGGTGTGTTCACGTGTGACTATAAGATGGCACTTTAAGTTCAACATGGGTCCTGGAGTCTTTCCAAACGCTCTATAGAAACACAGTGGACAGGCTGCATAAAGGGTGTGGGTTTTGGAATCTTTAGTTCTCCTGACAGACAAGAGGAATCTGAAGAAACTAGAGCTCCTGGTGGAAACTCACATAGACATGGGAAGAACACGCCATCTTCAAACAGACCGTGGCCCTCCCAGCCAGGAATCAAGCCCAGGATCTTCTCACTGAGGAGCGACGGCACTACCCTCCGTGCCACCCTGACAAAACCATATATCTCCAAACTGCTAACTTTACAGGATAAAATTATTAGCTGTTAACATAAGACGGGGGCAGCTGGTGGCCTAGTGGCTAGGGCGTTCGCCCAGTGATCAGAAAGTTGTGGGCTCGATTCCCAAGACTGCTAAGCACCTCTGAGGTTCCCTGAGCAAGGTACCGTCCCCACACACTGCTCCCCAGGCACTGTGTTCCTGGCTGCCTGCTGCTTCACTTGGTGAGTGGGATAAATGCAGAGGAATATTTTGTGCTGTTCACACTATGTGCTGTGGTGTGTGTTGATAGAATGGTCACTTTCATTTACAATTAGTTCTGGAGCATTTCTGTTGGTCCACTCATCACAAAAGTGTAACTGCTATGTTAAAATGTGGTAGAAAAATAAAAATAGGAAAAAAAGAAGACATGGATTTGATGATATATGCAGCTGTTCTTGCTTTACTACCTATAATTCAGTGCTACACAGCAGGTGTCTCAGTTGTGAGCAAAAACAGCGAGTGGTCTAAGATCAGAAAAATCTCTCTGATTACACATAGTGTAGCACTGGTAAGACAAAAAAACAATCAGACGCAGAGTGAAGAACTGCTGAACACTATGGACCCTACAGATCAATTTTACGACCAATGCAGATGAACACAGTCAGCATAGTCTTGTCGAGAGCCCATATATAATATTCAGCCTGAGGTTTACACTGATTCATTACTGACTGACCTTTCCTTGCAAATCAAAAGTGCTTTGAGTCCTCTTGTCTTACTTAAGGCCACCAAAATCCCTATTTTCACTTTTATTGAATTACTCTGATCCTCTTCTAATTCTCAAAGATGATGCTAGATTATGTTTACTTAAAATAACTGGCTTTCCCTTTAACACACACACTGATTGCAGACACTGTTCCACGTGAAGCCCAAGGCGCTCACTCAGCACATCCAGGCAGGGCTTTGCGCCTTCTGATGGGATGCTGGCGAAAGCTTATCATATGGATTGTGAAAAGGAGACATATTGAGGGAGTTGAAAGACAGAGTGCCACGCACACCAGCTCCACGTGGGAGGCCAACAAGCAACTGCTGGGCCGCTCTCCAGTGATTTCACCACAGACTGTTTACCACTAAACACATAGGTTTCACACGCTCATTCACCCACGCACTAATACATAGACAGGCAGGCAACAGCCAAACACATACAGAGACCATCACACAACTGCAGAACCAGTGGATAAGTGCCAGAGTGGGACGTATTATCAGACTGGACTTTACATGACACAGACCAGTCCATCCCAATCCGAATCTTAATTTCCACAAAGGGAAAATGAAATGTAAAAACAATGCAATCACTTTATTTCTGAAATTTGTCAGTAGTTAACATTTTACAAGCTAATACAGTACATGACTCTTGCAGTGAAAGGAGTGATACTTAACACGGATGGCTCCAACTTGCTCAAAGTTCAAATAAGCTTGGCTAATCACATTTTTTAATGTGCTGATTCTCGTTATCGTCATTACACTATGAATAATATTAAAGCATGCGGAAGATTTATGAAATATGTAAGTTGTTATCCTCTAAAATGTGCTAGGTAACTATAAGTTCCTCTCAGGGCTTTTTCTAGTATTTTTGGCACCAGCTTTGTTTGGTTGTTGTTGTTGCTGTTGTTGTCCATCATCATATGATTCATGTACAATAAAATAAACACAATTCATCCTGTAGTGTTATATGGAGTTCACTTTCTGTCAAAAGGAACTACAAATCTAAATGCATTTCCTATCCATAGCACATTTGGTTTGTACTCACTTGTGGATTACTTTCTGTGCACACTTTGTAGCTGCAGCTCATATAAATCAATTTGTGTGTGAACTGCTTGCTAACTATAGTGTCTTTGAAGTTAAAATAGATTACATATGCCACTAACAACCCTGGAGTTCATATTCTTCAACAGCATAAGTAATGATTTACAGAAGCAGATACATGAACTGTGATTTGTCATTGCAATTTAAGATTCATGGATTTTATATGAAGATTTTCATTATAATCATATTTGCACATTTACATCTATGATATTAGATTCGCATTTGATAATATTATGATCACCATTGCATTTGTGTACTAATTTATGCACAATTTCTTTAGCCAGAAAATGAACTATGTACAGGGTGGTAATCTTTGGAAACTAGGCATTTTTTCTGTGGTCTCGAAACTGTCTTGGACTCATCTAAAACATGTCCATCAGTCTAGCTAGATATTCTCAACCAAGTCCACCTGCCTTTAAAAACAGTGCATCCACAAGTAACATTTCTCCTGGTGAAGGTTTTTTTTTAATCAATCAACAAAACAAAAGCACCCATAGCAGTTGACAAAACAACTAACAAATCTAAAAACGAAAAAAAAAAGGTTGACCGAATCATTGATAAAGTGTACTTGTTCAGAAAACAAGCACTGGCTTCATTATTTCCAAGTCCATCTAGAACGAGCATCATCATTGGCCAAACTGCCAAAACTCATCTCCACACTCTGAGCATGCTGCATCAATGCTGATCACTTCATTTTGGCCACCGAAGAGACATCGACAAGAAAGTGATACTGCTCCACTTAAAGTAAATACTATGACTTCATTTGTCCAACCAGTATTAAAGTGCACTTTTGGTCATTTTAAATAATAATAGAGCAAAATGATCATCTTACAGCACAAGATTTACTATGTCACAGGCATAGCTGTATATATCCACTGGGTTTTATACATGTTCTCCTTGTGATAGCGTGGGTTTCCTCCGGGGTCTCCACCGCTGATTTAACCCACTTAATAACTTTAAATGTAGACTTGGTTGTGATGTACAGTTTGTGTGTTGTTAATCCACAGTGATCAGCCCAAAACATTATCAGGCCCCTGGGAATAATGCTCTCTACCTTTCCCATTACCCACTACAACAAGAAAACTAAAGCCAAGTAACAAAGTTTGAGCTTTTCATTATGAATGAACACTACCAGAATTGTAGAAAACATTCACACAGGTCCTGTGAGGTGGGAAAAGTAACAAATCTACTCTCCTCTGTCAAACATGTGCATTCCTCATTTTCTCTCACTCTCCATCTTTAGCTTCACAGTGACAGTTTCTATGTGTCCGCATTCAACTTCATAACTTTGGGCGGAGTGAGGTCTGTTCACATGTGCATTAGGAAATAGCCAGTGCCAATCTTCTCCTTTATATTACATTAACAGCCAGCAGCAGTAACTGATGAATGAGATGTATGTACTTTAGTCTTCACCAGAGATGTTTCAGTGTTACTGTCTCTTCTATCATGCTAATTATCACTGAACAATGTGAAACTTGTGTTTTAATTAAAGAGTAGATATCATCTTTGACTGTCTTAAAATAATATGTTTACAGAACATAAAACACAGATTTTATAGATCTAATAACCATCTAATAATAGAAACCCTGAGTTCAGCAGGTGTTTAAAGAGACTGGAGTGGAGCATGTTTGGCAAATGCTGAAATCTCTTGTTTACTTGCGACCCACGGTTTCAAACGAAACTCTAGAATAGCTTTTTAAAACAGGACAGTCTGAATGTTTATTGATTCAGTTGCCCTGTGATCGGAAGGTTGTGGGTTTAAATCCCAGCAGCAGCACTGTGATACCCTTGAGCAAAGTAATATCCCCACATATTGCTCCCGAGCATTACAAACGAATGCCTGCTGGTTCACTCGCGTGAACGGGTTAAATGCAGAGAACAATTTCACACTGCTCACACGGCGTGCTGTAGTGTGTTAATGTGTGACAAATGGCCTCTTTACATCTTACATCTCGTTGATATAGCAGCTAGTTGCGACTAGCATTTATCTTGACATACTACCCCCATCAGACTGATAAAATCAGTGCATGGAAACATGGACAGATAGTTAAATTCTCCATAGCAATTTAGAAGTCACAGTTCTCAATGGCAGTAACAAAAGCTATGGTGTAATTTAATCTTAATTCATTTCTCACTTTCTGTCATATATATATATATATATATATATATATGTGTGTGAGTGTGTGTGTGTGTGTGTGTGTGTGTGTGTGTGTGTGTGTGTGTGTTTGAAAGTCTGTTTGAAAAGTAAATTTTTTTGAAAAGTAGATTTTGAAAAGTAGATTTGTTTGTTTTTGTTGCAAAAGTCATGAGTGCAGAATCAAGCATGTTGATATAGAGCATAAAATAAATGTAAACATTTATAACTATGTTTTAGCTGTGTAATGAATTATGCAGTTGCATAAATACATTTAAATATTACAGTAACAGTAACCATGATTATACAGCAAACCCACGCTTAACCCACGCTTAGAAAGTCCTGTTCTGCTCCTCACTGTAACAAAGTTGTGAGCACACTGAACCCCAATATTTACTCGCAAATTATTTAACTTGCACTCCCAACTGCAAAGGCAGCCACACAGATGCCACACCGTATGCTTAATCTTACGCTGAACTCCTTCAGCACAGCACTCTTTGGCAGTTAATTCGACATAGTAAACAGTGAACAGGTTTACAAAACAAGCGACTCAGTCATTACATAATAACACACAGTGAGTTCCCTTAAAGAGCAGGCTCCAACCAGCCAGAGTGCAGCTCGCTTATTCCCTGTGGGAGAGAAGGCCTACCAAAGAAGTAGAGGGAAAACCAAAGCCCATTAAACAAAATAAACCTTTAATTATAGAAAACATTGTGTTTTTAACCCATGTGCTTTGTGAGCAAGTGTTTTTTGCCCTGATTCAGATTACGGAACAGCAGAGTTTATGTTTGTATGAAGAAGTCAGGTGGATGACGGTGAGAAGGTCACCTTACAATATTTTAATGGTTTTAAGTGCAACTGGCTGTCCAACAGGTTGTTTTTGTAACTTTAAGACTGATATGCACCAGTCAGCCATAACATTAAAATCATCTGCCTAATATTATTTAGGTCCCCCTTGTGCTGTCAGCACAGGTCTGACCTGCTAAGGGTGGACTCCCCATGACCTCTGAGCGTGTGCTGTGGTTTCCAGCACCAAGATGTTAGCAGCACATTCCTTAGGTCCTGGAAGTTGTGATGTTGGGCCTCCATGGATCAGACTGGGTTGTCTAGCTCTTTTCACATATGTCCAATCAGACTGAGGTCTGGAGAATTTGGAGGAAAATGAACTTTTTGTTATGTTCCTCAAACCAATCCTGAACAATTTACTGAAAGAGGTCACTGTTGCCATGAAGGGGTGTACTTGGTCTGTAACAATAGTTAGATAGGTGCTACATGTCAAAGTAACATATACATGCCAGGATCTAATTTTGCCCAGCAGAACATTGCCCAGAGCATCACACTGCCTCACACAGTGCGTCCTGGTTCCATCTGTTCCCTATGCGCCCATCACACCCAGGGTGTAAAAAAAAAAACATGGTTTAACAGACCTGGCCACCTTTTTCCATTGCTCCATGGTCCACTTCTGATGCTCACATGTCCATTGCAGTCTCTTTTAGTGGACAGGGGTTAGAATGGGCACTCTGACTGGTTTGTGCCATGCAGAGCTAGACGCAGCAAGCACTGCTGCACTGTGTATTTCATAGCTAGCACGAACTGTTTTGTAGGATCGGACGTGGTAGACTAACTTTCTCTCTTCATGCACATCAGTGGACCTTGGGCACGCATGACCCTGTAGCTGGTTCACTAGCTATCGTTCCTTTGGGCCACTTTTGGTAGGTACTGACCACTGCATACTGAGTACACCCCACAAGACCTACTGTTTTGGAGACGCTGACCCAGACCTTTGTCTAAGTCACTCAGATCCTTCTGTTTGCCTGTTTTTCCTGCTCCCAGCACATTAGAACTGACTGTTCAGTTGGTGTCTGTTATATCCCACTCCTTGACAGGTGCAGCTGTAACAAAATAATCAATGTTACTCACTTCACCTGTCAGTGGGTTTAATGTTGTGGCTGATCGGTGTATATATCTCCTTTCAGATCTGTCATGAGGCTGCAATCAATTTATTTGTATCTCGACAGCCAGAAACAGCACATTTCCCTCCACCTTCCAATGCAATAACCATGACAGACTCCGTACAGTAACAATACTTCTTATCACTTTAGCATCAGTGGATGGCTAGACTGCTGTAGGCCAAACATGTTCGGGATTACAACAAAAATTAAACATGGATCGTTTTCATGATTTCGTTTTAATTTGTACATTATGGAGTTTTATATGGTTTGGCACATATTTGCTCAGTAAATAGTAAGTGGTGTTTTCAGTCTTCCTGGTGGTCTCACAAGCTTTATATATTCTGACCCTGACTTTTTCTCCTTAACTGCATTATCCTCAAAACACATAGCATTTCCCATCACATTCTCGCAGTCTTTTGTTTTTCCTCCTTTGCCCTCCCTCTGCATTCACTGTCCTTTTATCAATCTCTGAGTATCCTTCAGCCTCCTTTCATACATCCCTCCCTTCTTTCTCTCGTCGTTTGCCTGTGTGCCGTGCGCTGTGACAAGGCTTACAAAAGAGCATGCTGAGGATGGCCAGGGGCAGCCATGCTAAAGCGCAGCGAGTTCCATTGCATAAGACACACACAACTGAGCTGCTCCCGAGGGTGGGGGAGGTTAGAAGAGGAGAGATAGAAAACAAGGGAAAGTAGATAGAGAGGAAGGGGGGGGTAGAGAGAAGCAGAGAGTAAGAAAGAATAAGAAAAGGAGAAAAAATGAAAAAAGGGATATAGGGAAAACAAGAGAAGGGGAAAAAACATGATGAGGAAGAAAAGGAAGACAATGGAGAAAAAAGAGAGAGATTGGGAGAATGAGAGAGAGAAAGAGAGAGATAGAGACAGAGAGAGAGAGAGACAGAGAGAGAGAGAAGGAGAGAGAGAGAGAAAGACAGAGAGAAAGAGAGAGAGAAGGGAGGCCAAAAGAATGGGCATGAAAGCGATTAAAAGAGAGAAAATACACAGAGAGAAAGAAAGAGAGAGGGAACAAGAAAAAAAACATACAGAACAAAAAAGAGACAGAGGAGGAAGAAGGAAAAGAGAGGCATGAAGAGAAGGGGAAGAAGAAAGAAGAGGAGAAGGTGAGAGTGGATATAAATCAGAGAGAGAGAGAGAGAGAGAGAGAGCGAGCAAGAAAAATGAACAACAGAGAAGGAAAAAGACAAAGAAAGATGGAGTAAAAATGAGGGGAAAAAATAGAACACTCAGAAGTTTATAAAGTACAGCTTTCAAAGCCCTTATTCAATCGCACCTCAGCACTTCTTTTATTTTACGTAAAATACGTTTTCAAACCTGCAAAGCACCCTTGGTGTTGCTGAAATCCACATTGAGGCTGGACAGCTGTTCCAGCATAAAGACTGTAGCCCTAAAGCACCAATTATTCCATCTTGGGGGTTATTTCAATTTTTTTCTGAAGATCGAGAACCCCCTGGTGTCTCCCATCAGTCAAACACTCAACTTGCTCTTTCCTGCCACCTTCTCTCTGCAAGAGTAGCTACCAGTCATTACTCCTCTTACATAAGCAAATTGGCTCTAAAATGAGCCCTCTTCCCATGCAAAGAAAAAAAGGTAAAGGTTAAAAAAAAAGGGCCCCATCAAGTTGACTTTTGTTTCCTTACAGCTGTGTACCCTTTTTCCTCTTAGAATGTGCAAAACACATACGCCTTTACTGCCACCACACAAAGAAATAATGGAGGCTCACTCCTGGAAAAGGCTGAATGAGGTGACGCACAAACAAAGCTTTAATAACACCTACATCAGGGAGGCCGATGCTACGCGGCAGGATTTCAAACCGAACAAGACGAAATGTGCAACATGCAAAGCTCTAAAGTGAGGACAGCACAGTACTTCAAAGCTCATACCCAATTTCTAAATAAATAAGTACTTAACAACTTCAATATTTGAGAACACTATGAAATTTTAAAAGGTGTGCATGCCCCTTAATTAATCAAACAACACCATGCCTCAACAGGAAGTGAACTAATCATCTTGAGGGGTGTACATTTATAACTTACTTCATTTAGGGACTTTATGCTTAAGCAGATAAAAAGCTGTTTGAGTAGGCTGATATAGGCTTTTTAAAAGGCTCATAAAAGTGGAATTAACTTTTCTGAGGCTTCGTTCTCTGTAAAGTTCTTCAAATTACTCCCATGTATTCCTATAAACACTACTACACCACCACATCAAACCGTCACAATACAAAAAGGAGCAGTCACTTTTAGCGACTAAACGGTTCGTTGAACTTTATGATTGAACTGCTGCTGTGCCAAAATCTATACGCAGAAAATGAGAGACAATTTCCACATGTATAATGAACATAGGTTTAGATCAAATACTCCAGTGATAATCTTATTAAAAGAAAGATTTGTGTGAAAAATTACATTTGTGTTATAGTTTACTCAGGTCATGTATGGATGTGAGGTTTCTGCAAGGGTATATGATACTATTATCTATAAAAAATGAACATTTTATAGATATTAGCTATGCAGCTTAATGGAATGGTTAAATGTTTTTTTGGTTCTTTGGTTCTTAGTGCTGGAGTTACAGGCCTAATATTGCTGGACACTACAAGTTAATAGTAGTCCCAAATGATTTCCTTAAACTTCTCTTGACATCCGGACACAATATGACTTTGAAGACGAACATAACTTTAACATGTAGGCAAACACCCTGGGCAGCCTTTTTAGAAACATGTTTTTTTTTTTCAAAAATCACCAAAGGAGTGGGAGTGAAGATCTAGAATCAGTTTTTATGAAAACAACACTCAAATACGGAAGAATCTGATCTCTGATTATTCCTTCTTATGACTGCTTTGTGGTTAACAGTCATAGTCCTGTGTGAAATTGCTGTTTGTATTGGTGAAATTCAGACGTTCAGATGTACAACTCACAGTAAGCCATACTGAGTCTGTGCTTCCTCAATGAAGAGCTGGATGCAGAATGTGTTTTGGGGATATATTTATGGAAACGATTTGGGCGACACTGACTTCTAGAGTTGACAATGTTAGCCTCGCAGATTCACTTTTAAACTACTCACTCACTTTCTATAACTGCTTCATCCTCAATAGGGTCGCGGGTACCCGGAGCCTATCCTGGGCTCACCACAGGACACACACACACACACACACACACACCACTCTCACACGCTCACACCTACAGCCAATCGGAGAAATCGGAGACCCAGGAAGAAACACACGGCACCACAAAGAGAACATGCAAACTCTGCACACACAAGGCCACACAAGCAAAATTTGGAAACTTTAGATGATTTATTACTTCTGGATTAGGTGGACTGAGAGTGTATGTTTCGGTTTTCATCATTCACCTTCATTTATTCATATTTCAAGATAACAGTACTTCATGCAGTGCAAGAAACCATATAAGTACGTCTATTTAAAATGACTTAACAACTCTATGAAGTCTATAGCAAGGACTTGATGATCTAGACAACGTTATTTGCATTGCATACATTCGCATCAATAATGTCAGCTACATTAGCTTTATAGCTCAAGTGGAAACTGAATGAAGCAAACTGTTGGACGCCAAACACATCTTGATGTGGCTGATTATGTAAATTAGATTTTTTCACTGAAATGTACCAGATTGTCCATGCCTAACCATACCAAGTTTCCAGACAAAGATGATACGGGGTTCCGTACTTGAATCTTGACTAATAGTGCAGCATGTGGCTGGTAAATTAAAGCAAAGGCTGCAGCAATGGCACAGACTGTAACCTCCCTTCCCCCATGACAGAGGGAGCAGCCAGGGGCGAGAGACATGGCACAGTGGGTATTCACCATGTGGATGTAAGTGAGGGCGGTCAGGAGCCAGGGGTCAGAGACCACTTGCTATGGAGAAAATGTTTTTTTCCATGTTTCAAGTTCTCTGAACAACTTACGGGAGGCAAAAGGAACAAAACAGAGACGGATGGGCAAATCAGAGCAACCACAGAGCTCATCCCACCACACACACTCTCACGATTTAACACAGACAGAAAACTGGTCTTGTTAAAACTCAAAGCTCCCAGTTAATAAGCACCTGCAGAATTCGGAACAGTTAAAAATATGATGTGAAGCGATAGTGTGGAGAAGTCAGTGAGCATAATGTGAACCATGTGCTGTGGACCTGCACTGATTACACTGTTCCTCACACACTCCTGCCCAGAAAACAAGGAAACCAAGTTTGTGTACTGTGAGAGAGAGGTTCTTTATATGGTTGAACGGTTCTTCTCCATGATGGAGAACCTGTTGGATATAAAAAACCTTCTAAAAAGTGCAAGTGGAGGAAAACATTTTTGCACTAAAGAGAATGCTTTTGGCAAAGACTGTGCGTGTAAAGGAGCAGAAAACAAAATAGCACTTTTGTTCCTGTAACCGTGTGTGACCTCTGCTGGTGAACGGCTCTAAGTGAGCAAACCCCTCCACACACACACACACACGCCGACAGCAGTACAGTAGAGAGAGAGAGTGTGTGTGGCAGCACAGTCAAACTCAACTGCTCAATCTACTGCATCACAGAGCACTTTAGGAGATGGAGATCACTTTTTAATAAAGTGTGTGGGGGGATAGAGAGGAAGAGAGAGAAAGAGATGGAGAAAGAGAAGGAGAGAGCGAGAGGGAGAGAGAGAATGAGGAAAAAGAGAAATAGAGAAAAAGAGAAAGAAAGAAGAAGAAAGAGAGAAAGAGAAAAGGAGAGAGAGAGAGAGAGAGAGAGAGAGAGAGATTTGCATTACTTATGACTGTTTGATGTTTTGGAAATGCTAAAAAAAAAAAAAAAAACCACCACAGTCATTTTCATCAAGCAGCTGTCAGCCTCCCCCTGAACTGAACAGCTGAAGTGGCAGCATTTTCATTGTTTATTGTTCCACTTTCCCATGTGTTTAAGCCGAAGGAAACAGCTATATTACTATTATTAGTAAAATTACTTAATAATAATAATTAATAATAATAATAATAATAATAATAATTATAAAGAAGAAGAAGAAGAAGAAGAAGAAGAAGAAGAATAGTAATAGTATTAAATAGTAGTAGTAGTCAATCATTGTAATCATTGTAATGAAAATAATGATAAAGCTATTATTTAAACAGAGTTAATCGTTTGCTTTGCTATATTAAAGTGTTAGAAATAAGAATGCTATATTAAAATGGTATAAACCGGTCAGATTCTGAATGGTGACTTTCTAAACCCCGAAGCAGGAACAGTTCTCCTTGATCAAAGATACGCAGGAGATTCCACAGCTCCAGAGCTGGAGAGACGTGGAGCTGTTTCAGTCCTGGAGGGAGTCTCACACAGACTGGGTGATTTTCTCCACACTCTCTTTAACGCTTCTGGTAAAAAGACATTTATTCTGAGCTCAGACCCCCCCAGGCGGACCACTGGAGTGGACTGGACTGAAGGAGCGCACAGCCTGCAGTCAGCAGCTCTTCCAGCCTTTAAACTGCTCTAAGCTCGGCAGGACCGTGCACGAGCGCGTGCGTCAAAACTTCACGGCACGCGGGAATAAAAAGTGCATCATTATTAGAATATGATATGAAACGTGGTAATTAAATAAACAAACAACTCCTTGCCTCCTTGCGCCACTTCAGGAGTGAAGTGCTGCGCCTCCGTGGTTACGCACGCGGAGCGCGGGTCCGCTCGTGCGCTCATTCCCCGCGGGAGCTCAAAATTAGAGAGGGGACGACAAAAAAAGCGCGTGCTTACCGCTCGAGCGCCTCACGATGTTCTCCAGGAAGGTGTTCTGAGGTGCCACCAGGCCTCTCTTTCCGCCGTGCATCCTGCGCGCCGCCGCGAGACTCCGTGGCCGAACCCGAGCGCGCGCACCTTGCCAAAGCGGATCGCGAGCGTGCAACGTGCGCGTCTGTGTGTGAGTGTGCGTGTGTGTGTGTGTGCGCGCGCGTGGTGGACTCGCTCATGGTAACGCTGCGCCCTTCCCGCGCGCCTCGCCTAGCTCCTCTGTGGCCCCGGAGCTCAGCCGGCTCCACGAGCTGGACACACACACACACACACACACACACACACACACACACACCCTCCTCACTAATGCGCGTGCGCACTCTCCACGCTAGAGCGCAACAGATGCGAGCTGTCGAACAGGATCTGGACACATAACGGAGATGGACGCACGTGTCCAGGCCGGGCCTGTCTGATCTGGGGACAGATGTCTCTTAAAAATGAAGCGTTTAAGATAAGTTAAGAAAAGATAACCCTTTAATTGTTACTGAAGCAAAATGAACAAAACAAGAGAACAAAGTGAAGGCAGCAAAATCAATAGAATAAAAGTACGCTATACAACTAATACAAAAATATAAATATAGAGGTTTTTTGTGTGTATATACATATGAATGTAAATAAGTACGTACACACAAAGGTGCAATTTCTTGTTTAAGCCTGTTTAGACATATGAAGAGGCTGGCGCAGTTTTTTTTTTTTCCTTTATGCTTTTATATCCCAGAGGAAAAGAATCCAGTGGGGCTGTAATCTTGGACACACAGAATAAAAACGAGTTACTGCTGTCGCAACACAACCCTGCAGTAAACGAGAGGAGCTTCAGAGAGAGAAAAATCTGTAAAATTAGAAAGACAAAGGAAAAGAACTGCTAACTCATTCAGAAACTATTAGAGCACAGAGAGAATGGGTAAACGGATTAATGAGAGAGTGAGTGAGTATGTGAGTGAGTGAGTGTGTAATTTCTATTACTAAATTATGAATGAATGAATAAATGATAGGTGACTGATAGACGGACAGACGGACGGATGGATGGATGGACAGATTGATGAATGAGTGGGTGGATGGGTGAAAACAAAGCCTAACTGGAGAAATAAATAATAAATAAATAAATCATTTAATACATAAATGGTGGAAGGAAGGATGGGTGGATGGAGGGATGAGTGGAACAATAAATTAATTTTGCCATAGTGAATGAAATCATACAAGTGCCTTGAATGAATGAATAAATGAATGAAGACACAATTTAAACAGAGAGGTTAATGACTAAATAAATAATGAATGAATGAATGAATGAATGAATGAGTGAATGAATGAATGCACAATGTAAACAGTGGCATAAATAATAAAAGGCCTACATAAGTAAATAAAAAGTCGCTAAATTAATAAATAGGTGGATAATTGGATGGATGGATGGAAGGATGAGTGGGAAAATGAATATCATACCGAATGAATAAACGAAAGAACAAATGAATTGATTAATTAAAAGTGTGGATGATTGAATGAATGAAGGCACGATCTAAACAGATCAACCAGCCAATAGTGGAAGGAAGGACGAGTTAATGAATAAATGAATGAATGAATGAATGAATGACAGGGAGGACTTTACGAGTTTACGAGTAAACTAGATTGAATCCTCCAGCTGCAGGACCCCTCCTCCCTCCCTCCCTCCCTCTTTTCCCCCTCCCTCCCTCCGTCTCTGGATTCCCCCGCTGAGAGGGACAGAGCCCCTATTGTTCCCAGCCCACCGCTGCCTAATATGGACTTGGCCAGCAGCAGGAGCCGTGATTTCCTGAGCGCGGCCATGGCGCACGGAGAGCCGCGTGAGGAGAGTGCGCGCGGGGACGCACGATGAGAAGAGCCGAGCGCGTGGCCGTCAGTTCGTGTGAACGCGCCGGCTGCCTGGCCGGCTGTGGATCGTGAGCTGATCCAGGAAAGGCGCTTTAAGACAGAGGCTGGAGAGTAGGGAGAAGGGAAAACGCAGAGGAGGGTGTCCCGGTGTGGATTTAGTGTCCCGGTGCGGAGCGCCATGCCTGCGCGCGGAAGGAGGAAGACCCCCGGGGCCGCGGTTGTCCTGGAGGCTGACGGGGAAGGAGGAGAAGCCACAATGGCCAAGAAGATGTTGAAGTGTGTGGTGGTGGGGGACGGAGCGGTGGGCAAAACGTGCCTGTTGATGAGCTACGCTAACGACGCCTTCCCTGAGCAGTACGTGCCCACCGTGTTCGACCACTACGCAGGTGAGCTGAGCGTGTTCTCTCGCTATAATCTCGTGGTGGAAGGAACAGGAGTCAGGGCAGGCCGTTCCGAGTGTAGACTAGTGCAGCCCTCTCCCCACCCCACCACCAGCACAGAAGGGGCTGGGGCTCAGGCTCTGAAACAGGAGCTGTGTGCAACTACCACACCGAGGACTAAGGCCTGGCAGGAAGAGGCGAGACACTACAGCTCACTAGAGCTGTGGCTAATACATTATACACATAGTAACATTAGTATACAGAATTGGGAAAACGATACCTGTTGATTTCTAATCAAGTCACAGGTTAAACCTAGATTCCGGGTAAAGTAAAACAGACATCCAGTGGTAACACTCCACTGACACAAAAATGTAATCCAAAATTAGGCCATATCCATGTCATTCATTTTAATGAATGAATTTAGCTACTTTAGTGTGCACCCATTGTTGACACAGGAGATCAGTTGTGCAGTCAGCTTGTATGAAAGCTTCGATTTAATTAGAAAAGCAATAGCAATAGAACAGGACACTTTTTAGGGGCCTAAGGTCATCATGACCATTGCCAAGAGTTGGGAAGAGGGGAACAAGGCCCCCCAGCGTTGGTCTATGGGGCAGAAGAACTATATTTTCCAGAGTGATAGAGTGTAGTGCTATCAAATACTTTGGCCTGAGTGGCCATCCAGACATCAGTACCCAGTGTTCTTGTGTCTGAACACAACCAAATCCTCACAGCAATGGTCCAACAGGTAGTGTAAACAATCCCAGTAAAACTGAGGCTAATGTAGCAGCAAGGGGGAGAGGGTGACAAACTCTCTTAATACGCTTGATATCAGAAGAAACACTGGATGAGCAGGTGCACATTGCAAAAGCTGCAGTCTGAGATGAAGCATTGAGGGTGTTCACTATGTAACTTGTATAGCCTTAGTATATTTTTTTAAATAACTTTACTGTAACAAAGTTATAGTAAACAAAACAAAGGCATACAAAAAGCACAAGGCTCTGCTCTCATCTGCAGGGGAAATCCCCCCTCTGTGATATCACATGAATGCTCTGAGAACCCCCTTGGGGTCAGCTCCTAAACACACAGTTGAGCTGAGGTCCGTTTGAAAAACATGCAACAAATGTAGAGAGATGAAACATATTCTTTCAAATAATAAGTGATACACAGGATTTACAATATCTCCTCCACAGAAACAGAAACATATTCAACAACACTCGCCCAACACTTTGCCGCATTCTCAGTTTTGTAGTCATTATTAGTTACAGCTTATTACCAAGTAGCTACCAAAATGATCTGATAACATCTGTGAAATGAATATGTAAGACATGTAGTTATAAGGGTCAGGAGCTGAACTGTGGACTTCCTGACAGGCTTTCAGAGTTAAGGAGGTTATGTCTGTTTTGCATATCATGTTGGTTTCTTTGGAGTTTCAGCTTAATTCAGTGATTTAACTTTTTTCTTGTCCTTTAGTTATTTGTTGGGGGC
Organism: Alestes dentex; assembly: GCA_037576975.1. Lineage (NCBI taxonomy): Eukaryota > Metazoa > Chordata > Actinopteri > Characiformes > Alestidae > Alestes > Alestes dentex. The sequence continues at coordinate 9,112,980 of JBBIGA010000153.1, read as the reverse complement.
ATCACTCTTGAAAAACTTTACTTTGCCACAACAACAAAAAGAACAGCAAATTGATGACCTTTTCACAGCAAAGTAGAACTTTGTCAAAGCAATGTATAGGCTTCCAATTATAACCTCACAGCCTTGCAATGAACACTAATGAGCCAGAAGCCCTTTTTAAGTCTGGAGTGGTTGGGGGCAGGGAAGAAACATGCACCATATTATAGAGCATTTGTATTTCATTGTGCTTGTAACAAATCTCAAAGGCCAAGAGATTATTCTTTTTGGTCTTTTGATAATCACTTGAATGACATAGCCCACAAGTGTGCTAATTTATCTTTGTGCAAGTATTGAGTGCCAAATAAAGAAAATTCCAGATTCATTCATTAAAACATGTACTTTTTGATTTATAATTTAATATGTTACATTTTAATATAATTTCACTCAAATAAATTGGCGGCAAATTGCATTCCTCGGGCATCAAACACTTGCCCCAAACTTGCCCCAAGGTGAGGTAAACATGTACCTTTTGTCCATTTTATTTGTTTGGCTGAACCTCTCTAACTATATGATGGGTTTTTTTTTGTCTGACACACCTTACCCCTTTCTAGAAAAGTGTCTAACTTAAAACAGAAGTGAAAATAGGCATAGCAGAAAAACTACAGAGCTTCAACTCCTCATCTCCTAGGAGGTAATGAGCAGATCATGTTCACAAAAATTTTGCAAATCGGTCATCGTCTCCCACTTCAGAGGAGAAGACTCCATGAACTAGCTTGAGTAATGTCTTGTACTTAAAATGGGTGTGTGTATTAAAAAGAACAGTAGAAATGTGTATTTATCATACATGTGGAGAAAACAACAACAAAAGATATTGAAGATATTGTAGTCGTTTACTCCACTGTGTGGCTGCTGAAAGATAGAATGCCAGAAGTTCTCAATAATGGAGGCCCCATGAGGTTCTTTTAATTGGTTCCTTTACAGTGCTTTGGCAAACAGATGTGGCCCAACACAAATGCTTACCATCTCTGTTACAGACTCTTACGACCTCACTATTGATTAGGTATCAGAAATCTGCTGTGTGCTGGTGCGTAAGGAAGCTCACACATCACACAATGCTTTTGGTACAATTGGCATCTGTCAAATGCTCCGATGGCATCTAAGACCTAGCAAACTGCCACATACATTTGTGGAATGTTTGGGGTTGCTAAAGGTGAAGTACTCTTGTCATTAGGTCTAAACAAAGGTGTGCCTGTTCATATTTAGTACATTTCAGATGTTTATAAACAAGGATATGTCTGAGGATCTGTGAGAAAAAGAGCAAAAAGTGTGAAAAGAAAAGGAAAGAAAAGGCACTGGGACAGAAGAGAAGGAACATTCTTCCAGCTCCCGCAGCAGGACTGAGTGAAAACACAAGGCCAATCAATCGTTCCCATTCAGCTTCGGCCCCACCAATCTCTCCACATGGAGAGGGCCTTCACACAGCATCATAATAAAGAGGGTGAATTGTCACACAGTGCCTTAATGTCGAGGCAAAAGAGCACAGAGCTCGTATTGTATGGCACTGAATGGTTCTCCCTGTGTTAGTGAGCAAGTATTAGTGTTAAATGGAAAAACGCTCATTTATTCTGCTTGCTGTAAAACAGTAACTGTAAGAATGGGAAGCATTCTTTAACACATGGTGGGACGCATGTAGCAATGCAGATAAATTCTCCTCCAAGGTCTTGATGCTTCACTGAACTTTGCGTCCAATGACCTTTTCAAACACACCAAGTTGTCTGTTACAAATAACAGTTACAAATAAATGAGTCTCAGTTTATTAATTTTACTTGGTTTTTTTAAGAAACGTCAAACTTTGATAACACCTTGAGAAAATGACTCTCTTAACTCATGCATCCCTGTTATCTTATGCATATAAGAAAATAGACTATATATGTATTAAAGAAATTAAAGGAAATATAATCTTCTTCTCACCCTAGATGTAAAGACATGTTTGCCTGTTCAAATTTGTGAATTTTCAAATTTTGTTTCTTTAGATTAGCACTGGAGCTACAAGGCTAATGTTGCTAACATACACTAAAAGTCAATAGTCACACATGTTTGTTTTGGAGCAGGTTCAGAGAACACATACCCAAAACTTCTCTGAACCTGCTCCAATCATATTCAGGTCTTCATTAATATGGCACATGGCTTAGGACACAGTACAACCTAGGACTTTAGAAAAGCACCCCTATTCTTAAGGTGGTTTGTGAAAACAGGCCCTGTTGTCTTAAAGGGCTGCCCACAGTGTTCATCCATACTCTGATACTTTAGTCATTTTTATAGCCTACAGTATGCTGTCCCAAAGCACATAAGTAAGACTGTGACACCTTAACAATGAACTAAATGTAGTTTCTGTGGATTAAGAAAAGTTTCAGGGATTTAAAGAAAAGATTTGGGTGATTATTACATTCTAGTTTGTTAGAGAATAGCCTTGCAGCTCCACTTCTAAACTAAGCTGACTCATCGACTGCATCTGAGGAAGTGAATAATTGTGTAAATCTGATTATTCACCAGACAGTTTCTTTCAGTTTTTTAACTGTCCTTAAACTGTAGGTGTTTATGTTTAACTACATAACCTACAAGTTGCCAAATAATTTATGAGTGGCTACTGAAAAATAAGCCTTAAGATTAATCCCTTTAATGTCCAGTATCCACTGGCGCACCCAGCTTCCCATTCTTCACTCTTATTTATCTAATTTAAGATTATCCCTATAAGTTTGTATTGTTTTCCATTTAAGTACATTATATGATGTGATAAGGCTGAGACCTTTACAGTTAAATGAATACTAAGCCTAAAGTTTTAATGGATTAATTTTTGCCCAACCGATTACACAAATGTCCATTTCAGGGTCATGAAACTCTTGGACCTCCTGGCTCACGTCATGCCCTGTGAAAGATGTAGGTTTATAGCTCCACCGGTAACCAAGGCTGTGGTTTCCGTCCACAAATCCCGCCGGATCAAAATTCCCTCATCCAAAACAAACAGATCACATTCCCGGTCTGCGACACAGAGCCTGGTAATGCTTTAGAGATGAGTCATCGGCTCCCGTGGACTCCCATTGCAAATCGTATAATCTACCACCAATATTGCTTACTCAAGCCATGGGGCTCACAGTGGAGCACCAGGCAGGCGAATATTAAAGTTCTAATTAAAATATCCATCTTGGCTGAAGAGGTCCATTTAGATGCTGCCACACAGTGTAAAATAAGGACAAATTCTCTTTTTTCACTTTTCAGTGTTATTCTTCAAACTTAGCGTAGGCATCTGAAAAGCAGGACAGTCATTGCCCACGTTTGTGGAGGCGAGGTTCTTACGTCAGCACAGCGGAGCTGGAGCCATGAGCTTTCTCTGAATGCAGTTAAATGGGGTCTTGGGTTGCTACCAGGGCTTAGTTTTACCACACAGACTAATGAGATTTAAAAAGCGTCATTGAAAGCGTCAACCTATGTTGTTGCTTGGCTGTTCGTGTACTGCAGTGGATGCGTCAAGCAGAACTTCAGGCATAAATCAATGTTCAGTATTTGGAAGGCAGTTTGTATTGACAAGCTGGTATAATCAGAGCATGCATTAAATGAACTGTCTAGAAATGCATCTGCAGTAAGGCACTCCTCAAGAGTGAGATACTATGCTAAGAGTTCTTTCTATTCACTGTTATATGCAGTACATGCTGGGTTGGATGACTTTGCTAAGTGAGCGTCTGTTGTTTCCAGAATACTACAGTCCTCTGTGACTACTAGATATGCTGACCTAAGTATGGTGGTAGAATAAACAGTGTCAGCAGTATAATAGGGTTTCATTAAAACCTTATGCATCACTAAACATTTTCTTGTAACGCACATCCGTTGTTCTCTATATTGCTTGCTTCTCTCAGTGGGCAAATCTTCACACCACATCTAATGATGCGGTCTTAACTAGAGGGAGGAGTACTGTAATTAACAAGGCTGCTTCATTTGCACAGATATTAATGGTGAAGTTTGCTGATATAATGATGGTTTTAGTAATATGCGTCAAAACAGAAGTCAAGATCGTACATCAATACACTAGTTTATCCAATATACCCAAATATAATATTTGGTAGCTTGTTCTAAAATCAGTGTAGGAAAACACTATATCATGAACATTGAGTACAAATTGTCCCATTTGTGGTCGCTGGCATGACACTTGCTATGGTGATTTGGTTCTCTCGCTTTCTTCAGTGGCTTCCTCCCTCTTATAGACACAAAGGCTGCATCCCAAACCACATACCACCATATTAAATTAGTGTAAAAATAGTACATAACTGTTGGAAATAAATTAATGTGGAGTATGCTGATTTGAAGATTTCAAAATTATTGAGATATTTTTCATGTATCCAGATAGCCTAAATATATCACAGTGTAATTTATGTTCCATAATAAGAAGGGAAACCTCTATGCTGGGGTCACATACAATCAGTGTGGATGGAGTAAAGCACCACATCTAATGCATTTAGGCTTTTGGGTACTTACCTAAATACCCAGATTTCAAACATGATCATCAGCATGCAAAAAACAAAACCAAAAAAACCCAATATGTTTAAGATGCGTAAAATGTAATTAGTGCAGCCGGCTCAAGACTGTTCTGCCATGACATGCCAGCAGAATTGTGGCTAATTTGAATTGCAGAGGCAATACTGAGAGTCGCTAGACACAGAAAAAACAGAAAAAAGAAGAACTGGAAGGCGGTGAATCCCAGTTGCTGAAAGAAAAACAGTTTGGGAAATCACAGTGAAGTAAATAATTGCAACTGAACTATTAAAATTAGGGTTGCACCGATACCACTTTTTTACAAACCAACACAAGTACGAGTATTTTTATTTGTGTACTTGCCGTTTTACTTTCTCTTCTACAGTTTATGACAAGCCTACCCTTAGCAAAAGTAGTATACTTGAAGTTCATTTTATTAAGTATGCTTGAGTATAAGTATAGCAAGTATACAGATCATGTACTGGTAGTGTACTTGAAA
>JBBIGA010000153.1:9094388-9107900 GCA_037576975.1 Alestes dentex | reverse complement strand
CAACAAATCACATCCGCCCAGTGTGATCAGTTGATGTAGTGAAATAGGATATTGTTCAGTGGTATCGGTGCATGGTAACGGCAGTTCACGTACGAATACGAGTACGAGTATTTTAACGAAGTATCGGCCCGATACCCGATACTGGTATCGGTATTGGTGCAAGGCTAATTAAAATAATCTGTGGATGAACTAACAGATCAGGGTGACCATCTGTCTCACATTTAATGAAAATCAAAAGTCAGTGTCTCAAAGAATTCACTTGCCTTTTTATTAAATATAAACAATTTAAAATGTGCACAGCCTGATAAATATGTAGCTATTGCTCCAATAATCAAAACTAGCTGTTCAGCTGTTGCGACTTCAGTCTCTTGCGGATTTTTTCTAAGAACCGAACTAATAATTGTTTGCGGAAACCCCTGCACCTACACGGAAACCACAGATGTCCTCCGCATTATTTTTGTTTTTGTGACGTCCAGGCCACGTCCACCAACACCCCTCATACTGGTTGTTTGAGCTCTGCGTTTCGCAAGGCAATCAGACACCTGAACGGAATGAGCCTCCGCGGCTCAGCGTCACGAACAAACATAAAAAAAACAGCACGAGGATGGGGGTGTGGCGAATGAGGCCTGGATTTCACAGTCAAAGTAGCCAATCCGAGAACGTTGTTTATTTCTCCTTGCTGCTGATTGGCTGCTGCCCTGTGGCACAGAATTTCCCCCATGGAGCGTCTCAAATGTTCTTGTGTTTTTTGTTTTGTTCTTCTTAAAGCCCTGTATAGCAAAACTGAGAAGAACTGGAAGTTCTCATATATATGCTTTTTTCTGATATATGTGCTTTTTTGTCAAGGGACAAGAAAAAAAATCCATATAATGCTTAAAACTCATAAAATGATTGATAATCTGCTGCTCAGTGCAACTTGTATTCTTTAGTGCACCCAAAAAATGCATTAGTGCCACATAGTCTCATGACTTTTGTATGCACAAATCCAGTTCTAATTCAAAGTAGACCCCATACAGCTTACCGCCGTCCATAATTCATATTTGTGGAGTGTTTGTAAACAAAGGCAATGCAGGGCCAATCAACAGCAGTACCTTGTTTCCCTCTGAGTAGGGCCCCAAAGTCATGATTTGATTAATATGCATAATTAGCCAAGCCTGTGCTCTCAGTTGACCTGTGTTGGCTGGTTTAATCAGCTGTACTAACATACTGTAGCAGTTAACCAGCTGAGCTTCCACCTCAGAGGCGCAGCACAGTTGGCTTTGAAATAAGCAAGATTGATCATTTTAATAACTCCTTTTTTGCAAAGCTCTATACAGGACAGATGCAGGTCTGTATCCTATGAGAATGAATAATAAAAAAATTCTTATTTAATAAACACACATTTTACAACACCACATCTTCACTGAACAAATGCTTTCTGCATAATGACCAATAAACAGCTCTCTTGTTAACCTGCCTGACTGATCGACCATCAAGCCCCTGACACATGCACAGGATTTAGAATAGGCACACACTCATGAATTAGTTTAATGTGTTCTCCCAGTCAACAAATTTTGACATCTGTACCAACAGACACAGGCAGATCTTGACATTATGCTGTTGGACGCTCATTCATGATACAACATGGAAATGAAATGTCTGTAGAACTGTTCAGCAAAACATTTTCTCTCATATTTCACACTTGAGTTGGGATTGTGTTGGTATGCAGTGTTTTGTTTTCTCTAAATTTAACACTGTATACAATGTTTGTCTCATCAGTGAAGCATCACAGAATATTGTTCTTCTACAAACATGGAACACGGAGCACAGGGCAGGACCAAGGTCTGCATTGCTTGCTATTGTAATGTGATTCCCCATTAAATTCTTGTCCATTCATAAAAATACAGACAAGCTTCTATAGCATAATAGAATTAAACTTTTCATGTAGTTTTTCAATCAGTGGTACAGATGGTCATGCACTTCCTGTGCAGTGAAAAAGTACTTCTTTTCTACTCTATGCAAACGAGTCCTGCCATTGTGTTTAGCCGGTGAGGCACATCCATGACTCTTTAACAGGACAGTATCTGGGTTTAGGCATGCCTGTAGGAAGTGAAGGTTTAAAGGGAATTTGAAAATGCTTAAATGCTTTGAGTGAGATCCAGAAATTGACATTATACAGTTTTGGATCCCAACAGTTGTCAAATTGCCTGGCATGAATCCTTGTGCATGGATAGCAGCGATTGCAAATGGTACTTTTTGGTCCCTGGTGGAATGGTTTAAAGCATGATCACACTGTTTATAGGACAATAAATGCCTTCTAAAACATTTTATTATTAGATTACCAATAGAGCTGGGTGTGGACCACTGATGTACTCTGAAAATTGTAAAAGCATAAAAGGTCTATATTTTAGTCTCTTCTGTGTAAGCTTCTCTATGAACATTAGACCAAATATTTTAATTGTTTATTATCCCAGATGTGCGTGACAGGGTTCTCTCAATTCCATAACAGAAATGGCATGGAACATAAGACATGGTCAGTAGCAGCGGGCAGACAGATCCAGTCAGTGCCTTAGAATGCAGTTAGAAAAAGTGCAAGTGGACACATACTGTAGCCTAACTAAAGAATATAAATCAGTGTACACATTAACATTTAAAGATCCAGTATGCCATAGATGTGGTCAATTCAGTGAAACAGATTGATCTTCAGAACAGTTAGGGCAGTGCAGCAATTATTTCTACATACATGCATACATACTGTTTATCTTCTGAATACCAGTGGTGACTGCATGGTGACCCTCTGTGTTTCTGCAGGAACAGAATGACTGGAATTCTTAGAATACATACATAGAATTCCATAATATATGGAAATACATAAGTTCCAATATCAATACTTGAAATACAAACATTCCACTGGATGCCACTTGAATGGAAAATTATATTTTGTCAGAAGTTATATCACTTGCCAAATAGCTCAGCTGTGTCCATAGCTGTTGATCTACTGTGCTTTTGTTTGCTGGTCAGCTGAAGGAGTCGTAGTGGTTACTTGCTCATGTTACACAGAACCACAGTGTAAAAGGCTGGGGGAGGACGGCAAATGTGTAGGCCTGGGGGCTTGTCCACACCCCAATCACATTGCACAACAGGGGTGGAGGTCTAGGTTTGAGGGGGCAGATTGTAACATCACACTTCTCTCCCCAGGCTGTAGAGTATGGAGAAGCAGAGGAAGGCCTGGGCCCCATGGGGGAAGACAGCTGACCGGATGGAACAGCTGAAGGCCTAATACCCAGCTAGCACCACTCCCCTAATATACACTCCTAGCAAAAGGCAATACTCCCCCCTCTCTCATCTCTGAGCTCCTCACACTGTTTCAGTCTCTGCTTTACCACCAGGCCAGAGAAAGTGAGAGAACAAGCAAGTGGGGGGGAGGGCAAAGACGGAGAGTGTGTGTTCACAATGTAGACTCCTTATTTAGCGAGGCCCCAGGAGGACCGAAGCGTGCTCGTAAAAGGACCTGTCTGGAACAGCTGATATGCTGTCACAGACATTCTGTCTTGTCCCCCCCAGCTTTGAAGGGACAGAGCACATCTAATCAAAATTCAGCACCTCCCAACCTACACACATACACTGCTGTAGTCCTTAGACCCCTCTCCAGGAAATCACCACTAGAAGTGCCTTGAGTCCACCACTACAACACACATAGTCTTAACATGGTCAGTGTCACAAATTGGCTTAAGTAGAATCTTTCTGGCACCAAGATGTTTTGTTGTTTGTGTGTGGGAGTGTATTTTTATATGTATAGTTTTTCACACTAGGATAAGACAATGTTGGCTCAGCAAAGAGTCATAGAGACTCATCTGGCAGATGCTCATGGCAGCGATATTACAGTGAATGGCTTTAAGGTTATTAAAGACCATGTATGTTACATTAATGATAAAAAATCCTTCTCTGGCAGACAAGGATGTGGGAGTGTCTGTCGTAAAACTTTGCGTGGACCATTGTCTCTGAGCATTATAGAGCAAAGTATCCCGTTTCCCGTCTGCATTGTGCTACAGAGCCTAAATTTAGCATCAAGATCAGCTATTGCTCTGAGGCGTATGAGGCATGATTGAATGTTTGATTTGAAGTGCTCTGCAGCCTCATAGGGCGCATAGACGGTCCTTAATTATATCCATAATTTTTCAGGCTAACGCTATACACTGCCAAGGGAAACAATAAAGCACAGTATAACGACAGCATCCTCGGGAGAGTTTCATTTTGCTGCTGCTTCCCAGCAGCACTACTGTGCTCCACACTACTGCTTTCAGCTCATTACAACTAGAGATGAGGGAGGGGGAAAAAATCAAATTACAGTACTGTTTCCCATAATGACCTTCATCAAAGCCCCCAGTACTGTCTCTGCTTGGAGTTCAGTTCTGAAGTTCTGAGAAATAAGGAGACAGCACCGTATGTGCTAGTGGCTAGTGTATGTTGTTAAAAAGGCAGGAAAGTGCACGGCTGACACACACTTGTTTCTTTAATGGGCCGGTTGACAGTGGGAGAAAAAAAATGCTCCGTCCGGTTTCCCCCCACACCCCCCTTAGCTGTGTCAACACAGCCGTCCTCTACTGCTCATTACCCACAACAGGATGTAGTTTGTTGTGTACACACACGCATCCACACAAAGCTCTTCCTTATCACATTTTCAAAACCCGCCACCCCCAGCTGTTGACAGCTGTCCCTTTTCACACCGAGCCTTTATCCCATTCTTCATCAGCCTAAAGGGTGACCTCTTGATGTGTGGTAACATTAAGGAGGATACAGTTCAAATGGCTAAGATTACAGGAATATGTAAATAACCTCCTGGTCATGGTCATTCCATTTCTCACTCTGTATCTTCTGGATTCTTTTGCAGTAAATGTGACAGTGTCTGGCAGACAGCACTTGTTGGGGTTGTACGACACTGCTGGACAGGTAAGTCACTGCAGAATTACAGCAGTTCTGACATTTACTCTTACTGTATATCCTTACTGTACTGTACACATTGGACCATTAAGTATGAACTACTCTTAGAAAGAAAGATATTTATTAGGTCAAAGCTGCCACAATTTTAATTCAGTGGGCAAATACATACCTTCCGATTCTAAGAGGGTCCTAATTCTCATAATTTCTTTAGACATATTGATTACAAAGAGATAATATCTCTGGACCCATCTGTTACATACACTTGTTTGGCATTTGTAACTCCTCTTTAAGGAGATGAAAACGATCTCACCTCCTGACCTTGTACTCTGCACTGTAGGATTTTGAATTAATACAGTATGTCCCTGCACTATTTATAGACTTGAGGACAGAGAATAATCACCATGACTGTGTTTTCTGATGTATGATGATGAGAACAGGTGCAAATATGCTTGACGAATATACTTACACTGGTGTGGCTCTCTTTGCCATCTTACTTCTATCAATACGTACAAGGCCATGCATATAATAGCTCAGTAACTACAATGTAAATATAGTCCTTTGTGGTCACACAACAAGGAATGCGTGAAGGAGGCATTCTAGTAGACACACAGTATAACATAGCCTCTATCCATCTTGGAGGGAGCAGGCTGTCAGGTGCTATTGACTGAGACCACTGTATACTTGCTGGCTGAAGTCCACACTGTCAGTAGTGCTTTAAATATGCCATTGGCAGACGCGTTAAGGGAAGGCCCATTCAACAAGCCGCATCATGGCCACAGGTTTGCTGGCTTTTTAAATAGCTTTTATACATACATTATCCATGAATCTCAAGCAGGACTCATAACATGAGAAAGCATCAGCATTGGCCGCAAACCAGTTGATGTCATAGACAAGTCAAGATTAAGATGTTGTTCTTTGACCTCAAGGCTTTACTCTTAAAAGGCAAAGTCACAAGACAAGTCAGCATAAGCCTGCAGAAAAGCATTTGAACATAACAGTCCACATCAGATATTATCTTTTGGGAAAGAACATCACACAACAAAAAAACTAATCAAATATTTGCAGAAATGTTTGCCAGCTAGAGGTGTAAACTTGTGACCTTGCAATAATTCAGTTCCGACACTTTAAAAAATATGTAATGCATTGTGAAATTTATCAAAACCATTAGAGAAAATGCAGAAACCATGGTTTGTTGTAGTGACATCTGATGGCTGAATTGTTCATAACTGGATAAATGGCATCTATATGGCATTATGAACAAGCTAAAACATTTCATTTACACAGGTATGTATTGGCAACTGAATTCTGATTGGCAGTTGTGGTACTGTGAACAAATGTAGCCAGATGTAAATGTACCAGATTTCAAAAGTGTAGCTTTAGCAGGTCTTGAGATATTGAAATGTGTTAGTGTCAATAAAATTGCTGTCAAAAGATAGTGAAGCTCTAGATCATTCTCTACGTGGTTCTGCACCACAAATTAATCATAATGAACTAAGGTCATTGCCATACAAATTTTCTAACCAACCCAAAGAGACACGCCCACCTAGGGACACAAATCTCTTATTCCGAATCAGAGGCTACAAGCACACCAAGCTTTATGTGGATTGATGAAGTCTGAGTGTATGAAATTGTCAACCAAATATCAGTGGAAAAAGTTTCCAATACATTTTACCCGATTTAGTTTAGGCACCCACATCTCCTCACCTCAGAGCACAAAAACACTGCACCACTTTTCGCACAGCCATTGAAGTCAAAGAGGACGAGATGCCTGAGAAATTCTTATTAATAGACTCCTACTGTAACATTTTTGGAACTTAAAGATGTGGGATAGTGGGACACTTATTCCAAGTAAGCCACTTCTGGTAAAATGATCAAATGGTAAAATGATCATTCTAGTTGTCATTTCATTAAAATAAATTGATTATTCTAATTTGGTGTTGTTACACTCTTACTTTCTTGGCTCACAGAAGTATTTGGATTAGAGGCTACAGTTGCAACAGACAGTGTTTGAACAGAGATCATTAATACAACCTTGTCAGCTCAAAAAAAAACCCCCAACTTTTTGAACTGCAGTAATAAAAATATTCAAAACCATGGTTTTAATATTTTGGAGTTTGAGTTCTCATTTGGAAATACAAACGCTATAAAAAGCCATTCGGACCATCCCAAGAACACACAAAACGTACACACTTGTAGTGGGATTTAGTTCATATAAACCGCACATCCAAGCTTTGAAAGAAAGCCTGAGCTTTTTGGGCAAGCTAAATAATAAGTGCTTATTATACAATTACAGAATTTTTTTTTTTTTTTTTCGAACGTACCAAAATATTCAGACTGATGCGCGTTTATGCATGGCATTTTTTTATCCCCCGACATGTAACCAGTAGAGCCTGATAGATCAAAACGCATTTTAAGGGAAGTGTTAAGTGTTACAGAGCACATCAGCTTGCAACACCATTCAACAGCTGGAACATTACAAACCAAAGTTTACCATACAGCAGTGTGCCACAGTTCATTAAGTCACTTGCAGGCAGCCTGTGGCTATGGACAGGGAGCAGTCAGGCCCAGCGCTAATGAAGCACTGCTGTGTGTTTAAAAAAAGGGCAGACACGCCGATTTATTCCCCGTGCAGTGCTGCGTAAATAAACATTATGTAATTCACTGCCTGCCACTGTAAGCAATTCACTAATGCTGAGGACCATCTAGAGCTTGCTGGGCCCTACTTTCATACTGATCACTCACCACAAGATTGATCGCACTTGAACAGCAGAGCGTATTGCTTTTATGAACTGCTGGCATCAGCTCAGGGTGCCCATGTTGGCCTGCAAAGTAATAGCGGACTAATGTAAAATAAAATTATTTATTGACGGTTGTACATGCAGTCATTTATAGATACACATACTAGTTTCTAACCTCCCAAAGGACATTTTCTTCTTTTCTTTTTTTAAATGCAATATGAAGTTCCGCAGTTCTCTAAGCTCTGTGTATATGACTGTTTTGGATATTGTATAATGGGATGTTACCTAGGACATGGCAACATTAAAGATTTCAGATGTATTACACTATGCATTATTATCTCAGCTTGTTTGCACATGCATTGCATTGAAGGTTTCTTTTTGACGTTGATTTCTTCAGTAGTAGATTTTGATTTATGTTAGCTTCTACATCCTCAGCAGAAATGCGCAGTAGAGGACGTATTGCAAATGCACCATTCAGCCACAACATGAAAACCACTGACTAGTGAAGTGATTATCTCATTACAGTGGCACCTGTAAAGAGGTGGGATATACTAGGCAGCAAGCAAACAGTCAGTTCTTGAAGGTAATGTGTTGGAAGGAGGAAAAATGGGAAAGCGTAAGGCTCTGGGCGACTTTGACTTTACGCATAGCCACAGAGTGGTCAGAGTGCTCATGCTGATCCCTGGTCTTTGCTGAAAGCACCTACAATGAGCACATGGGCATCACTACTACACCATGATCTGATGAATCATGTTTTCAGGAACAAATGTTCAAGGTCTAGACTTGGCCAAATTCCCCAGACCTCAATCAAATTAAACATCAGTGAGATGTGCTGGATATACTTGTCTTATGCATGGAGGCCCCACTTCACAACTTACAGGACTTAAAGATCTGCCGCTACTGTCTTGGTGCTAAATACCACAGCACACCTTCAGAGTGGCATGAGGGACCCACACAGTATTAGTCAGGTGGTTTTAAAGTTGGCTGAACAGTGTATGTGAGGAGGCACTGTGTTGTGAACAATGGTAAAGGTGAAGGAGAAAAGGGGATATTTAATAATGTCCACCTCGTGGTTCTCTTGTCATGGCTTGTGATGTTTTCACAGAACAATGTCTCATAATATCTATACTAATGAAAGGTCTCAGTTTTAAGTGTGGGCTATTAGATTTCTCATGCCTTAATATACAGCTCGTCTCAAGAACTGCATTCCAAACAAGTTACAATACATTTCTGATCATTTAAATGTGATCTTGTGAAATTCACTTAATGCTTGTGGGTCCAGACACTACTGTGTTGAATGAGTTACCAGTGCCCTACAACAGTGCTGATCACCCCTGAGCTTAGAGGCCACCTTCCAGCACCTTCCAGATGGTTTCCAACTGAACCTGCTTGTTAGCAAATGAACAACCCCTAATGGAGTTGAATAGTGTGTTAAAATAGACACTGCACTGTAACATGGTTCACATTTCTCAAGAATGTACCCTTAACCTTCAGTGCTAGGTGCAATATTCCATGAATGATACATTAAGGGCTAAACTTTGCCAGCAAATTCAGATCACCAATGGAAGCAACAGTCACAGTGTAAAAGTAATGACTGCCTTTTTAATGCCCAGAATAAGAAGCTTACTCTTCCCCTTTACCTTCTTGACATTGTTCTAGGAGGATTACAACCAGCTGCGGCCGCTCTCCTACCCCAATACTGACGTTTTTCTCATCTGCTTCTCTGTGGTTAATCCTGCTTCCTACCACAATGTCCAGGAGGAATGGGTCCCTGAGCTCAAATCCTGCATGCCTCGCGTGCCATACATCCTTATAGGCACACAGGTGAGCATCACAGAAACAAAAACAAAATCCGCAGTCAGGGATTTATGAAGGTATTTTGTTTTGCACTCAGGATAATCTAATATTAAAATTTTTTCAAGTTTTACCTCTTCATTTGCAACTACTGCACCATATTAGAAATGAATAGCTTAAATTGTGCAAATAACTCAGTCACTTTCGACACTCTTGCCGGGGAATTATCCAGTGATGTGCCTGCGTAAGAAGCTGCCAAAAAAAATCAAAATGTGCTACAAGGTTATTTCAGAATTTTCATTTAATTTTACGTTCTAACATATATCCAGAAAATGTGTTCGCAGCAACAAAAAGTGAGTTATTGGGATATCTGTTTTTCAGAATGATAATACACTTTAAAAATAACAGAGGTACATCTGTTGTAGTATGTTGCAATAGAACACTGTACAATAGGAGGCACTCTGATGTTAGGCTCTTGCTCTTTGTGGCAGATTGACTTGCGAGATGATCCAAAGACACTGGCCCGCTTGCTCCAAATGAAGGAGAAACCACTGACCTATGAGCAAGGCCTCAAGCTGGCCAGAGAGGTGAGAAACCATCAAACACACTCTAACTTGGACTCTTTAAGCAATACAAGCAGTTTCATGTGTCTTATTGGAATGCATTCTCTGCACAGATTGGAGCACAGTGCTACCTCGAGTGCTCAGCGCTGACCCAGAAGGGACTAAAGACGGTGTTTGACGAGGCCATCCTAACAATCTTCAGCCCGAAGAAACAAAAGAGAGGCTGTGTGCCATGCAGGAGCTGCTGTACTATTGTATGAGCCCAGACAGAAGCCATGGGGAAAAATTCCACTGTGAACACAAGCCCACCTCCAGAGGTACCAACCACAGAAATGAAACATCGCCAGGTCCCTTCAGCACCTTCTGTTTCCTGCCGCACCGCCACGCTCCTTTACTGAGAAGTAAAAAGTGCCACACTTTAGTATGGTTTGAAAATTCCTCTCAGTGCCTTATTAATTAAACCCTGAGGGCCTGATGACATAAAGCACTTCAGCAGTGGCCTTGCATCTTCTAAAAAGTACATTTCTGGAGCTCAAGCAAGCAACGAGTAAGAAGACTTTCAGAGAAAGAACATGGATGTTTCCCTCAAGAAGTGCTTCACTGGGGTGGTGAGGATCCTGACAAAAGCAACAGGCAAAATCTGCTCTTCGTATACTTTTGTTCCAATGCAGACCATGTAAAATAGGGTTGTTGTTTTTTTTACTATTCAGGAAACCAGAAGCAGTTGCCTCTCAGGTCCACTATACCAGGCTCTCTGCAAGCTCAATACAAGTGCCTTAATCAGTGCCAATGGCAGCATTCTCTTTATACCAATTCACCTCTTGGTTCTCTTGCCAAAGACAAGTTGCTTTCTCATTTTCCACACTGACACAGGGCAAACCCTTATTGTCTCCATTCTAACAAAACCATGGGCTTTTAGATTTCTAGCCCTACATTACAGGCGTTCTCGAGGTAGCAACAACACTGCATTCTATGAACAGTTTCAGTACTTTTCCTAAGTAAAATTTCACCCCGTGAACCTCACATAATATCAGTGTTTTCAAACATTTACTGTGAACATCCTGAACATTTTGTAACATAGCTACAGTTATACAGCGTACCCGTAACCTTCAGTGATAGTTTTCAGGAGGGTTACTGCCATGAGTCAGTGCTACATTAAC
Source organism: Alestes dentex (assembly GCA_037576975.1). Classification (NCBI taxonomy): domain Eukaryota; kingdom Metazoa; phylum Chordata; class Actinopteri; order Characiformes; family Alestidae; genus Alestes; species Alestes dentex. Next base: position 9,096,725 of record JBBIGA010000153.1, on the reverse strand, counting down.
TAAAGGTTCCATGAATCACAACAAGTGGCAGGGGTGGCCTAGTGGATAGGGCGTTGGCCCTACAATCAGACGATTGGGGTTCAAATCCCAACTACTAGTGTCACCGCTGAGGTACCCTTGAGCAAGGTACCGTCCCCCCCATGCTGCTCCCCGGGCGCCCCACTGGCAGCAGCCCACTGCTTCACTTGGTGAATGGGTTAAATGCAGAGAAATCATTTCACTGTATGTTGTACTTGTATGACTATGCATGTGATAAAGAACCTTCTTAAGTTAAAAGGACTAAGGTCTGCCAGCTAACCCACAATTAATTTTGCCTACAAATGTTACAGAGTGCAGAAGTTCAGGCACCCATACAAACACATTCACTGCTTAAAATGTCTAGGAACACTGAAAATCTGTCCTCAGAGAGTATTTTCCATGCCCACCCGCACTGGTACTGAATGTCTTCCTTTGACAGCTCTTTGCCTGGTTGTAAAAACACTGGTTGCCTTTTAGTGTGACCTCAGGGACTTCCTCCGTAGCCCACAGGGTGCTAGTGACCTTCCTCATGAGTAAGAGGGGGAAGTCCTGATCCACACAAAGGAAAGAGTGAGCCTGAATACATTACATGTGCCTTTTATGTAGCATAAACTTTGTTTCTTCACTCGTCTTACAACACTGTGCCTTGAGTCGTCCTATGCAACAGACTGTATACTGTAATCGTACAAAGAACAGAGTCAGGTCTGGCCTTCCCAGCAATAACTTGAACTCGATGTGTAACTGTAAGCCTACATTTAACTGTTTATTATTTAGAATGTAGTATTACTTTTCTTTTTTATATTTTCCCATGTATTTGTGTGTACACAATATGACAGCTTTTTGCCAAATGTATAATGGTTTGTATATAGATCTTGTGTGATTAAAGCTTGTGAACAAACTTTTTGCAGGCTATACCTTTTCACTGTTCAATTTAAACACATTTCTGCAAATGTTGATTTTTTTTTTTCCCCATGCCAACGTAACTATGGAGGTATCACTACTCAGTACACTTTCAACAAGCCATAATATGTCCACTAAAATGAGAACAGAATTCAGTGCTCCACAACGGATCCACCGTTTCATTACTAAAAGCAGAGTACCTAGATTTGTCCCTTCTGACTATGCAGTTTATGCAGTTTCACTGCACAGGAGCACTTCAGTGGTGTGCTGCAGCCAGACTGTCATTGCAAATGTACTATTGTGATGTAAACGTAAGTGATGTGCAACAAAAATAATAACATACAATCAATTTAACATAAAGTTTCCTGTTAAAAACTTAATCTCCCACAAGCATGATACATACAGTAGTAATCAAATGCCAAAGCACCTTAACGTCCTAAAGGTACAAGCAAGAACTAATGCAGCTGTTTTACAGACCACTGGTGCAGCACGCCTCCGAACCTATACTCATCCCTCAGTGCTTTCACGTTTTATTTTTGCTGTGCAGAACCCTCTGGAATCTTCTCATTTAACCACAGGTCATTCAGTCAGTACTGTACACTACACATGATGACATTAATCATTGAACACATGTAAGCTTACTGCCCTCTACTGGCATGAAAACATCGATTCAGCAAAACAGCAATACACAGGCTGGTTTGCAAGAGTTCGGTTTATAGAAATACTACAAGAACACCCTTTCTGAAATTCTTTGTGAAGAACACCGTGCCCCTCCACATACCTCAGTGTACACTCAGTCTTTTTCAGCTGCTCTCCAAAATACACCTGCATAAAACAAATGTTTTTAACCCAGTGTGGTCAAGTAAGCAAAATAGAAAAGATTTTCAGCTAGTTTTTACCTCTTCTTTAGTTAGACACATGACATGAAAACATAACATTTCTTTTGGAAAGAAATAGTGCTTTGTCAAAATATAACTCCAAAATTTCAGCAAGCAGACTAGTAACCATAACACCGAGCCCATTGTTCTGCATTCTTATTCGAAACACACTTACTCATTTTCTGTAACCTCTTAATCCTCACTAGTGTCATGGATACCTGGAGCCTACTCCGGCGCAAGGCAGACACTGACCCTGGGCAGGGCGCCTTATTTGAAACTTGTTTGCAAAAGACAAAACAAAACAATACAGACAATTTATCACAAAAACAGGTTTATTTAATATCTCTGTCTTTTTAAAATAATTAGATTTATTCTATTCATCAAACCCTTTCTTTTGAATTTTTTTTTTAAAACATAAACTTAGTTGGGCCATCATAAAACACACAATATGCATGGAAGGGAGGAGGGGCCCAGAGAGAGAGAGAGAGAGAGAGAGAGAGAGAGAGAGAGAGAGAGAGAGAGAGAGAGAGAGAGAGAGAGA
>JBBIGA010000153.1:9081692-9094288 GCA_037576975.1 Alestes dentex | reverse complement strand
AGAGAGAGAGAGAGAGAGAGAGAGAGAGAGAGAGAGAGAGAGAGAGAAAGAGAGAGAGAGAGAGAAAGAGAAAGAGAAAGAGAAAGAGAGGGATAGAAAGAGGTAGAGGGGGATAGAGAGAGCGATCAAGCCATAAAGAAAAAATACATCTTTCTCAAATGTAAAATCCACACCCATGATTTGGATTTGAAATAAAACAAACAAAAAAAAAACAGCAACAAAAAAATAGAATTGAGTCCTGTGTACACAACAAATTGTCTAACTTGAAGTGCTTTAGTCCTAACCCACCATGGTGGCTGGTATTTCTGTTGAGGAATAAGACTTACTGGATCAGCATTTTCCCAAATGGGCCTTAAAAATACCCCACATACGCAGGTTGTCATTCCAAACACTCCTGTAAAAATCATCTAGTTCTACTCAATTGTTTTAAGGGCATACCACCATTTTAAACTCCAAAACTGACCAAATAGAAGAGCAGTAGACATCAGAGTTGCCCAAGGCTAAGTCCAGGGTGACAGATTGAAACTAATCACTTAAAATAAAAAAAGAGGAAAAAAAAAAAAAAAAAAAAAACACTAAACACTGCATCACAAGAAATGAAGATTTCTCAATAGTGTCTGAAAGAAAAATAAGATCTGAAGTCTTAAACTGCAGTGGCATTCTTGGTAAACAAAAAATTACCAGACTGAAATTCTGAAGAGGTCTCCAGAGAAACACCAAGGAATTGTTTCATATGTTCAAAAAAATACTTCAGCGAGATGGATGTTGTGGCAACCGCTGTAGCCTACTGCCCGTTTTATTCGTGAAGCCATTCCTGGTCGATGGTACCAGTGCCAGACTGGCACCTGCCCCGTACAACAAATGAAACGGGATGATCACATTCTTGACATTCTTGAGGGGTAATGATGCACTCGAGAAAAAAAAAAAAAGTAGAACTTTAAGTGTAAATTGTTACTCTTTCCTTTCCATACGTCTTCTTTGTTTCTGTCTGTGTGAAGTTTGGATACTCTGGTACAGTAGCCGCACTCGAACCTGGGAATATAAACGTTGTGTGCGATCAAGTCTTTCTTTAAAGGGGGGGGGGAGCACATGGGACGGAGAAGGGAGCCTCACAAGACTGTATGACATAACGGACGTAGACCCCATAGCTTGAGAGACCTTTGGGACCACACTCTTGAAACATGAAGAAACTAAGCTTCTGTTCTCACGCAAAGGGTTTTCAAAATATATCCTTTCACCATGGCTGATTATCATTTTTTTCTTTTTCTGGTTTTTTTTTTTTTTTTCATTTTAATAACAGCAAGGAGTGTACATAAAGTCTTTTCTCCCCTAAGGTTCACGCACCTCCTTTTATCCATTTTTTTTTTTTTACTGTCCATTGTTTCAGTGTAGTATCATTGTATAGGAAACTGAGTAGAAGGGATTTTTACAGTGCTGTTGTGAAAAAAAAGGGGGACAGACTAACGCAGGAGTGTACAGTAAATTATGTAGCACAAGAAGCATGGAGGAGGGTGAAGTCCCTGTGGCAGAGAAGAGAGGGCCATTGGTTGGAGCCAGTTGAGGGCATGGTGCCACATCCATGTTAGGTGGGAATGATTCCATCACTGTTTTGGATACCCCTCCTCAGCTCCAGCTCTTCCAGCTTCCGCCACAAGTCTTCTCGCTCCTTCTCCTTCTTCTTTTCCCTGAGAGGAAGCAAGAGGGGAAAAACGGAGAAAATTCTCTCTTAGCATACAGAGTATTCTTTCTTTTACCACATAATCCAATACGCAAAAGTATCCTACCTCTGACGGTCCGATTTATATGTGGCAGCAAGTTCATCGAACAGCGCACTGTTCATCTCCATGAATGCCTTAAGCACATTATAGATTAAAGCAGATATCGCTCTAGATGAGAAAGGAGAGGATCAAAGGAATACAGAACATTAAAAAGGTATGCCATAGTCAAAAGGATGAAAGCTCTCAACATTTCACTTTACTACTTAACACAGTATTATATGGTTTCATATTCCATATGTTCTTGATTTCGTTGGGGTTTTATGTACCAAAAACAAATCAAATGAAGGCTGCTCCTACGGCTTTAAGGCAAATGCTTGTAAATGATCTCTATTCTGATTAGCCTTCATCTCATGACCCATTCATAAAGGAGTCTTGGACGGTAATGTACAAAACCAACTAGTGAGCCAGTGCTGGAATCCTCAGGAATGTCAGAAAAAACAAACTTCAGATAGTAGTAGTAATAAGAGCAGAAACCATCTTGAGTAATACTTGAGTACTCATTTCAAAAACTGTTGCCAAAACTACATTTCTTCAACAGATATGTAGTGCTGTGAATGAAAAAACCTAATCATGCTCTGACTTATTCATGCTTTGACATCTTTATAAAATGTTGGGTTTGGGGGGGTAGGGACGACTTCTAGAGAAACTAAGCAGAGTGAAGTTCATGAGGCATGTATCCTCCTTGTTAGTTCGCCTCAGAGCATAAACTGTAGCGCTTTCCATTAGCCCAGTAAAGGTAAAAGAGCAGATATATTCTGAAAAGTCATATGAGGAAGAACTTTAAATTATCTGTCGATAAGAAAGGTGCTCATTGCAAAATGTGGTAAGTTGGTAAATCATGGAGGTTCGACAAATTTGATAAATCAGCTCAAATACATGAGTACTGTGATCCTTTTACCACCATGCAAGTCATTCTGCCTCCAATTCATTGCTGTAACGATTACTTTTTAATTAAGAAGATCAACACCACATTTAAAACTTAACAGCACAATCTGCCAATTACAATCACCAGCCTTTCCTGCTGTATCAGATAAGGGCAGCCTCAACAAAGTTAGAGCAGCACAGAAACCTCTCCGTAGCTCACAATTCATTCACATGCAAATGGAAAAATAAAAAATAAAAAAAATAGCACAGACAGTATGGACCGAAAGACTTTGACTCGATTTTAAGCAAATCCGTTTTGTCAAATGGATATATAGAAAATGCTTCAAATATTGATTTTAAAGGTGAGGTGAGTATTCAAAGCCTGTAAAATGATATTAAGGCCAGCCCTTCTTTTAACATGTCTAGATCTTTGTGGGCTGCAATGATTTAGTATCACTTCAACAGGAATAAGCACACTAAACTGTTGTGACTGGATGGTATGGGCATATTTAAATGTGTGCATGTTTGGAACATCTCCACCAAGTTGAATGTAAAACAGGTTGTTTTTGCAGCTTACTGGTCAAACATGAACTGTAGAAAGCATTTTGAAAACTTTTACCACAAATGGTTATAGGATTGCTCTGGTCTAGCATTTATAAACTGCAAGAGGAGGCCTGATTTCGGTGGTCTTACGGGTTCCAGTGCTCTTTAGAGATCCTGTAGAGGCTGGCAAACATGATGGGCAGGATAACGCTGGAGTTCTCCTCGATCAGACTCATAATGTACTCATTGTTCCAGTAGTACAGTGCTCGCTCTGCCACCTGCCAGAGAGACAAAGGGGATGATGTTTCAATACATCAACATTATTAATGTAATTTCAAACAGAATGAGAGCAATGACTGTGTGCACAGTGAGAGGGCTTAGGCATGTCATAGGTCCACATTTGGTGATGTATGTAGTGCAGACCTGAAAGTGTGGACTGGACACACATCTGGAGATCTGCTTGAACAGTGGCTCCTGAATCTTGACAAACTGTGTGGGTTCAATCACATCCAGGATCTCCTCCAGCTCCCCAAGGAACATAACCTAAAGATCAAGGAAGTGTTGGCAGGGTGTCAAAGAGAAGTATTTAGTATAGAATAGTGGCACCACAGAAGTCTTCATGGTCTTGTTCAGCTAGATCTCTAAAAAACAAAATCAGCCTCACACAGTTTACATCATGGAACTGTAATACTGCACAGAGAGATTATATAGGCAAATACAAAACCAATACTATACCTCTTTCTGACTGCAAGTTTTTGGCCAAAACTTCAACAACCCTCTTATCACCTGAAAATGTACAAATCACATTTTTATGAAAAAAAAAAAAAAAAGAATACAAAACTATCACTACCAAGCCAAGGGTCATAAGGAATTCACTTACAGGTTCTGTTAGCGTGGGGTCTTTCTCTAGGAACTGTACAATGCAGTACGCCAACTACAAGAGTCAGAGATGCTTTGAAGTTAGTGTGCTGGCTTGACAACCACAGCAGAACTAAAGAAACAATTTGTTGGTAGGAGTATGAGGTGTTACCGTTTGCTCTTTAGTCTACTTACTAGTAACCTATATAGTAAAACCATGCCCAAATTTACTTCTGAGGTCAACCTCCCCCCTCACTCTACAGTTCACCCTCATTGACAGAATGAACAAACAATCCTGAAGAAATAATCTGTACTCTCAGAAATAACTGTACCCCTTCAGAGTACTAATGTTAACACAGAGGGGGTACCCTCAAGTGTATGCCTTCAGTACTTTTGGCTAGGGAGCATAATTGTACATTACATTGCAGTGCAGTTTTTTGTATTTTATACAATTAAGAAAAGATACAAATTGCCCATTTCCTCTGGGACAGTAAATGTAGTATAACATCAAAATGTATTTAAGAAACATAATTGAATAACAAACATGTTGTAACTTTGAACAATTACATTTGGGGACTAAAATAGACAGAGAAAATACTGTTTCTTCATATGACTGTATATAATGTTCTGTATGTTATCTTTTGCGAGGCTCATTCTTTCTTTACTTGCATTCTCATTCCAGGTCAATTGCGTAAGTGTCACCTACAAAGAGCAGATTTTGAAACAATTTTTCAAGAGTCCTATCTAAGCATCCCCACAAGCATGTACAAGCATGCACAGACGGGCCCAGAATACCTGTGCATGGAACAGGGACAGACTCCTCGCTGAGTGCAGAGGCAGTAACACCTTCACCAGGAACTGCTTGTGTTCAGCTTTCAGAGGGAGTGCAAAACCATTGATAATGCTGGAAAGAAATGCAAATTGACACAGTTAAAAACTTAATTTAAGAGTTTACATTTACCACTCAGTGAATTAAGAACCGTCAGCAACAAACCTCCCCAAGATCTCCAGCAACTCAGCCACGCCATTGAAGTGTTCCGTTTCATACACAAACCTTCTCCCAGCAGGCGTGAGGAGGGGAAAAAAAAAAAAAGAAGAAATATTGAATGGAGAGTAGACAATTTGAGCAGTGTAATTCTCCAGATCATTTGATAAGGCCTCAAGCCCACCTAGAAAGCAGGTACTTCTTAGTTATCTTACCCTAGAAAAATGTTGTTGATCTGTTTGCGGATGAACGCCCTGAGGCCGAGGAACTTGCCGTAGATTCTGTGCAGGACAGTCTTCAGGCAGTCCCTCTCTCTAGGGTCCTCGCTGTCAAACAGCTCCAGAAGCTGGGGAAAAAAGGACAGAGCATGAGACAGAGGTGGTGGGTCAACCAGAGAGCTTTATTTAGCAAACCAAGCAGACATGTGCATTTACTAGAGCTCACAATGACAACAAAAACACACAAGCAAGTTCCCAGGAGTGGCTTTTGGCAAGAAAAACGATTTTTAGGTATCAAATACAGACTTTCCACATAAACACACCTGTAGTACAAATTTCTGGTCAATGTATTTTTTGGCAATGCTGGGCTGAAATTCTTGACTCTCCAAGAAGCGAATGAAGAACTCATAGACGAGCTGGGGAGAAAAAAATAAATAAATCAGCCTTAATGAGTATTTGTTACTTTGACCCCAATTAGATTAATATCATAAAAACAGCTGAGACACTGTTACAGTTCCCTTCAATGAGGTACCACACCTGTAAGTGTGGCCAAGAGGCCTCAAGAGTGGGCTCATCCTCCTCTGGGTCAAACTCATTACTGTCACTGGGCGGAAGAGTCCGGAATATGTTACAAGAAACCTGAGAAAAACACAAAAAAGAAGAGTACTAAGGCAATGACATGGCAATACAGCAGGCCTGAAAGCTCATGCAGTTCACGAAATTTAATTAAACTTAATCATGCATCTGCATGCAATCAACATGACTACACCACTAACCATTTTGACGACTTCGGGATAGGTCTGCTCAGTCAGGTAACCCCGGCTGACTGTGACATAGTCCACCAGCTCATTGAGAGTGGAGCGCTTGTACTCCTTCATCTTGAGGTCAGACAGTGTGTCCATGAAGTCAAAGAGTGTGCAGCACTGCTGCAGCTTTTTTAGAAACAACTCTGGCTGCTCTTGGGCAGGCACATCTACATACAGAGGAACAGAGAGTGTAAGGGGAAAAGGTGCTGACGAGAAATCCTACAGAACGACACAAGCAACTGATATGACAAGGGGTTCTGCACTTCCTCCTCAGTTTCTGGCCAGCAGGGACAGAGATTTGTTAATACTTTCCAGACCTAATGCTTACATCTTATATACAGCATCATAAGGACACTCATTACAGGTATACAATTTTATTGAAATACTTACCTATATTACATTAGTTTAAAAAAAACTGAAAAACCAGACTGGAAGCACATGGCCGTCAATTAAAAATATGCACGGTTTGCACATGTGCTTACAGAAGGAGGTGATTTTTGGTTGAACTACATTTTCATATGTTCAGCAGGTTTGTGTCTTTGATGTCTTACTATCCAACCCAGCTACATGCACTTTCTTACAAATATGGACAATTTTTCAAGCACCCGAAAACAAAACCACTGAAAAACAATTCACTGATGCATCGTATCTGCAATTCTTTTTTTGCTTTACACTCGTTAATTTAGACCAAACAGGAAGTGCTTCAAGAAAGCCTGACTGGAGACTAAAACAGTTTGTCGGTCATCATTTAAACTGGACAAAAAGAGGAATACAGCATTCATTTTCACTTGGATTTTATTACTGAAATAAAAAAAATTGTTTAACCAAAAAATGTTTCAACATATTGCAGGTGTTCCCTCACTTACATGAAATAATTATTTTATGATAAAATGAACCGATGACCTTGGGGGGATATGATTCTGATGGTTTGGACGATTTGGATTTCTAGCAGCATTGATAACAGTATTGTAGTCCTGATGGCAGTGAAGGGCCGGTGTGCGAGACATATGCCTACCTTTCAGCAGTGCCAGCTGCACCAGCTCAATGGGTTTGTCCTGAGATCTGAACTGAGACGAGCTCTGCGCTCGTTTCTGCTTGGCTTTCCGGACCGACTTCCTGGAGAAGCCGTCCACCTTATCTACGGACGGGGGTGCTGTGGCTGCTGAAGACATAGCCCTGTAACAGTGGGGAGGAAAAGACAGAGAGAGGAGAGATGTGAGAGCGCATCCCATTATAAACATGCATGCATTGAGGGATCAAAGACAATGATGAAAGTCAAAGTTACCACACTGGACCAAAGAGCCCACTATTGTAGCTAGCCAGTATAAGAGGGGTCAGAAATACAAAAGGCCTCCATTACATGTCAAAAACTCACTGCTGGTTTCTGCCAGAGAAAAGACTGTTGAAAAAGGTAGACATTAATTTTACAACCACCCAGGTAGTCACAGAAAAATTCTATCTGCACTTGGCAATCTGACAACTGCTGGTCAATGACGAACTTTCACATAGCATCAGAGAAATGAATGGAATGTACATATGTAGCACTGCACAATAACTGACTTTAATTTAATCCTTTCAATCCTTAAAATAAGATAACATCAGGCTGTATTCTGCCTACATCACAACTGTATGTGTTTTATTGCTACTTTGATGGGGAGTCATGCCTCCAGTAGCATATCTAACATCCACAGTCGACAACCTGTATAACTCTTGTAACACAGGTTTTTTATGCTTTTCGACACAGTCAGTGTGAAGTATAACTCACTGTATTGATCTTAAACCAAGGGCATGTCTCATTGTTTATCAGAACCAGCTGAACGAGGTCAGGTTTGAAATATTAAAAACTAATTTAATTCTATAATTGTATTCATAGCATCTGGTGTTGAGATAATGCTGTGTGTTTTTAAATTGTTTGGCATAGTGTCATTTGGTTTCAAACACAGATATTACAAGAAAATTAAAAAACACTGGAAAGGAAATTCAACTGTTTAGAAGTCTACGTCAACCCTGAAACCACAGACAGTGCAATCTTTCCAGAAACAAGGTAGTGTCCCAACACACTGCTCCTCGGGTGCCCCCATTGTATAAAGTAAAGTGGCCTCTTGTAGTTCCATGTGAATAAAGTGAAAATCTTTCTCTGCATTTAACCCATTCACCAAGTGCACTACTTGGTGAATGGGTTAAATGCAGAGAAAGATTTTCACTTTGTTCACACATGACTACAAGGGGCCACTTTACTTTATACAGCTAGGCTATATGTACAGTGGAGTCGCTGCAGGGCAGATGAGGTAGCACCACACTAGTCTTCCCCTGGACTGTTAGCACTTATGTAAGAGCTCAGCGCACAAATGCACAGGCCACCAGGATTAGAGAGGTCTGGCCTGACAGGAAGTTATCAAGCTTTAGCTCATTCCTCACAGACAGTGGAGGAAGAGGAAAGAATCCACCACGTATCACAAACTGCAGTATATCAACTGCAAGTACAAGAGCTTGCCAAGAACATGCTTATAATAGGAGCACTTACTGAACCAAAACTTTCTCTCACTTTCTTGTCCTGTTCAGAACTAGGGACAATGAGCTGCCTTCTCTGTACCTGAATAAACGTTACTGCCCCCACATCTGGAATTTATGCATGGTTTATTTTCTTAAACTCCACCTCTGGGTGTTGGCAAACAGAGGCCCGTAAAGGCCCAGACACACCAAGCAGACGTCAAAGAACGAGCACCAAACAATGCTGACTGGTGATCACCTTCGGTCAGTTCGTCGGCACCTCATGTCATCTGCGAAACTTGAACACACCACAAAGACTACAGCTGATGGGAAAGGCACACACGAAGTGTGTTCGCAGGAAACAAAATAACTGACAGTGACAGCAGGCAGCATGGTGTCATTTAAAAAAAAACAAAAAAAAACAAAACACTGTAAAGGGTATGAGCCAACATGCTTTACCAGCAATACTCACAGTGACGATTCAAGTTAAAACATTTACCGAATGTAACAGAGAAAACACAATCTAAATATGTTACATACTTTTAATGTACATGTTTAAAATATCGATTTTGTGAAAGTACACTACCGTAAGCAAATTATTAGTACTATTATAGGCAAAAAGGATAAAAGAAAATATTTAGGCATTAAACGATGGAAAAAATGCACAATTGAAGCATGTTCATGATTATTTGAGAATCTTCAGTTTCCTTTTTTTGTATTCTCACTACTTTTTTGTTTGGGAATGGGATTGTAAACTACAGTTTGTTTACTATGTTAGAGTGTTGTTGGCTCCCTTTACTCTCTTCCATTTGTCTCATATTAAAATGCGCCAATCAGAGAAGTCACTGCCGATCACAGAGGAAAATTTAACATTATCTAACGGGCGAAAAGGTGCTGACAATGACCAAATATCCAATTAACCATCCGTGTTTGTTTCCTTCCGCATTTTTTACCGTCCTCGGCTTCCGTCCGTGTCACGCCACCAGCTTTCTTGCCACACTGGTCTAAAGCAGGGCTTTAGACCATCCTCTATCTCTTATATTCTTTATGGAGGCTACTCGATTGTTTTTATTTTAACAATCAATACTCTGCCTCTGATCATCTGATCAAGTAATGCTGTACAGATGCAATACACTGGATATTAACAGATGTTTTGACATTGTAATCATGCTGCTAAAAGTACAAGATTGTACTGTTAAAGTACATCGTTTAATTAAAGTGGTTTCTCAGCAGCATTGTAACTCTTTACAAAAGCTGTGACTCAAACAACTCAACAGTCACAATACATTACGATAAAATACGACAGATTGTATTGTTACACTCCTAATAATGCACATGTAAACTAGCAACATTTAGCTCTGCACTAGTCTGCTATTGGTTTTTAAAGGTCCCACGACATGAAAATTTCTCTTTGTGAGATTTTTTTAACATTAATGTGTTCCCCTAGCCTGCCTATGGTCCTGCAGTGGATAGAAATTGCGATATGTGTAGAGTGCTTTGGTCATCCTGCTCCGCCATTCAGAGAGCGACAGCTCAGATGGCCCGATCCTCGCATGACGTCATAGGGGGAAGGTAACCTCCCCTTTCTCGTTCTTTGCCCGCTCAAGAGAATTTCGCACCCCTTCCCTAAAAAATTAGCTCCACCGACTGTCATGGCTAGCAAACGAGCGAAGCATGGCAGTTGCTGGGTGCTTAGATGTAAAAATGAGCACAAATGTATTTTTTTAGTTCCTTCACGCAAGCCTCTGAAGAACCAGCGGGTTGATTTTATTTTTTCTGGAAATGCGCCGACACAACTTCCTGAAAATTTGTATGACTGTTTCCTCAACTTGGGGCAAAACAGAGCTGGTTTTGCTGAACAGCTGAAAATTAAGTCTGGATCAGTACCAACTCTCTCTGGACAAGTAAGCGAACTTAATGCTACATAATTTTGTTGCTTTGCTGCATATGGTTGCCTAGCTTTTTTACTCTTAGAATGTTGCTATAACATTAGCTCTGCAGCTAACAGCCCAGTTACCAGGCTACTGTTGCAAATGTAAAGGTAGATAGCATCAGGTATGTGTATGAATGGTGTGTGAATACACACATGAACTCGAGTACTGTACTTCTTTGTTTTTTGGACAACCGTACTGCTGTTAGTCTACGAGCCATTGCTATACACTGTAAACATTAGCGCATGGTACCGCAAGCTGGCCCCTCTCCCACCCTCCAAACCCCACCCTCCACCCTCCCAAGACCACCCTCCACCCTCCACCTTGCCCACCCCCACCCTCCACCTAGCCCCACCCCCACCCTCCATCTCGCCCCTCCCCCATCCTCCACCTTGCCCCACCTCTCTCCTCCACCTTGCCCCGCCTCTCTCCTCCTCGCCCCGCCTCTCTCCTCCTCCTTATCATTTAAAGCTACAGATGCAGAAACGGCGCGCCCTGGGGAAATCTCATTGTGGGACTGGCTCGAAGTGGCTGTAATTCAGAAAGAGACGTCCGATACACTATTAGGGGACCACTAAGCACCTATATAAAAGCATAAAAAATCAGCATGTCATGGGACCTTTAAAAAGATGACTTATTATCTCAACATTTTGAATAATGACATTCTCTTTTTGACTTACCTTGAAATAATTATGTATAGTCTTAAAATGCAGTAACTCAAACAAAAAAAAACATTTTCAAATGTCATTGTTTAGAGATCCAAAGTTGCAGAGGTCATAATTTCAGGATATAAATCAATACTTTAAGAATAAAGCCATAATGTTAAGATACTAAGTCAGATTTGAAAGAAAAGTTTATTATTTTGAATAACAAATCAATATATTTTGAAAATAAGTCATTATTTTTAAGATACCACATGCAATTTTTTTCTTGTTTTCATCGGGCCTCCATACGTATGTCTATGTGTATTAGCAGTGTGTGTGTGTTCTGCTGCTGCACTAGTCCAGTATGACTAATGAAAGGAACAATAGAGCTCTTGTGGTCACTCTCACTCAGCTCCATGAGTGTTCCTGCCTCACACTCATCTGAAACCTTCTATCTCTCTCTCCGTCTCATTATCTGTCTCTTCCTTTCCCTCACTATCTGCACTCATCCGGCCCTACCCATGTTTTTTTATCCTTTCACTCGGGGGTTACTTACTGCATGCCCACGCTCGCGTGTCCTGATAAGCACAGGAGAGTCATGCCGAGCTACACAGCTAATGGAGATTCCACTAATCACTGCATAGCACCACTAACAGGTCCTTTTACTGGCTCAAGAAATGCCCTGCATAATGCATTATGGTCCACTCTGGTGAAAATATTTACAGCGGGTCAGGTACAGTCTAGGTCGGTGAGTTTGGACACACCAAAAGTTTAAACAGACTTTACAGTTCAGCAACACTGTCAACAGCCAACACAACCCATCTGAGATTTAACTCCAGTCAAGGTTTTCCATTTTAGTTATGCCCAGTTTCATCCAGTAGCTCCTCCAATCACATGACAGCATTAACACAACACCATATCTTTTCAAATTGCCACTAATACAACAGTAGTGGACAGCTCAGCATGCTTGGAGGAGAACACTAACTGCCAGTTCCGCTACATCTACTAAGAAGACACCTTTGATGGCTGGCTATTGCTTCATAAAGTGTCATCACAGAGAGAATGCTAAGATAGTTGCACCTGAAGACCCTATTTTTATTTAAAGGACGTTCCGAGCTAAAAGTTCATGCTTAGCATAACCCACCCACCCCCACAGCAAACTGTTAGTTGCTTATGAAAATATTTCTTTTTCCTTCCACTATATAAATCACCGGAATGATTTTTTGGACCGAAACCAAAAATGAGGAAACACTTGGCCGAAAACGGAACGAAATTATTATTATTAAATTATTAAAAGAATACATCTGTTACAAACTATGAAAATATTTATTTAGCTTTCAAACAATGCACAATATAAAATAAAATTTGAAATGAAATATTTTACTTGGCCCCACTCATGAACAGCCTAAAAGCAAGATGGCTGAAATATTATACAAATAAATATCTTCTCTCATAAAACTAGTGAATTCAAGTGCATTT
>JBBIGA010000153.1:9054069-9068714 GCA_037576975.1 Alestes dentex | reverse complement strand
CTGAAGTCTGGACAATGTTCTCCTTTCAGCCACAGTTTCCATGCTATCCAGTTCCTCACCCACCACAGAGCCAGCTTACCTGATCAGTTTGTTAAGTCTCTTTCTGTCTGCCACTTTCATGCTACCACCCCAGCACACCACAGCATAGAAAATGGCACTGGCCACAACAGACTCATAGGATATGCTTGTATTCTCAGTATACACTAAATGGACATAGGTATTTGGAGTATTGTCTTTCAGGGTTTGGGCTAGGCACCTTTTTTTCCAATGAAGGGCAATCTTAATGCTATAGCACACCAAGACATTTTGGAGAACGCCATGCTTCAACTTTGTGGACACAGCTTGGGGAAGTACCTTTTCTATTCCAGCATGACTGTGCCCCAGTACACAAAGCAACTCCATAAAGACATGGTTGGATGAGTTCAGTATGGAAGAACTTGACTGGCCCACACAGAGCCCTGACCTCAACCCCATCCAATACCTTTGGGATGAACTGGAACAGAGATTGCGAGTCAGGCCTTCTTGTCCAGCATCAGTGCCTGAGCTCATAAATGCTCTAGAGAATGAATGGGCACAAATTCCGACAGAAACTCCAAAATCTTGTGCAAAATATGTGCTGTGGTATCTGGCACCAAAACATTGCAGCAGATCCTTTCAACACTTAAAAACTTGCAAGGTGGGCCCTCCGCGGATTGGATTAATTTGTTTAGCTTCATTGTTCGGATTGACGTCAGGGGAATTTGGAGGCCAAGCCAAGGCTCTTTGTTACGTTTTTCAAACCATTCCTGAACAGTTTTTGCAGTGTGACAAGCCACACAGTCCTGCATAAAGAAGCCACTATCATTAGAGAATACTGCTCCCATGAAGGTGTGTACTATGTTTAGGTAGGTGGTACATGTCACACTGACATCCACATGAATGTCAGATCCCAAGGTTTCCCAAAAGAACATTGCCCAGAGCATCACACTGCATTTACTGGCTAACTCCTTTTCCATAGTGCATCCTGGTGCCATCTCCTTCCCCAGGTAAGCAACATACATACTGCTGACCATACACATGATGTAAAAGAAAGTGGGATCCTTCAGACCAGGTCACCTTCTTTCACCAATTCTAATGCTTAGATGAAAAGCGCTTTCGGCGGTGCATAGGGGTCAGCATGACCGGTCTGCAGCTATGCAACCCCACATACAGCAAGCTGTGATGCACTGTGTTGACACCTTTCTGTCATCGCCAGCATTAACCTTTTCAGAAATTTGTGATACAGTAGCTCTTCTGTGGGATCAGGCTAGACACACCAAACAGGCTAACCTCCATCCCCATGTATGAATGAGCCTTGGGCAACTATGACACTGTACTGGTTCAGTGATTACCCTTCCTTGGACCACTTTTGGTAAGTCCTAACCACTGTATACCAGGAACACTGAGAGATGCTCTGATCCAGCCAAGCCATTACAATTTGGCGCTTATCAAAGTCAGTGACTATCTATCATATACATTGTAACTAACTAGACTGATAGAGAAAGCACTTCAAATAAGAACAGTCTGGTCCACAATTGTTCTTTAATGATTATGCAATAAACAATACATTTAGTGTTAAGGGAAATACAGGTGTACAGACCGCAGAAATAAATGAACAATAGATTACAGTGACAACCACAAAAGGAAAAGCTCTTCCTATTGCAAAATAAAAGTTTGTAAAATATTTGCAGGACAATGTCAGCATCTATACAAAGTGACATTGATGAGAAAGCAATGAGGAAAACAAATATTGCCTTTGTTTATACCTACTCTAAGCATTTTATATGCCATTATACACTTAAACTTGAATAACTGATACATCAGCTTTGCATGATAACTCTACAACACGCTTTTTAAGCATAATATTAAAATCTATCCTGCTGTATGACACTGGACAGGCATGAATGACTTCTAAGCATCTACCATGAAGATACAGACAGGAAGAAATGTCTACCAAAAATATAAAAATCTATCGCATAATTAAACTCTACACGTATTTTAACCTCGTCAAGATAAAAACCATCACCTGGACATTTGCATTTCACCAGAAATGCCAAAAATCTCACTGGAGAATTCCCTTTTGCACATTCGGAAGTATTACTTTCAATGGTGCCTTTACAATTCCTCTATGCCACTCTACAATGAACTGGTGATCTATGACATAAATATGTCTGCAGAAATAAGAACAGAAGCATTCACCATGGTGCCTATGGATGAACACGCATACAACTCAAATGTAACCGCTTTGAAACAATTATGAAAGATGAAAAAAGCAACAGAGAAAAATTGTTTTTTTCATTAAAAGTACATATTTGTAAAAATGGTTTTGTATATTGCATGAACTGCTGGTATTTTGTCTTAAGAAAATAGATCATTGTGCGACTTTAGCTACAATACACACTGCTTAGGGAAAGGGATGGGCAAAAGACTATGGAACACGTTCCGCAGCAAAAAAAAAAGGACAAGTGAGCATCTATGTTGGGACTGGGGGTGGGGGGGTGGGTGTGCATTTAACATTAAGGCTCTGAATTCACTATTGATCACCACCACAAGGTGGGATTATACTAGTTTGTCCCCACTGGAAAGGGATAGACTACCCAATACTTTGTCAGGGTTTGTCCTCCAGGACACTGGGGGGGGGACGGAAGCCCACCGATAACTATGAAACATGTAGGGTCAGTTAGCAGACAGTAAAATAATGACTTATGGGAAATATACAGGGGTGCCTGAAAGAGCTTGAAAGGTACAGAGTGGGCATGTAGTAATAATAGAAGGTAATAATAGGGGGAGGGAAAAGAGGGTGCAGTGTCCAGTATTGCAAAGCAGAGCATAGCTCAGTTAACTTGGTCCAGAGCACGCAGTAGCTCCTCCCCCTGTAGGAGGGAATGGCGATCCTGAATAGGAGCATTGACCTCGCAGTCATAGCGTGTCAGCTGAGGTAACCCTCCTCTGCTTTCAAATGAGCTGCACAGCAATCGACTGGCCACATCTATTAAAAAAACAACACACTGTTAGGCAAAAATACATAAACAGTCAGACAAGCATACACATTTTGGCCATTTACATTTATGTAAGAATGAGACAAAGCTGTTTTTTTAATGGCAATAATGTGTTTACTCAGTGGAGCATCTCACTTACCAGATGGCAGTATAAGAATGGTCTTGTTCCCACCCAATAAACTTGAGCCTTTAACCTCCAGCACCTTGGCTCTCTTTCCTGGTTCTATCGCATCATCCACAGATTGGAGCAAAGCACCCTGTAGCAAATAAAAGTACACAAGAACACTGACTATAATATAGAGTTTTTAGTATTACATTGGAGGATAAAGCACATGAACACTGTTTAACATCAACAGCAGAGAAAAAGACTCACCAGCCCAAGAGTTTGTGACAGTGAGGTAACCTCCTCCAGTTTCCTCTTGCGTTGGGCATTCTGGATGGCTAATGCCTTTGGAGACAGCTCCCGATCCACCACTGACATTCTAGAAGAAAGTTTAAATTTGTGTCAATTAAAACAACATAATCCTCAAAGCCTCAACATCAAAAATAGGTATGCGATTGACCTTTGACTTATCTCCAGGTCATTTTGTGCTGTAGAATGATTTTAGTGTGGATTGAGCTTTTAACAAATTACAGGTAATTAGAGTGCAAAGAGCATGCCAGTGGCTAATGCCAGTAAGAAAGTTACCTGCTACTCAGAGGGACACCCCCCTGTGGAGTGGGGGCACGGACTGGGGAGGCCTCACGACTGTGACTGCCACTGAAGGGTGAGACAGGGGCGCTGCGTACCTCCTGCAGAAGGTGGAGGGGTGAGGGGACACGAGAAGAGGGCTCCTGTTTTGCCGAGCTGCATGAGCTAGAAGCTGGAGATGCTGGGCTGGGTAAAGGCTGGAACAGGGAGCTCATGTCTGAGATAGTATGCGGGCCAGCGGGGAGCGGGTCCAAAGGGGAGGGGATGTACAGCTGGAAGTCATCGTCCATTGGAATATATGGAGCAAGCATCTCCAAGTCAAGATCACCCATATCCTTAGAGAAAATACAGAACCAAGTTTAGAGGATGATGCTTAGTCAGACAAAGTATGACTGTCATTTAGGGGAAAAACACCATTTAGACGTACTTGGGTATTTAAAGGGGTCTTGGCCTCTGTGTCAATTGCAAACAATTTCTCAACCAAATCCAGTTTGAACTCGGAGCCAATATCCGATTCAACCTGGAAACAGTAATCAATTGGGCTGTTGGGCTGTGGAGAAAGAAAGAGAGCAAGCATTTCAGTGTCTGCAGATATAACTATCAACACAAAGTACTCTGTTCCATTCACAAATGTAAATGTGGGCACAACACAAATAAACTGAACCTTATCAGTAAACCATGCTGAATATTAAATAACTACCTCTGAGGGGGTGGATCCGGTGGTGGGGCTGGAAGGAGTGTCGGCAGTGTCTGTGCTGCGGTGGGAGGTAGCCGGAAATGAAAAGTCCTCTCCACCAGACTCCAGTTTGGTCAGAACTGGAGGAGGTTCACTGGGAGCCAGCGGAGACAAAGGCAGAGGCAGTTTCTCACTGGTGGAGGGCAGCATGACATCATTGTACAGAGGGACCTCCTTCAGTAGCTGCATCTCTGAGTCTATAGATACAGGGCAGACAGTAGATTGGTCACCCCAGTTTTTCTATTCCTCTAACCATTTACTTAACTGGACTGCCTGTGTGCGCCCACCCCCCAAATACCAAGTTAGTTCAGCCTGTCTACATGCGATAAACATAATTCCCCATAAACAAAATCCTATCACTGCAAGCCTGCTCTTTATCTTTCTAGGACTAAAACTAAGAGTGACCAATTAGAATCAGCCAAGAATAAAATCTGCCAATTCTGTCCTCCAAACAAGTAATCAGAAGTGGACCAATTTATTATTTCGATTTTAACAGATCTTACATTTTTATTACATGAACTGCATGCATGTGAGTGCTCCTACACCTGTACCAAGATGCAGTAGCATAATTATGCCAGTTTTGTGTTAAAATTAGCCAACTGCCTATTCATATAATAGTCACCAGAATTGGTCAGAAAAATATAATTAGTACATTCTTTGTTAAAATGTCTTCCTCTGATAAGTGGGACATGGCTATGGCAGCAGAGAGACATCCAGTCACTTAACAGCCATTAATTTCCTGTTAGTCATGTATTCACAGAAACAAGTACAAATTAAAGCTTATAACACTTTAATCTATATTCCAAGGCATGCAGCCAAACGCACACAATACCGATGTAGAGTACTGACCAGGACTGTTAAAGTCCAGTGAGATGATGGTGTCTCCTGCAGCAGGAGCGAGCACTGTGAGGGCCTCAGGCTCCTCCTTCAACTTCTCGTACAGGCTCTCCGAGCTCTCCGGAGAACACTTTTCCTGCTTGAAGAGCTTCATCACATCCACCTCTGAGTCCTCTTCCTTTTCTACCTCCTGCTCCTCGTTCTCAACAGCCTTCGGCTCAGTCACCGTCTGTTGTAGGGAGAGGACCATGTCTCCCTCCACAACGCCACTGCAAGCCATCATTAGTGAGAACCAAAATGTTTTACATCACAAACATTAATTCCAATAGACACAAAATGCACTGTTACACAGTGGTTATATCACAGATAAAATGAAGCGAATGCCATACCTGAGAACATAGTTGACACACACAATGCACTGCGGCTGAGAATTCTTGGGATTGTAAATGACTGTGGCCTGAGTCTCAACCCATACATAGCCTCCCTTCTTAGCCAGCATTCGATACTGGCCTGTTGTAGCTTGGCCCTTTGCGAACACTGAATAAGTAAAAGGAAAACACGGTAAGCCATTCATCACTGCTTAGATGATACCCTTCATTCAGGGTACAGTGCTAACAATGACTTTAACAAAATATTAATTTGCATTTCCAGTGATGTGTCATCAATGTCTAATACAATAGCATGTAATAAGAAATTGGCTTATGGTCACTTACAATTATGGTGTGTCTTGGTGAGGTGATCAGAGTCCAGGGCATGGTAATACTCATACACAGACCTATTTAGCAAGTCATCTGGCTCATGGCCCATCAGCTCTGTGATCCTGAGAGAAAAAGAACAAGATGAATTAGCCCAAGAGAACATAGTAGAGGTCTAAGAGCATGAGCAGTTAGTTGACTCTACTCACAGAACAAGTTTAGCATGTTTTAGAATTGAATTGTGTGTTTAGTCAGATCATACTTTATGGAGGGGGGAAAAAAAAAAAAAAAAAAAAAAATCACATTACGGACTATACATGTTCACAGAATAATGGCCATTCATCACTGCATTGGTACATTTATACCACTAGGTGGTGATACAGCCTTGTTATTAGAGAAAAGGCATAGGTGTTCCGTGTAGCTCGTCCATGACAAAGAAAATAGGGCAGTAGTATTCTGCTCCAGCTCTGAGCACCCACTGTCTTGTACTGCAACACTACTGATCCAGTTCGTCAAGCAACAAGCCCTTTATGTGATAGGTTAGTTGGCAAAAAAAATTACTTTAAAACCAAGCAGGTCAGTGGGTTCCCCGGATTGGACTTAACCGCTAATGGTATATAAAAAGGTTCTTTGAAAGTAACAATAGCTCCACCAAGAAAATACTGATTAACTTTGAAAAATGTAAAAGAGAATTAGAGAGGAATATGTACATCTTTTCAGATGGGGTGACATACAAGTTAAGAAGGCATAAAACAAATCAGATATAATTAGCACAACTTTACAATGCACTAATCTTACCTCTCATCACAATATGAGAACTTCATGTCCAGAGTGTGACGGCTAAGGAAGGTTTTACTGTCCAAAGGTACCTCAATATTGGAGGGGTGGGGAATGGGCTCACAGATCAGCACCAAATAGGTGACTGGGGGCTCTTTAAAGCCATTTTCTGCAGGACCCTCACTGCACTCCTGGACACGCACATGCCCTGTGCAGTGGAGAACCTGAGAGAGATAATTACAATAAAAAATGTAAGTAAATAACTATTCCACTCACAAGTCACACATTTAAAGGTCCCATGACACGAAATTTTCACTTTGTGAGATTTTTTAACATTAATATCTTCCCCTAGCCTGCCTATGGTCCTGCACTGGATAGAAATTGCGAGATGTGTAAAGAGTGCTTTGGGTAAAGAGTTCAGAGAGCGACAGCTCAGATGGCCCGATCTGGAATTTGGCCCCGCATGGCGTCATAGGGGGAAGGTAACCTCCCCTTTCTCGTTCTTTGCCCGCCCAGAGAATTTCGCCTCCCTCCCCAAAAAATTAGCTCCATCGACTGTAATGGCTTGCAAACGAGCGAAGCATGGCAGTTGCTGGGTGCTTAGATGTAAAAATGAGCACAAATGTATTTTTTAGTTCCTTCATGCAAGCCTCTGAAGAACCAGTGGGTTGATTTTATTTTTTCTGGAAATGCGCCGACAAAACTTCCTAAAAATTTGTATGTTTTGCGCCAAACATTTCGCCAAAGACCGTTTCCTCAACTTGCGGCAATACAGAGCTGGTTTTGCTGAACAGCTGAAAATTAAGTCCGGATCAGTACCAACTCTCCCTGGACAAGTAAGTCAACTTAATGCTATATAATTCTGTTGCTTTGCTGTATATGGATGCCTAGCTTTTTACTCTTAGAATGTGGCCATTACATTAGCTCTGCAGCTAACAGCCCAGTCAGCAGGCTACTGTCGCAAATGTAAAGGTAGATAGCATCAGGTATGTGTGTGAATACACACATTAACTCGAGTATTGTACTTCTTTGTTTTTTGGACAACTGTGCTGCTGTTAGTCTATGAGCCATTGCTATACACTGTAAACATTAGCGCATGGTACCGCAAGCTGGCCCCTCCCCCACCCTCCACCTTGCCCCGCCTCTCTCCTCCTCCTTATCATTTAAAGCTACAGACGGAGCGTCCTGGAGAAATCTCATTGTGGGACTGGCTTGAAGTGGCTGTAATTCTGCACCAAGGCTGAAATTCGGAAAGGGACTTCAGATACAGTATTAGGAGACCACTAAGACCTATATAAAAGCATTAAAAAAAAAATCAGCATGTCATGGGACCTTTAATCTAAACACACAGTACATGTAAAATGTAGGGTGGGTAATAATAATTATGTGATTATGAATAAAGCTTGAAAAGTTAGCTTGCCTATTCAAAAGAAGACACAACCAAACAGGCAAGTCATAGAAGAAAGCACATCATCATGGTGAGCCAAATGAATATAATATAGACAGTGATGGGTCAGTTGAAGAACTCAGGAGATTAAAGTGCACGTCTGTCTTATATCTCTGATGTATACCAAGATAAAATATGTTTTTAGAAGTGAGAAACCAAAAGAATGTTAAGTTCACCATGACAAAAACCATAACACAATATGAGTTACTATCTCTTAAAATAGCAACCCAGTTTGTCTTTCGTTCTTAGTAGCTGTTTCAAGTATGACATCAGAGCATATGGGAACCAACATTAAATTATTTTGACTGATTCTATATCAGTTTTGGCTTTCTTGAAAACAAGGTCATACAGACTGCCCAGATCACTGGTATCCATGTTCCTTTATCTGTTTCCTTCTCACTACTAGCTCAGTGAGAGATATACATTTAACTTCACTTTCAGTAATAGCTGTTTTTTCACTTATTTTTCTTTGATGTAACTCTTCCTCACGCCTGTGGATTATATTATTTCTAAACCCTTCAGAGACATCTAAACTAGCCATTTTAGCTTTGCAAGGAAGCAAAGGTGAGTTTGGGTATTTTCTCTGATACTGAAAAATGAAAATCTTGACAAGAAATTGAGTGATCGAAAGCATGGTCTCCGATTCTGCACAGCAGAGTGTGCATTACAACACGCGCTTAGGAAAGCACACCCATATTTTCAATGAACACAGGCTTACCTTCCATGTGGCAGACTTGATGTTGACAGTACGCCCTCTACTAGTGAGCGTACACTTCATCCGCAGGAAAAAGCTTCGCTCTGTGTTTTGCTCCTTGGTTTTTTTGGACCCTGTTCTGTGAACCAGCATCTCCCTCATTTCGTCATGATCACAAGGGTGTGCAAAGTCAAAAACACTGTGGCCAGTCAGATCAAACTGGGGGGGGGGAGAGGTATAGGGACCATTACACATAGAATATGAGAACATGCACCCAAAAGGAAACATACTAAGATGGATCTTAAATGGCAGTTACCTGTGTGAGGCCCATGCACTTGCAGACATTTTCAGAGAGATAGACCATGTCTCCATCTTCAGAAAGCACCATGAGGAAGCCCTCTAGGGCCTTCAGGTAGAAGCTGTTGAGCTGACTCTCCAGCTCAGATTCTTCCTCTGCCTCATCTAAGAACACAAAAGACAGTTAAGCCTCATTAACAGTTTATCAAATTTATTTCAATTGAAAGAATCCACTCTTTTAGGCATCATTAGCAGTATGTTCTCTTGGTGTATTGCAGCAGTTATTCCTTAAAATGAACCACATCAGCAATTTAGACATTCTTTTCTGAATGTATGCCAAGTAACATTTGGGCCAGAACTCAGGGAAGACCCGTTGTCTATTTCCGGAACTAAACTGTTTAACAAGTTTAGAACACCAGTATGAATCAAAACAGACACAGAAATACACAACAGCTTATTAGACTGTTTCCCATGTATAATCTGTCTAGCATCTGATTTTTTCCCCCAATTATATATCTCTGGAAAACAGAAAGCCCCCCTCTCACACTTCAGTTTGACTGCAGGATCTGCTTGATGCAGGATTAGAGTGAGAGTTAAACTGTTAAACTGACCAGAGCTCAGCAGTTTTCTCATGCGCAGGTAGCTGATGGTGAGCCTCATGACGGAGGCCTTGTCCAGGTGGGAACTGACATTGTGGGGCAGGGGCAGCTGGCGTGCTAGTTCATAGAACACCTCAGACTCCTTGCCCCTGCGACATCGAGCTGCATCCCTGGACTTCTCCTTTCTGCGCTCCGAGCTCACCCTAGAAACACAAGCATGAACAAAAACAACAACAAAAAATTAGCTTGGCTCTCTATCTAAAAGAAGAGTCATCCTCAGCTAAACAGACTTTATAGTACCAACAAGGTAATCTCAGTCTCATTATCTCATCTGCTTAACATACATGCAGTCTTATTGGTCCGCCTTAAAGGCAAGAGAAACAAGCTCTCAATGCAAGTGGCAAGCGGAGAGGGAGCGATCACAACGCAGAAGAGGGTGTATTACAATTCTTGGTAATTATCTAAGAACAAAGTTTATTAAATTATGACCACAGTCAGTTCCCAGTGTAAAAAGAGAACGCCACACAACTGCCAGAAGTCATAAAAGCATGCATATACAGATGGCTTTAAAATGGAATCTTTTTTTTTTTTTAGTTAAAACTGAAATATGACTCAAAATATTCAAATATTACTTCTAGAAAGGACATAAGTTAAATTTGCTTAATTAGTCATACTAGAAATGTAAGTTTATCATGCATGTTCTTCCAGATGCCGGTGTTTTGATTGTTTGTGTATCCAAAAGCTTTCATGGTCAATTCTTAGAAGCTACTCAAAGGATGAAACAACAGGACAGACAGGTTAACATCTTTATTCCAGAGAAGATATAAGGGACGTTCCAAATGTTTCACTTTTATATTTTCGTTGGAAACGGTGAAGGCTGGAAGAGTTGTGATTGGGCATGTCTAAGAGTTTAGCTCCATTTAGCACCATCTGATCTCCACCTTTCTGGACCGCTCAAAGAAGCTTTAAGGGGAAGATGATTTTCATCTGGTCATGATGTGAAAGCAGTTGTGCATCAGTGGCTACAAGCTCAAACAAAATGATTTTTGCTGATGATTAAAAAGTTGGTACAACACTGGAAAAACTGCATCACAAAGGAAGGTGACTATGTAGAAAAGTGATGCAACTTGCTTTTGAAATTCTTAATGGAGTTTAAAAAAAAGTGATTTTTTAATGTTCCTCGTAACTTAGTATAGCTAGCATAAAAAAGCTATTAAAACCTAAAGGTTTCTTCTGAACATAACAACAGAAGAAATGGGGAGGTGACTGACTATGTGGAGCTGAAACTAGTTGTCCGGTGACTTATAGTAATATGACTTCTATCTTGGCCTCTGCGGTACTGGTGAATTCACAAAAAAAGCTTACAGTGCGAGATTTTTCAACACTAAATCATTATCAAAAATCATTAAAGAAAAATAATGGGTAATGGGGATGAAAATACTCTGTATAAAGGATTATTGTGAGTAGCATCTACTTTTAAAAAGTCCATGGTAAAATTCTTCTCATCATACCTGCATAACCTGTTCTGAACATCAGCCTATCAAAGAGAGGCTGCTACTGACCTACATTTTGTGTAACTGTATATCATAATGACAGGAATGGCAAAGCTCATATATTATGAGAAGGAAGCAACAGTGTTCAAAAGCCTCATCAAGTCAGTTCTGCTTCTACACTTGAGTGAACTATGCAAAACTCAACAAAACAAATTGGAAACTGCCTAATGGGTGCCATGGTCAAACTCAAGGTTCTTGAATACAGCAGGATTTCACACAAAAGATGGAGTAACAAATTGTTCTGAAGGAGCCTTGAGCAGAAGATCTTCGTTTTAAAGGGAGAAGTGTGAGAGGAATAGAACAAAATTATTGCAAACTTAGTTCTTGCCCCATTAACGGCTGCCCCTACTGATACCATAACAGAACCATCAAATCATCAACAAGTCTTCCTATTCTCATTTTAAAAAGCAACTATACTCGCTCAAACAATGGCACAGCAGGGTGTCAGCTGCATGCAAGAAAAAGGAAGGAAGTCTATCAAAGTTGCCAACAGTCTGCCAGGAAAAAACAGCATCTTAAAACAGAAGGCTTATCAATTACAGAAGGACTCAGTTTCAGTTTTTGTACAAAGGGCAGAAGGCAAGGTTTTAAGAAATAGATGAATGGTCTCATTTAAAAAGGATACAGTACCAAATAACAATAAGAGTCTAAGCATGTATTAATCTGAAGCATACATACAAGACCAATTTGCAGACCACACTATGTACATACATACAGATATCCAATGTGTACATACATATATTCTGGTCCTGAAGACCCACTGCTCTGCTCATTTGAGTGTTTATTCATGCTCCCAAAAAACCTGACCCAACTAATCAACTAGATTTAGCAAGGTTTCCCTCCTTAGCAAAGTTAAGTGTGTAAGAGCAGGGTAAACACTGAAAAGTGCAGCAGCTATGGGACCTCCAGGACAGAGGCTGGGAACCTCTGCTACAGACCACAAGTAGCTACAGATTTAAATGCAGCTGTTCCATACTGTAATGTTAAGGGCCTCACCTTGATAATAAGTAAACTATTAAAACTATTACCACAAAATTAACCGTGTTTAAGAGAGATTAGTATATTTTGGTACATACGTTGGTAAATTTGTAGTTTATTTTGCAAATTACACAGAAACAACTGGTCTGTCCATACCAAGTTAACAGGACATTTAATAGCAACATGCAATCCTGTACAATACACTCCAACATAGAAATGAAAATTTTATAGAAAATGTTTTTTTAAATCCTTCGTTTTGCCTCCCTCACTGATCCACCCAGCCCTGTTTACATCACTTCTCCATTGATAGGGCTGCCAACCATTCATGAAATCTAGAATTGATCTGTATTTGACAGATAAAAGACGTGTTCCATTTTGAACTGATATGGAACGCACGTTTCATCTTTTTGCAAAACCAT
This sequence comes from Alestes dentex, assembly GCA_037576975.1. Taxonomy (NCBI): domain Eukaryota; kingdom Metazoa; phylum Chordata; class Actinopteri; order Characiformes; family Alestidae; genus Alestes; species Alestes dentex. The sequence goes on along the minus strand of JBBIGA010000153.1, from coordinate 9,055,974 downwards.
GGCAGAAAAATTACAGTCCGCTAATGAAGACTGTACGCTTAGTATGAGGGAAACACATGAGACGCACAGCCATTCGAAAAGTACCTTTAAAAGTCACATTTTAATATGTTATAATCACTCGGGATGCACTGTTTTCTGGGTCAGTTCTGATACTTTACTTTTCATGTCCACACCTACCAATTAATGTTGACACTAATATATAAATATATTCAAAACAATTGGGACTACATACATTTGGACTAGCATTATGGTGAAATTTGTTTGTACAGGCTCACAAATGCAGAAAATTTACTACAATACTGACATTTTTGCATAATAGCCTAACCTCACCTAAAACATTCTGCCACAAAACTATCAGAAAAGGTCAGATCACGAAATTGATTTGCCCTGGTTGAGGGTGCTATTTCATGTCATTTTATTCTGTTCCAATTTTTAAAGCTAGGTCTTGTAAAAATAGAAGACCATAAAGGATCTTGGATTTCTGGTGATGAAGTGAGCCTTTTTGTTATTATTATTAAGGTTAAAGGCCTTTTTTAATGTACAATAATCAGAAAGGAGTAGGAGGTTGTTGTAAGGAGGTCAGCAGGATTTTTATTTATTTGGACAGAGACAGTCCAGCTACATTTAGTATGGCATGTGTTGCGTAACACACCATGGCACGAGAAGAGAAGAGTCTACGAACAGAAATTAGCGCTAACAGATTTGTCTGAGTCTGGGCCAGATACTACAAGGGCATTAGGACTACCTTGGGATCGATTTGGGGGTAAGAAGAGAAAAACAAACAAGAAACTTATAAACTTACACTGAAATACTACCAGTATATTTAAATGTCCACAACAAAACTAATGAAAGTATCCTACCTACTATTCATCTACTACCAATCCACAGTACTATGCTGCACCCCTCAGTAACTTTATACATGCACTGAACAGTATTTTCACTACACCAAACTTAATTCTTATTTGTTACTCATTACTACTTCTTTTACTTCATTTTATTCTCACTTTACATTATTTTTAAGCTCTTTTTCGCACAATCTAGGAGCTGGCCAGATAATCATTTCACTACATGTTGTCCAGGATAACTATATATGTGACAAGTAAAACTCTTGAATCATATATAGCGTGAATAAATCATCCACTAGGAGTAAACTTTCTCAAAGCAGGAAAAACATGTTTATGATAGACTCCACAAGTGACCTCACATAGTGGCCTTTCTGCTCTTTGACCTCTCACACAAAAACAGCCAAGAAAGAGTGAGAGTGGCATGCAACACAGCCTCTTTCTTACATAGTTCTTGCAAGTGTCTTACCACAGGTCTGAGCAGGAAATCCCATTGACGTCAAAAGCCATGGTGAGTAAGACATGATGAAAAAAGAACTAAACAGCTGCCTGTATCTGACAAGCATGCTTCTGCTTTAATGCAGGTTAATATATATATATATATATATAGCCACAAAATCTTGGTTTTATAGATTTCAAACATTTAAAAAAAGCTTGCATCAACAAGTGCTTTTAAGGATACATTTAAAATCACTTTGAAGAAAGTTTTTTTAAACATATTTCCCAATTTCTTAAAAATATCCACTTCAAAGAGACTTTTCTTGACAAATTCCACAAGCTTGTGTATGCATACACAGAGAGAACAAAAGACCACATAACTATAATTATACTGTGATATTCAAATAGAAATAACACTAACTTAATAATACCAGTAGTCTTATTTGAGAGATAATCTTACTAACAGACCAACATTGCAACAGAAAACTTGACAGAACACAATTCAACAGTCAAACTCAAAATATCAACTCAATTTCTACAAGACCTTTAATAACAACTGGCCAACATATATATAAATATATTACACCTACTACCAGTTTTGGATGATTTGCTGGAAAATTCTATT
>JBBIGA010000153.1:9019374-9033576 GCA_037576975.1 Alestes dentex | reverse complement strand
TATATAGATAGATATATAGAATATATATATATATCGAATATACATATATATATATATATATATATATATATAAATATAGATAGATAGATAATAGCTTACCCCTCTGAGGATGTCTTCAGCCTCATTGCTGAGCCAGGACGAATAGATCACCTCTTCTCTGAGGATACATTCAAACAACTCATCCTCCGTCTCTGCCTCAAACGGAGCGTGTCCGGACAGCATCTCATACAGCAGCACACCCATAGCCCACCAGTCCACCGACACACCATACAGTTCTTCCTGGATGATCTGAGAAAGGAAACAGGAACAGGACATAACACACCAACGTACACACTGCATGAGATACACCAGTGGTCACTAGATACACCAGTGGTCACCAAATTGTCCAGTAGGTTTAATTTAACACACCTCAGTTTATCAAGAACTTCCAAAGGCAAAACTGGGTTCATCAGATGAGGTCAGTTAAAGTTGAAGCAGAAAGTCTACAGGAAGGTGGATCTTCATGAGCAGGGCCGATCACCACTGCTTTATGAATTCTTTATGAAGGCGTTTACCTCAGGCGCAATGTAGTCAGGTGTCCCACAGAAAGTACCAGTCTGAATCCCATTACTGATTCCTTCCTTGCACATGCCAAAATCTGCCAGTTTACAGTGACCGTCCTTGTCCAAAAGCACATTGTCCAGCTTCAGGTCTCTGTATGAGCAGATGTACAATGGACAGTGGCAACTTTAGGCACAGCGGTAAGAGTAGATTTTTTTTAATTATTGTGATGGATCATACAAAAATTGAAATGTTCACTTAAAAGAAGAAAAATGTAACCAATTAAGATGTAAACATTCTTAAAATAAAGAAATGAGTACAGCAGTGAAGCCAGCAGTCTTTTGTCAAGACAGGCCAAAATGAATGAGAAGAAACAATGAGTTGGAGAAAAGAGCTGTTTTATTTACTGAACTGTCAGAATGCTGGAACTATTGCCACTATTGCACTTAAATGTATTACATACTGCACGTGCAAAATATGTTTCCTTAAAAAATATTTTCTTAAGACTGATCTGAAGCTTTTTTTACTGGAAGGCTGCACACAATAGGTGGTCAGTCCCTTCATGCAAAAAAAACAGCATGCAAAACACATCTCTTCCATTTGAAACAATGAAAATTGTCTTTGTGGAAAAACACATCCAGTATAAATCCTCACTTATGTGCTAAATGGAGTCTAAACATATTTGAAACAGAATCCTTGCTAAATCTGAACAGATAAAGGGATATGCAGTTTGAACCAGCTATGATGAAACTGTTGACTAACATGATACATTTCCCGTTGGCCAGCTTTGCATAGAATATCTTTGAAACTGAAGAAGCTAGGCCATGGCAATATTGGACTCCCAGGCAATATTGATACTGTAGCAGAGCTATTGATGGTAGTCTTCCAAGGGAATGAGGGCTCAAATGTCTGAAACAGAGTAATTTACAGGAGCAGCTGCCACTACATGATGTCACTACAAACCAGAATTGAGAGCATACTTTAAGCAAATGCTAAACACATACTGTGTAAGTCATTACCTCAAACAATTTCCAAGACTGGTCTGTGAATAGTTCAAAAAGGAGACTGCAGTGGGAAGACAGATGGAAAAAGAGAGAAAAGCCACAAGCACAGCGAAGACATGCAGTCCCTCACGCTTACAGTGGTGGAGAGTTGGCTTTGCCACACACTGCGTGGCATATTCCCTATCCTGGGCATTAACCACAAACCAAACTGGCCATGTTGCATTTTTAGTTACTGTCTGACAAACACACTGACAGGTGTAAAGCCAAAGCTCTAATTTAAACTTTCCAAGAAACCTTCAAAATAGTATACGACCAATAGTATCTCCTGGATAGTTCAATAATATAGTGCAGCCTGTGAATGTGCAGCAGAGTAATTCTTGATCAAGGCCATATCCTTTGAGGAATAGTCTAAGAGATCAATACCCTGTTTCTATTTAAAGGAACGCATCACCCAAAATGCTATAGTCGGGTCCAACAAACATTATCTAAATGAGAGGCTGTCAGTTGGTCTCCATGAGCCCTCACTGACTGCCAGCAACATTAGCAGCATTGTTCCTTTGTGCATTCTGTTTTAGCCCTGTAAGAGAGAGGCCTGGTGAACGGATAATAAAATCATTAGTGCACAATAAACAAACCAGGCCAGAAGACAGTAAGGATATGTCGGAACATTCCACAGATTAAATTAGAAACAGATTACCACTGGATTATAGTGTGTCTGCTCCTAATCAAAGATTACGGGTGAGCAAGATGACACAGATGGCCTTGGATGATTACTGCTGTTTTTCTATTATTAGATCATTTTTGTGGGCATTTGACCTCAATGTATTCCATTACGAAAACATGCAAAACATTTCTGAAACCAAGCAAAAATGTGCTCACATTGTTAATTGCAAAGCAAGTTGGAATTTATGAGGCCATGCCCCCATATACTCAAGAGGGCTCATCTCCTTCCCTCTCCTCCTCCTGGCCAATAGTTTTGGGTAAACAGCTTACGTAAGTGTGGCTCCATGGTGCAAAGCACTGGGAGCCAGCACTACTGTGACGTCAAATGCACACCAAAATATCCTCCTGGGCACTCTTACACACTAACACACACCCCCAGAAAAACAATCTGCTTGCAGAAAAATAATGCAAAGCACTCTTACTTTTGCCATAGTTAACCCCTCCCCCCGAGACCTAACTTCAAAGGGCACCATAGTGACTCCCAATGACCTTAAAGGCCAGCAAAATTGGTCATTAGGGGGGCTGTCTAGGAACAAATGTCAGGCTGCTAGTGAAAAGAAAGATCATAAATCGCAGACCCACTTCAGATAACATCTACAAACTGTGGCCTGAGCTCTGCTTGGGTTTAGTTTGCGTTTGCCTGCTTGCATGTATGAACAATGTTAAAGAGATGTGCAGGCTAGAGCAGGTCATGTGACAGAGGCAAAAGAGGCAGGAAGTTAGGTTTGCTTAACTACGGGAACAAACTTTTGGCTGGGGGTTGGGCAGTGCCCGTAAGACATTAGGCTGAGGCAAGAACAAACAAAACCATACACAGACAAAACACTAGTGAATAACTTCTGACCTACATTTTTGTGCAACAAGTTAACAAGTTGAAGAGCAATGCTGTCATATTACTCAGCCATATTAGGCAACACTCAAACAAGAGAAAGAATAACAAAAAGGGCTGAGGAGAAAACCTGTTACAGAGTAAAACTGATTGAAACTAGGGTTGCAGCAAAGAGGCTGAAGGCAATGAATTTTTATTCTTTACAATCAAATTGGCTGGTGGCTGACTTTTTGCCTATGTGGGGTGAAAGAATGCATTAATTCATTGCTAATACTTCATATTTGCTGGTCTGAACAAAAAAGAGCTGTGGATTCCATTTATATAATGTCTATTTTTGCATCTGCAGTCCCACTGTAGTCAGAAAAAATGTGCCTGTTACTGTGATGCATCAAATCTTGCCAGACCTCCCTTATGTCAAATTCACATAAGATCCGAAATATATTACATATTTACATCATTATCCAAGTTACAAACAGTACACTTCAACTTTTAGCATCATTAGCAACATGCTATTACTTAAACATTTGAAGCAGTCAGAATTACAGTGACATCTTTGTTTTCTTGCAGTGGCAAATTTACAGTCAGCACAGCCAGGTAACAGCTTCTGAACCCTCCAGTCCACATGCTGTGAGAATATGATCCATCTGCCTGGATTACTCTGGATGAGGTTGCTCAGGTTGCTACTGTCATTTCCCTTGCAGCAGCAGTCCCCTACAAAAGTAGTAGCTACTAACAAAAGCCAAGCATTTCTGAAGTTAAGAGAGCATCAAGATAGACCACTGCAGGATTAGCCACTGAGTTGCCACTAGTGTTGCAGCTGCCCTGAGCTCATTGCAGACCTCTCACTCACATTCTGTAAATTTATCCACACTAGGGTCATGGGTACCTGGAGCCAATCCTGAGGCCCAATGGGCAAAAGGCAGAGACTCACCCTGGGCAGGCTGCATCATTCACTGCATCATTCATCAATCACACACACATCATTCACTCACACCTACGGTCAATTTAGAAATCACAATTCACCTGTTGTGTCTTTGAACTCTGGGGGAAATTCTCGACATGACCTCTTGGTCCAGAGGCAAGTATGCTACCCACTAGGCCACCACCATCCCATGCAAACTCCACAGACACAAGGTCAGGACCCAGATTTGAAAACCCAACCCTGGAGGTGTGAGGCAACAACGCTACTCACTGTGCCTCATTGCAGACCTATAGCCGCTATATCTATTATAGTCCTATTGAGCTACAGCCAGTCTCTCATATTCCTTTATCTGGTATACTACTACTCTAAAGGTAAGCACTGTGACTACTCACACTGTTTAACTTGCAAATATGTCTGATGCACTTAGAGCCCTCTGACAGTCATGAGTTCTGCCTTTCAGGGATCATTTAGTCGACGAGTAGTGTCAATCCGGGTTCCCCTTGGGCCACAGTCCCATACCTAATTCAACTCATCAACCAATTAGCAAGGCCTCATGAGTTAAATTTGGAGGGAAAATGCTAATCTCTGTAGAGTTGGCCACTGGTGGCCCAGAAGGGTTCCCCAATGAACTGCCAACAGTTCAGCACAGAAGCTTTTTTGTATTAGTGGTTTCTACAATACTTAGCTTATACTTAGAGATTTTTCCCATGAAATTGGCCATGCCGGATGTTTACAACATCATGTTCGATTTAGTTAATTGAAATTCAGGTTTCAGGGTTGCAACCACCATGGTGGCTTGAATGGGCTGCCAGACCATAGTTTCCCACTGCTTTTTTACTATGGCAGTCAGACAGGACTTAGAAAGGACCTACTGTGTCAGCTGGTAGGCTAAGTGTAGAAAACATGCCTGGAATCACTTTCAGATATGGCTGTGGGTGGTGGGCAAGACTGTGATCTGGCTGTCTGGGAGAAAATCCAAGAGGCAAAAGCTCCATCAACACGGACACTGTGTGCTTGTTGCTGGGTAATATTTTCTGACTGATATGTAGATGTCAGTGTTCAGTCACCTTGGTGGTACAGTTTGTGCAGGGTCTGGTGAACAAAGGTCACTGCTATTTCTGTTCATCACGAGTGTGTGGGTGGGTTATCCCTAGGTTCACACATTTGGACCAGGGCCTTTTTTAAGGACATGCAGTGCCTTCACTTCCTGTGCTTAATTACATGGCTGTCATTATATTTGCTCTTAGTGATTTGTGCCTTTCACCCTTTGAGCCAGTCTTACAAGCAGATGCCTGTAGTATATGGCTATGGCTATGGCTTAGGCATTTCTTCTTAATGTCTTCATTGCAAAAACAAGTGTGTCGAACTTTATTCTTCCATGGACAAGATGGACTCTCAATACTCCCTGCGGTGCCATTTCTTTAAGGTACTCTGTGCAGTTCTGACCTTTGATATGAGATAAACTCATTATTTCTTTAGAGACAGCAATACCAAAGCAATGTTCTCGCACTGGGTGGTAGAGACAATCTTTTGGTCGACAGGTCCATCCAGCAGCTGCCACTGGGGTTGGATGTCAGTCTGTTTCAGTCCTGAAAGCAGTTTCTCTAGTATATGTATATGAGCCACTACTTGGTCATCACTCAGTACATGTTCATTTTCAACAATTTCTGTTCACTGTGCTTCACGTTGCTTCAGCTGATCAGTAGAGGTAAAGGAGACCACTGGTTATGAATATAACTGTGGTAGGTTCTAATCTCACACTTTATTGTAATCTGTAAGTTACTCGTTACTTGTGCTTCCTGAAGTTGGCTCTGTTCCAGAAGCATTCTATTATTACTACTCCTTCTTTTACTGGCTGTGTCACACCCCATGTTATTGTGTGACTTGTTATTGTTATAAGATCTGAACCTTTACACAAGCATGCATTGTGCTTAGAGCTGCTTCTGGTGGTCATTCAGAACCAGTACTACATCTGTACCTTCCAGTCCACCAGTGGAAAAACCCCACACTGTTCTGTCACTGATCACCAGTTGACACTCAAACACGACAGGTATGCTGTCCAGTGTTATTAACAGTTATAGTTATTTGCCCGCATGTTTCATAGTTTTATAAGTGTGGTCCCTGAAAGGTTACAATGAAACAGTTTTGTGACCTTGACAATTATGACAAAGTTATTATATAAGTATATAGTCAGTATAATTTGGTGTTAGATACCCCAGTTTGATAAAACTGGCTCAAAGGAAAGGTCGTTTTGAATATTTGAAATATTGAGTACAGAGTATTAGAACACCCATGTGGTCCTACCTGTATATGATGCCCTTGGAGTGCAAGAACATAAGAGCAGACGTGATTTCAGCAGCATAGAACCGAGATCGAGCCTCCTCAAACCGCCGAGACTTTTGGATGTGAAACATGAGGTCACCCCCATTCACAAACTCCATAACAAAAAACAAACGATCCTAGGAGGAGGAAATGAAAACAGGAGTGTGGAATGTAAAAACCCTTTCTAGAATACAGTTTTATCTACATCTAACCATTGTCGACATTTTTATGGGATTAAATCAACCTTTTTAAAGTAGATTTTTCTACTTTTCTTTGAACTGCATGCTAACTTCATTTACAGCAGAAAAAATTCAGACAGCAAGCTGTAATAAAGTGCTATCCTAACTGCTATCATCATTGTTCACTGCAGTTGTGTTCTCAGGTGTAGGAAACCGAAGTTAGTGTCAAGATGATATAAATGATGTTTTGCCAAAAAATCCATACTTATTCATTTTAACACTTACAATAACCAAGTAATGTGATGTTGTACTGTTTTTAAGCTTGAGACTGAATCTAAAAGCATTTTTATGCACTGAAGAGCTCAATAATTGGTAATTTGTGCCTTATCTTACTTACCACAAAAAAAACCCCAAGAAAAATAAACAACAACGCATCAAAATAATTCAATCGCTCCTTTAACACATAACAGCGTAAATGTGTTATGTTCCACTTTTACAAAACAAGTAGCAATGCATTTATGGAGCAAACCTCCCTCATTCACCATCATTATGTTCCTTGTTCATACAAGTTTTGAAATCTGACATATTGTAACCTCCATGGAACATTTAATGACATTGTTTCTGTGCTAATGATCAGGGCATATGAAGACACGCTGCACGATTTGTCACACTGGTGATCTGTACACCTCAGATCAAGTCTGTACCCAGATCTGGATCTGGCCCTTAGCCCTTTAACTGTTCCCAAGGGTAGGCAGGTCAGAACAGGCATGCAGAGAGTGTCACATGCTGTTTACCACAAAAGGCATGTTCTTTACGCCTACAGTGAAAACACATAATGTGCTGCCACCTACTGTTTAAACATGATATGATCACTGTTCCACCTTTTCACACTGTGACAGTACTGCAGACACCAAGACGGGGACTACTGAGCAGCAAGTAGAAATAGATCACAATGGTATGCAGCTAATCTAGATACAGTGGTATGCAGTGCTGGTCTAAGTGACATTACATTACATTCATTTGGCAGACGCTCTTAACCAAAGAGAATATTCAATTTTCAGGACAGTGTGAGAGCCAGAGGAGAGTACTAAGTGCTAAAATCTTTCCGTAGGAGTAGTGCAAGAACCTAGATAGTGCATCAGGAGAGGAGATGCTATCTGAACAGATGAGTCTTCAGGAGGTTTTTGAAGCTAGAGAGGGATTCTGCTGCTGTCGTCTGCTTAGGCAGTGGGGAACCAGAACAGAGAAGAGTCTGGACTAGAGATGGGCCCAATCCGATATATCGGTATCGGGTCCGATATAGCCGTAAATCCGATATTGGATATCGGTTGGACAGCCCCGATCTCTATATTCCAGTTTGCAGCTTGCGCTGCACCTAAAAACTTGATGCTGTGTAATATGAGACGCGTCACCGCCCCCATACCATGAAGCACCTGCGGAGATTTCACGACAAAGAGTACCAGGAGTTTATGCTAGCAAACAGGGAAAAAGACTCCAGGCAGCAGACGCTCGTTGACATTTTCCAAGAACGCAACAAATTTACAGCAGACAACCCAAAAGCGAAAGGAATATCAGAGAAGACTCTTAGCTCTCCCTCAAGACCTCTTTGGGGTTCTTTCAGGGGCTATTTTCTGTTTTTGCTCTCTCCACCTCTCTATGTCCCAAAACACGACGATGCTAAAGTTGGGCATCTCGTAACTTGGCCGGTCCACCTTAAATACAGAAGTGGTGAGATTACACTCTGCCCATGCCATGTGTCCGAATTCACGTTATTTAAAATGTATTAGTTTTACACTTTTTTGACACAGTTGTTGCTGCTAAAATGGAAATAATACTTGAACTATTTATATGATTCAGCCAAGATTGTTGTGTTTTTGATATTTACTAAATTTTACAGCTGTTGCTGCTACCTTTTTGTGAAGTGTAAACACATTCCTTTGGAGTGCCTTTAAATTCAGTGTAGTTGTGTATATTTTTTGCTCTTCTAATAAGTGCTTAGTAGTTTATTTATTCTGTGACATAACCTTACTAACAAACAGCACAATTTCAACAAAAATAGTGCTAACATTCAAGTTAAAAAGATGTATTATATCGGAATCTGTATCCGTATCGGCAGTCGTGTATTAGAATTGGATCAGAACTGGAAAAACGTGGATCGGCCCATCACTAGTCTGGACTGGGTTTAATACATGTTTTTCTGATTTTCCAAGTGAAAATAAGAATACATCCTCTACAGAGAACAGACTTCTGTTTATTTTAATATGCAATTATGGTTTATTGGATAAAAAGAACATTGTCTGGATTTGTTGTCAGGATTTGTAACTGAAGTTTTAATTTAGTAAAATAAAAAAGAAGCATTTTTTAAAATATATGTTAAAACTGTGCACTTAAATTGGCAGAAAATACCACACTTCAGTTTACTGTGTACATACTTATGTAAGGAAACATCTGACCAGTAGTATTAAAACTTTTGCATATGCCTGTGGTTTCTTTGGCATTTAGCTTCAGAGGGACTTACGGTGGTCTGGAAACAGTAGTAGAGGTGGGTGAGATAGGGGTGATGGTGGGCCAGCGCTAACACTCTCTTTTCTGTCATGGTCGACTCCACGTCGTCGTCCTGCAGTATAACATCTTTCTTCAGAATCTTCAGTGCAAACACCCTCTCATTACTGTTCATGCGAGCCAGCATTACCTGTACATGAGCACACAGTTCAGGAATGTGAGCTACAACAGCATTTATTAACCTAATCTGCCAGCTGCATCTGTGGCATGCGGTCAATTGATGTGAACAATAGTTTCAGTAAAAAAAAACCAAAACTGGCCATTCAGGACCTGTCCTTTGGCTTCTATTCTAGGCATATCTGCAGTAAATTTCTATTCTTTTACAAAGAAAACACGTCAAACCTATTGTTATGCGGGTTTATGCGACAGATGTGGCTGATTAGGTTGAAAATCCCTTAAATGACTCCTTTAAAGGGCAGGGTTGTCCTATTTTATGAAACATACTTATAGGCGTAATGGTATTTGTACTATGTATGCTGCTGGCATATTCATTCGTTTATCTCACCTTGCCGAAGCTGCCTTTCCCCAGCACCCGCAGGAATGTGAAATCCTCCAGGCCCACCGTCACATAGTCCTCCGCAGGTTCCTCAGACTGCCATTGACTCTTAACACTGGAACTTGGAGTTTTTGTAGCAGCGATGCCCATCTGTGGAAAAGGTAAACATATAAATGCACATTGCATTGTTTCAGTGATGGTAAGTCAGTATCTTTACTCCACTTGATGTAATTGTAGCTTTTCACACAAATGATGGCATACCTGAGAGCTCCTTTTAGACAGTTTGCCAGCATGCAGACCAATCTCTGCCAGCTTGCTGGCCAACTCTGCGCTGTTCACCCCACAGTTGGGGGCTACATTCTCTTCACAGCGGATATGCACGTTCATCTTACAGCCTGAACACAGATGCATTACACAGTAATTAATTCAAAGTATAAAGAGAGTAAGAGATATTCAAGAGTTAGAGGAAGAGAAACAGGTGCATTATACTATTTTACAAAACTTTAGAGATGGCACAATGCAACGTTTTCCTTCTGAAACCAGTACCAATAATACAATTTTGATATCCAATATCAATGTAATCTTTTTTGCTTTAAAACTGCTTAGAATGAGCTTTAATTAAAGCATTAATTAAAGCTTGTTTTAAGCAGTTTTAAAGCAAAATGCTTTAATTAAAGCAAATTTCTTACTTCGCTTCTGTTACAGAACTGTAATTATGGAATATAGAATTTCTACATAGGTGGTTACCTTTGCAGTGCAGTCCCTGTTTTATCAGCCCATACAGTAGTGATCCACAGTGATTACAGTAGGTGGGCGTTTTGTAATTGTGCACTTTGAACTGGTGAGGTACATTAATGCTAAAGCCTTGGCTGGGGCCCTGGGAGAAAGAGAGGAATGAATGGATCATTACTGAGCATTTATTTAATATACCTAATACCATAACACTTGCAAAAATGAAATGATTTAAATAGACATTCTACAAATTGTAATACCTAAGGTCATGTTCTCACAAGAAAGTACACTTCAAATCTTACCTCAAGTGTTGCTTTCTTCATCCGTGGACATTCACTCACGACCAGATGATGACATTTCTTATGGACCACACATGCACACACTGAAACATTCAGACAGCCAATGACTGATTGTAGTATCTGTGTAACATAACTAAAGGTTTGCAGCTACATCATATATCATATGTCATATTTGAAGAGCTAATGGCTACCTCAAATCTCTCTACAAACTAAAAGGAATGAAAAATATTTTTAAAACATTTACCTTGACATTGGTAACCCTGCTTTCCAAACACTCCCCTGGAGAGACATGACAGGTAGTATAATCAGGATTTCCAAGATTAAAAATGAGATGCAAAGTTTAGAAAAACAACTTTTTTTGTTGTTATTTAATATACAAAATATGCATCACAGTGCATATGTCATTGCATATATACTCATCTCAAATATACACATATTTTAGACACATTTTTGACATTACTACTAAATATCAACACAGAAGTATGCGTTAATAGGCATAATATATGCAGTTGTGTGTGGAAGTTTGGGTGCCCATTGTTCAATGTCATCTATTGTTGATTTAATAAAGAAAAGAAGTTTACACCAACTCTGCATTGAATGTTCGATGAATTAAAGATACTGGATAGAAATGAAACATATAATGTGCATAGGTTTCAGCACCCTTACCAAAAGGGTGTTTTAACTTCTTTGGCATACCCATCATACTATATTTGTTTAGTATCTGTAGCTTTTTTCTTTTCTTTGAGTTTTTACTTTTTTGTTGTTTTTTGTAAAATGCTACAAGATGTATTTTATTGTCTTTTCAAGAAAGACTGTTTAGAAAGTAAGCACAACACCCTACAGGTTTGAAGAGTTGTATAATTTACTACAATCTACAATCTGTGAGTCAATTAAGCTCTTAGACTCCTGCACATTTTAGTATGGGCAAATTTGTTTACAAAATATAATGCAAACAATTTTTAAGTAAATCGATATTCAATGTCACAAAATTATATTTTGTTTAACATGTATATCCTACTACATGACACAAAATAGAGTCAATGACAGCTAACTGCATTAAAATTGTAAACATACTGCTGTCTACCAGTACTGGTAAAGATACAGCAGACTGAGTGAGTTTTGGAAATTCACCTAATCTTGTACTGTGTATTATGCAAGGACTGAGTGAGTTATGGTCGTTTATACTATTGCACATAAAGAGGTAATGTAAAAATATGCCAACAGTAGTGTTACCTAAAAAATCACAAAAAATGGACTGAGTGAGTTTTGGAAATTTGCTCTTCAATTTGTATATATTTTTATATATAGTACTCTTATTACGATTCATTTTGTTATTTTCTCCGTCTTACTTTATTTTCCTGTCTGTTAACTCTATACCTCACACTGAGTCGACTGCACCTTGAATTCCACTATTCCCGTGAAAAACTGACAATGACAATAAAGATGTATCTTATCTTATTCTATCTTATCCAATGGCACCAACAAAAGTGTAGAACTGGTAAAAACAATACCTTAGCAGGTTCAGGTCCTACAGCACCCATAACAGAACTACCCGACATTTTTCTAAGGCTAAAGAGCTAGTTACTAAAAGATTGATTTGGCATTTTACCAGATGAAGTTTTTGCAGTGGCAGCAAAATGTAGGCTGTTTTAGGAAGGTAGCCATGAACTTGTGTCCATTGACTTGGTGCACCTTCCTCCTTAAAGCCCTCTGTCTTTTCCTGGTTAACTGCTTATGGGCCTTCCAACCATTCACAAAAGAATCATCTGAAATAAACAACAAAATATTTAAAGGATGCTAAGAGTTATAAGAGGAAGAAAGGAAAAATGCATGGCAATCATGGAAATCAGAGCAGAAAGACGAACCTACAGTTGCTTACCATCAGTGAAGGAGCCAGTCAGAGAGATGTAGATGTAGACACTGCCCTCAGGTTCCAGGTTAACCTGAGGAGAAAAAATGGGGCAAAATCAATTAACTAGATGTCTCCCTATAAAGTGCATTTCCATTTGTCTGCTTGTGCAAGGACTTTGAGTCTAATATCCCTTAGGAAAAGCACAAGGATACATGTTTGGCTGCTTTATGGATTCCACTACATTAACCTTACAAACCGGTTTCCAAACGAAATTAGAAATCTGCGATGATCTGCAAATCATGTAAACCCATTTTTAATTGAAAATAAGACAGGCAGCATCACATGTTGAAACTGAAATGTTATTGTTTTTTGGGAAAAATATGCTCATTTTGCATTTGACACAAGCCACATGTTCCAAAAAACTTGGGACAAGGCAGTGTTTGCCACTAAGTTTCATTACCTCTTCTTTCAACTGCTTTTGGAACAGAGGAGACCAATTATCAGAGTTTTAAAAATGAAATAGTGTCCCATTCTTGCTCGATATAGTATTTCAGCTACTCATAAGATTTCCTTTCAGGGTATCCCTTGCGGTAATTTTTGCTTCACAGTGCAGCAATGTTTTCAGTGGATGACATGTCTGAACTGCAGGCAGGCTAGTTTAGCACCTGGACTCTTCTACCACAGAGATCTGTGCTGTTGTGGAAGGTGTCCTACTGACTTAAAGTAAAAGGACATTGTCATGTTAATATGCAGTTTCTTATTTGCATGGTAGAGTTTTAACTTGCATTTGTGGATGCAACAATTAACTTTGTTCACAGACAACAGCACCCAGAAGTGCTTCTGAGCCCATACAGTGATTTCCACTGCAGAATCATTTCTGGAGATTCCGGTGACTCCATACTGGTTTTCAGCCTTGTCCCTTGCATACAGAGATTCCTTCAGACTCTCTGAATCTTTTAATGAGATGATGAAATCCGTAAACTCTTGATTATTTTATGCTATTATTTTACAACATTCCTAAATTGTTGAACTGTTTGAAACCTCTTCCCATCTTTACTTGCGAGAGACTCGGCCTCTCTGGGATGCTCTTTCTATACCCAATCATATTACTGTTGTCAGTTCATCTAATTAGTTGTGAGATGTTCTACCAGGTGTTTTTTTTTTTTTTTAGCATTACCTTGTTTAGCCTTATTTCCCCTAATTACCTTTTTAGCATTAACTTATCAGTCTCAACTTGTTCATCAAATTCAAAATGAGAATATACTTTTCATAAAACAATACAAGACATTTGATATGTCATTTTTGTTCTATTGTCTTCTAATATGTATTATTCTCACTACATTTTACAAAATGTTGAACGTTTTCTAAGGCCTTGTTTTTTTCCAACAACATATTCTAACACATTTCAAGTTTCAAGTTTCTAGTTATGGTTTAGACTTTGTGGTCACTTTTAAAATAGAAATGCTAAATTCAAGTTAGTTTCCCATCTGCTAATCAGAGGCAAAAACTAATTCTGAAATGAGGTCATGAGGCCTAAGTCTCATTTCCTGCAAGCCCTGTACCACCACAGACTCCTACACACAAAACCTGAAAATACACTCTATGGAAAACTTTTTACTTTCATATTTCTACAAAATTTGACTTCTCTTGACTTGACTTGAAATGTAAAACTGACATCGAATCTTTTCTTTAAAACTTTAAACAGTTCTTCACACTCATCTGTTTCTGTTTCTCATCTGTTT
>JBBIGA010000153.1:9001290-9019274 GCA_037576975.1 Alestes dentex | reverse complement strand
TGGCATTCAAGTTTGAGTCAGTTACCTCACTTTTTCTTTCGGTTCATCTCTTTGCAGGGCGATTCTTTGGTCATTGTGATAAACCAGCTAAGAATACGTCGTATAAATTTGGCAACTTCTTGTCATTACTCTTCTAAAAATCTGAAATCTTTCTCATTATACTAATTTTAGAAAGAACATATTGCAAAGCATCAATGTCTGTGTTATCACCACTGCCTGTGATACAATATTATGTAATTATAGGCTGTATACTGCAATCATTAAGTTTTTCTACATGCAGTATATTCTAGTAATTTATAATTAAAAAGAAGAGTAACGCATGACGCTTCACACATGAAACACATTATTATGATTATTTCAAAATGTCTGAAACGTATGGTATTTAAACACTATAGGCTAGATTACGATTGTGTGTCTCATGTGTTTCAAGTTACATCGCAGACAGCTCCACTGACTTCTGTGAAAGATGGTAATAACAAAGACAATCTTGCTATAAGACTACTTCCAATGTTCCAAGCGGGAAAGACTGTGTAAACATAAAACATTTGTCATAAATAAGCTATTTGTATGAGAGATTGTAGCATAGTGGATAACACACTTGTCTGTATAGGTTTATGTAGTTAAATGATCAGTCTACTGCAAAAGTAAGTGTTTGGACACTTTTGTGCTCAGATGAGATTTTTTACAAACATTTTATATACTAAATGTTAAACATGATCAATTATTTGATCATCTTGTTAAGGGTAACTGGATGCAAACCCATCTGTTTTCTGCTGACAAGAATATTTTTAATGTCTTTTCACCACTTCAAATTGCTCAGACATGGTGAGCAACAATTATCAGAGAAAGGCCCAGCAGTGATGTCTTAGAATTCCCGGTAAGATTAGGATGGGGTGGGAACTGGATGAGCCAGTTCAGTGGCCCAGTGTCTGACATACACAACCTTAGACTACACGAGCAACAGGTTTCAAAACTATGCTTATTATTGTGACTGTGACAGACAATGACAGACTAAGCTCCAAAGCATGCAAATTAAACTGAATTAGGTCATCAGAGCCATCAGTGTGAATCCTAACCAGAAACCACATTCAATCAAATAGGAACCTTTCAGAGTGTGAGTGAGATTATTTTTAAAGAAAGCTCCAGAGAATGTGGTCAAAAGTACTGTTCATTTTATTTTAGTTTCACCTTTTAAATATTTTGACTGAACACAGAAAGAATTTCCCAGTGAAAGAATCTCGCTCGCCCCTCTTTCATTATAATCAAAATGTTAAGAAATGTGCATTTCTTTTAATGATTACAGTCAATTCAAACGATTCCACTCTGAGGATTCATTGGTTTCGGTCTCTACTGCACCCGTAGGGCTCTGGATTGAAAACCATGTGGTTTTGTCAGTTGGGGCAGAGATAGGGAGTAAGGAATCCTGTCTGTTTAGTTGAACAGCATGCCTCTACTGATGACTACAGGGTCTATGACCTTAGCAATTACATTTAAGAAAACATTAATACGCTGAACAACTCATAATGTAAATGTCTAGAAGCCTACATTACATTAAAAACACATTTTTTTTCTGAATAACAACCATATTTCTATAACAATACGATCAAAACCGAAACACCTTTCTAAATGTAATCATGAAATTTCCAAGAATGACATAATGTTTCTTCTGTCAAACATGGTGAAAAAGCCAACAGGGAGTATAGAACACATTTGTAGTCAAGATGAAAGTACTGAACATTTTGAGTTTCAAAAGGTTCAGTATTTAACACACTTCTATGCACTGGAACATCAGCCAAAACAAGCATGATATCTCTCTGCACCCTGAGCAGAGTTTCCATGACGCATAGTGGGTTGCAGCCTGTGGTTTTGTGCTAGGCCCAGCCAACACACAGAGGTGTGAAGACCCTCACAAAGGAAGCAGATGCAGAAGTCTATGAGAAACAACAGCTGTGCACTATGAACAAATGCTTAAGGCTAGACGGCAACTTCACACGGATGTTTCCTCTCTGTACAGGTGCCTTATTACAATAATTAATGGGCTGTACTAGATTTGCACCCAGTTTTAAAGCTCTGCCAGGAGACTGCGATTGACAAAACCACTTGCTAGCGGAAAGTGTAACTAATTTTCAATCACTGACTTTTAGCCATCTTTTCCCTATCTAACCCAATTCATTTTATTTGATTAATTTGGTCAGCTGTAGAATCCAACAGGGTGTTGCTGAAGTCCATAGGCTTATTCAGGTGATTAAACTCAGTAAGTGTCTAAATATTACACTGTACAAAAGTCAGTAAAACTCTTTGAGACTACTGTGCTTAGTTTCATCAGTCTGATAGAATTTAATGAAGGACTGATTTACTGAAGGGTAACTGTAAATACTGGGCTTAACACACTCACACACACCAAATCACAATTAATTGTAATTTATTCTATTATTCTATTATTGTTAAAATAATTCTATTATTTTGTTATTATTTTAAACAAATACGTGATCATTGTCTTAATATATTTCTCAGACGTTTTGCACAGTTCTAAAGGTTCTAAATATGGTGGCCCAGCAAATGTATTGAAAGGACTGACCAAAAACCAATCAAACTGGGGGGCATCCCAGCAACTGCTCAGATATTTTATCTTGACTTGAATATTCAAGGGCCCATAGAAGGGCAAAGACCACCCTAACATTCAGCACAACAGGCTGATGGCTGATGACCTCCTGAAGACTCATCTGTTCAGAGAGCATCTCCTCACCTGATGCACTTCTTGCACTACTTCTACAGAAACATTTTTAGAACTTAGTACTCTCCTCTGGTTCTCACACTGTCCTACTGAAAGTTGCTTTGGATAAAAGCGTCTACCACATAAATGTAACGATTCTAGTCTATGGGTGACAGTGATGGCTAGGTCTTAAGATGAAAACTAATCCTCACCCATCCTTCAAAAGTCTGTCTCGTGTCTGATGACGTTAGGAGGTCCTTCAGCTGGATCCTGCAGTTCGCCACGAAGTCGTCGTATCCGATCGGCGTGTCGTTAAAGACGGCGATCTCCAGCTCTTTGCCTTCAGACACGTAGGGGCAGAAGTCTTCCTCGAAGACGGGCCGGTTGGTCTTCTGCTTGGTGGCCGTCTGGCCCACTTTAAAGTTGTCCACCTTCACCACGATGTAGGGGTCCAGCTGGTGCGTCTTCTTGTGGAACGTGTGCCGCGTGGAGAAGGTCGTGGGCTTTAGACCCGCAGCCTCCTTGATCTTCAGACGCATATAGCCGTTAAACTTCATGTTTGGAGACCAGGAGCCCTCGCGATGCTGCAGGTGACGCGCTCAGGCGCGCTCTGACTGATTCAGTCACGAAACCACGTGAGAAATGTATCGGGCGCTCATGTCTAACAGAGGAGATCTCAGCTCCACTTCACCCTGCGTAAAGTTTCAGACTCCCTTCCTCTCCAGACGCAGAACAGGACGCAGAGCCACTGTTGAGACAGGAGAAAATACACAATGCAGGGGAGAATTTAGCTCACCCATCAGGAAGAGCACCCATCGGGAAATCCCAGCTGTCCCGTTTCTAGTCTGATTTTTTGTTCCTGGGTGCTGCGTATAGACAGTACGTGATGAACATACACATTCCTGACCTGTGAGTTATCTAATCATTTCTCGCAGTGCCAGCATTTTAAAGCACGCACGGACACCCCCCCCCACACACACACACATACACGAGAACATCAGGACGTATAAAATGTTAGTATAACATCATGGCTGTCTACTGTGCCACTCATATAAACATAAACTTGACACTATTATGATTATATATGAAGATTTGAAATAAGTGAACTGTATACACACACACACACACACACACACACACACACACACACGAAAACATCAAGGCATATAACAGGTTAGAAAAACATCATGGCCATCTACTGTGCCACGCATATAAACATAAGCGTATGCTGAAATAATAAAACATTTAAACCAATGTCCGTCAATGAAGATTTTAAATAAGTGATTTTTTTGTATTTTCAGTGACGAATTGCTGTATGTTTTCTTACCAATAGGTGGCAGTATTGGTATAGCCACTGTATAGCCACATCAGAAATCATCCTGCTGTGGACATAGGGAAAACTTGTTGCTAACACTTTAAGCTTTCTTTTTGTGAGACAGTGACTCTAGTCAAAAAGATCGGATCAGATTTACTTTTAAAAGACAACTGATGGTGTTTTGAAAATAGTCATGACAATATCATGAAAATAGTACATCTAAAAGCGCTAGTCAATGTTTCTTGCCAGGTTTGTTATCTGAATGTATGTGTAGGACCTGCAGTTTTAGGTCCACCTGCAGCTTTAGGTCCACCCTGTTCCCAGCGCTGGATCTCTGTGACACAGGAGAATCTCAGAAATGTTAATGTCAAGGTGTTTGGCAGGCAACCTGGTAGGGCTGGAGACAGGCTGGGCAGGGCATTGTTACAGCAGATTTAACGCTTGACATAATTAGATCACTGATTAACGTTGCAGCAGTTTCACTGCTTGACTTAATTTACAGCAAGGACCCTGCAGGGCTGGATGTGAGCTGCTGTACTAAGAAAGGGAGGAGCAATGAGTGGCAGTGAAGTTATGCCAGTGTCCAAGCTGTGCATTTTACAAGCAAAGATCCAGTCTTTTGTTACACTCGTTACACAATATGTGGAGTACCCTTGGTCAAATTAAACATTTTGTTGACTTTCTAAATAATAAAAAAACCCAACAACATTTATTTACTGAATTAAACATATTAGGAAAACATCATACAATGGAATACTGAGGCTATGGATTCTTTTGTTTATTCTATTTTCCCCAGATTTAATTTTTCCAATATATTAATCTCATCAAATTAATAGAAATGGTGCTTTTAAAAGAGTTTTGCACCTTTTGTATGTGCCTGCTATTCTTAATAAATCTAATATTTACTACCAAAATTCATATCATTTGTATCTGTTCTTAGTAATATGAAACATTTAATTTGGTATAAGTTAATGCATACATTAATTGAATTATTTAGGCATAAAAAGGATACTGTTACACAAAAATGATCATCTAGAATGTTAGATAGTTCTAGAATGATCATCTTTCACGTGAGTGAATGTGGCCAGTTACAGCAGGAGAAATATAATGGTGGGAAACCACTAGATGTCTCTATACCTTTAGAAAAGATGAACCTCATTGCCAAGTCTTAGTTCATGGCCAGCAGGGTCCATGTCATGAACCACTCCCTTTAGCTGTGTGTCCAGAGCTGAAGTAGGTCTTTCGTTTTCCTTTACCTCACATTTACAGTGTTTCATTTTTTACTACACAAATAGTAGCCGATTAAGAGAAAGTTATTGAAAGTGTTCTCACTCCCTTCTACTAGCAGATATACTGGTTGAAGTGTCGACTATATGATGGAACACCAACTTCAGTGGCCGTTCTTTTCCCACAGAAACTTCCATTAATCCAGACACTTTCTTCAAGTGCTGCATTCATGAAGGTCGTATCATTAACAAGCTCTGTGTTCGCGCAGGTGGGGAGGTAGATATCTGAGATGAGCGATAACAAGACTGAGCTTGGGCCAGCAGCCAGGAAGACCTTTCTCAGGAGGACACGCAGGGTTAGCAAGTCTGAGAGCTTCCAGTAGTACAAGTGGCACAGGGAGAGTGGTGGAGGGGTGGGGGAGGGGGTATAATGACGCAGAACGGTAAGAAAAAAATAAAAACAAGATAACACCTGCTCCGCAATCACAGCCCCTGCAATGTGACCCCTGAATGTCAGTGCTGGGCTACTGAGTTACTATATTGGCAGTGAGACGAGTCAGCTCTCAGGCAGCAGGCAGCACCTCGTTCATCATGCTCTATAAAGATCCCCCGGGAACACGTGCGCCACAACCAGCCATGCAAAAATAGATGCCACTGATTTACAGAGCAGCTCCCAAACACCTACAGTCCACCAGTTGTCAGGTATCCCATTTTATTGACCAAGAAATGTGAAAAGAAGTTTGCTACATTGCTCGCATACCACTTCAGTGTCAGTCGAGTGTGCTGTTTCACCCATATCTTCATAACATGCCACATGGTCCTTGAAAGTGAATCACGACCTTAAAAAGAACATTCATGTCTGCACGCCTACATTGAGGAAAAGTAGTACCTTTGAATTTGTGTGATTAAAAGTGTCAAGTGGTTACCTATGAGTACAATACTGTCTGTTTACTGTGTTGATGAAGTGAATTTTCTAAATAGACAGTTCAGCTTGTCTCTTGGCACATTTGAATCATGTTTATTTCTTCAGTGTATTTGATATCACCATTGCAGATATCACAGAGTGAATCTGGGACACAAAAAATTCTGTAAAATGTGTGCTTCATGCACATACATAGCAGATCATGTGAGTACAGTACTGGACATATTGATGGGCTAGCATACTCATGCATGTGTAAGCACTGCATTTTACACCATCTTGATTTGCAAAGTCAAGCTGTAAGATCATTGGCGGCTATTCAAGTGCACAGTGCAATGCATTAATAAAGAGCCCTTGATACAAAGTGTTCTCATTTGAAAGCTATCGACCTAATCTCTAAAGCTGAACAACCAGCCACCGCAGTTCTCCTCTGAGGGGAGGAAAAACAGCATCTGAAGGATCCGATTTAGGAAATAAAACGGACATGTAACCCAACCTCCCAACTGCTCTTGTCAGATGATGGAGAGGACACTGGAAAGGCTTCATCCATCCTCTTCAAGGGTAAGTGCCTGTATGTGTGTGTGTGTGTGTGTGTGTGTGTGTGTGTGTGTGTGTGTGTGCGAGAGAGAGAGAGAGAGAGCAAGAGAAAGAGAGAGAGAGCGAGTAAGAGGTCTGATCAAATTAGAGATATGAAGAGGTTCTACACTCAACCAATGCACAAATTGTGTAGGCACCAGGAAAGATGCTTATGGTCTTTTGGCTTTAGGAGATGTTAAAGACACACTCATGAATCCACTCACAAGAAAACATATAAGTGCACTTTACCTAATCATATATACAAGGCATGAGTCCATCATTTAGCTGGAAATGCCATTTGTGAGGCTTTGGTTTTGTTCCCTGTTGCTGACATGATGGTTTTGGAAAAACCAACAAAGCCAACCAGCAAATTTCTGATTCTATCAGTAGTTTCTTGTGGGGCAAGTGGTTAGATCTGTTGATATGGCCTCACATACACATACACATAAAGTCATTGCCCGGCTGAAGGCTTGGGATAAATTCCAAAGTGCTGTAAAATATGCCGTGTAGGAGAGAGACTCTCATTTTGTGAGAATGTAAAGCATTCGACACATAAGTCCATACGCTGACAGGCTTGTTTCTGGTTTCTGGAGCGTTAGCCGCGATTGCCACGCATGGGCTGAGATGAAGCCGTATGCCAGAGACTGGGAAACACGTGGGAAACATTTGCTTCAGCAGTGCCTAATGCAACCCAGCTGTGTGGACATGCCACTCTGAGGGTGATGCGTCGGCCTCTTCTCAGACCGGGCTGCATTGACTGAAAGGGAGAAAATCAGAGTGCAGATGTAATTTTCACAACACAAGAAACATCTCTATAAGGCGTTCCGGCGGAGTTCCTTTAACACACATTTTTGGAATGTATACACTGGTTGATTGTGCACAAGTTTTCTATAAACGCCTAAAATGGGCTTGACATCATCAGTCTAATCCAGGCCTGAGCTCGTGGTCAGCTTTGGCATGATGGATAGTACACGCAGTACTGTTTCTGACATGGTTCGTTATTAATTAGGCGGCACTTCGGCTCTGCTGTGGATGATTTGGAATGATTTTGGGGATTTCTTGCAGGAAACGTCCCCTCCTCAAATATTCAGACCCAACCAAATTTGAACGTGAGCCATTCTGTGCTTTACAGAAAAACCAGAGTCCTGGAAGAGCAAACAACTTGAATAAAATGTCACGCTTTAAAGCCTCTTTATGATGCCTGAAATAAACACGTGTTTCAACTTTATGCCAAACCTAATCACTGTCTTCAGCAAATGTCAGTCACAATTTGTACTGCCATACCACAAACTATTAGTCAAATGAATTCAGACCAGTTTCCAGTGTCCCACCAGCCCTCACCCACTCAGGCACTGCGAGGGGACAAATGTCTCTCAGTCAAGGTACAGAGATTTAAGGACATGGGAGTGCTCCACAAAGCATGATGTAAACTGAATAACTCAAACCAAATGTCAGCACTGCTGCATCTTCTCCTATGTGGCTTATGTGGATAATTGAGTTATCTGGAAAATTGAGAAATCTTGCTTTTTGGAATACCCTGAGATCAGAAGGGTTGGGCTTTGGGGAGAAACCTCAGGCTGACTGCGGGAACGTTTAGGAATGTTTTGATCAGTTTCAACATAAAATAAATAAAATGCCTACTCCAAAACAAACTCACTTTTGTGTTAAGCAGTGACCACAACCTTCCTGAGAAAGAAATACCACAGCAAAGCATAACAAATCAAAATAAACAACCTGGACTTAGGCCAAAATTTGCTTTTCTTTCCCTTTTACTGAGTGAGCCAGCAGGTTCAGGAAATCTCTAGGAAAGCCAAGAGTATTAGGCTCCAGGCCTTGGCCGGACGCGCCGAAGCTCAGCATTAAAGCCACCCTCTTTTTCCACCCTCTCCAACTGACAGAGAGAGAGAAAGTGAGAGAGAGAGAGAGAGAGAGAGAGAGAGCGTGTGTGTGTTTGTGTGTGTGTGTATGTGTGTGTGTGTGTGAGAGAGAGAGAGAGCGAGAGAGAGAGAGAGAGAGAGAGAGAGAGAAAGAGATCAGATAGACAGGCAAAGATTTATTCATGTCCGAGAAGGAAATCTCCGTTTTATTCAATCATATGCTACAGTGTAGATGCTTTCCATCTTGTGCCTCTTCTTTGGGCAGTCTCTGAGCGCTACTATGTAGCATTCTGCTCCAGTGGTCATCCCTGCATGTTCATTTCTGGACCTCAGACAACAAACTGTCCTTCCACACAGACCTGCCACCCCCTCCCTCAATCCAGCAGTCCAGCTGCCGCTGTAAGCTGAGCTTGGGTGGGTCGTCAACCTCAGCTTCTACCTCTGGATCTTATCAGTCCTAGAGCCATGCAGCACAGACAATCTGGACCTGGTTTGGATTTCAAGGCCATGCTCAGATCGTTCTGGAATAACAAGACTGACATCAATAACACGCTCACAGTGGAAGTGGGTCAAGGAAAACAGAGCCTCAGTGCTGTACATTTAAAATGCTCCAACATGGCTTTTCATTCGGTCGCAAATCAAACATCCAGAGCGCTGTGCCTATAATCAAAATGATTCATCATTTCCTTGTGTAGGCTGAAATAAATTTGATGCAAACATATAACAGAAATCAGCTCAGCTTCCATATGGTTTACATGTTATGGTGGTGGGTACATTTTTATAAAATATTTTCCTTTATTCACATGACAGGTCACTATGCAACCTTGATCTAGTGGAGAATTGAGACAAACGTACTCTTAAAAAGGGGGTTAAGGAATGCTGTAGAAGAACCATTTTAGTTCCCTAAAAACATTTTTTGCAAATTAAAGTAGAATGAATCATCACATAAAAAGTGTTCTTCCAATTTAAGGGTTCATTGAAGGTTCTTTATACTCACACATTTAAAAGAATGTTAAGAACCTTCTATTGAAATGTTCTTTAGAGTACCAAAATTGAATGTTCTTTGGCATCGTGCAAATAACTTTTTCTGAAGAGTATCTTTCCTTTTTTTTTAAAAGTAATGCAAATGCCTGCTGATGGCACGTTGTTGGTCTTTCAATATCTGAGTCATTACTGACTGTCAAGCATGAAACCCTGAATGTAGTAGAATACATTAAACACAGTCACTTTAAATATCCCTGGCAACACTGGCAACAGCACTTACTCTCTTAATTAAGAAAAATGTCTGCCCTCCAGCTCTCAACCCCATAACAACAGCACTATAATTAAACCCAATTAGCTCATCAACTTTAGACTGGGTTAAGTGGTGTTTACTCAACACAGGCTAATTGTGTGGCAGATGGTATATCTGGTAAATAGCGCAGTAGAGGATTGTTTGTTGTTTGAACGTTTGGGGTAGGCTCGGGCTGTTCACTAAGGCTGTAGAGGGCTAATGATGTGGTCCCTCAGGGCAGGGAAGTGAGACAGGAGAATTCCACTGTGTGTGGTTCCCTCCCTCCTCTGCTCCAGGGTGCAGGGTTCTCCCCATAAGATTAAAACTTATAGGTGTTATAGGGATATAGGTGCCAGCAAAGAGGAAAAAGAGCAGTTCTATATTATTTATATTTAGCATTAGAAACAGGCCCAAGAGAGGAAGCACTGCTGAGCAAGCTAGGTGGTATTAATTCCAGCTTTTGTAGAAGATTTATAATATAAGACTATTTATACAGGATATGTTTTAAAGTTGAAATTCTGCAGGACAAAAAAATAAGATTTAACACTGATTTTTTTTGAAAATGTTCAGGAATGTGTTTTTTTTACATAGAACAAAAGGGTCATACCAAATATCTGCAGCAACTTTACACAACTAATTCTTAACCTGTCCCAGATTATTTATTTGTTTTAATGTTTATTAATATCTAAGTATCATAGTCAAACATTAAAACAGATCAATACAACAGACTTTTCCCTTATTATACATACGAGTAAGAGCACATCACTGCCAGCCAATGGAATATTTTAGTCTTTAGTTAAACTAGACATTAACAGGTCTATTCTATAAGCAAATTAGGCAATGGCACTTGGGGAAAGGCAGCAAAATGTACCAAATTATCCTGATTTCTGTTCAGGTCCTTAGCACTGCTGCCCCTTTCTAAAACCTGCCTCTAAACACTGATTGACCCATCGTAGCTTAGCAACCTGTACCTACTCAAGCATGGATGAGCTATCAGATTTTCAGCCAGTACTGCAGCTTTGCATGTGAGGAATTAATACACTGGCTACCACTTATCTCAAGAATTTGGAGTGAGGAGTGAAATTTTTCCCATTTCCTAATCTGAAGACACCAGAGGAGAGACGTAGGATGTGGAATAAACAGTGTGGAACATCGCATTAACATGAAACCTGAGAAAAAACTTACAAAATATGTCTGTAATATCCTATGTTTGTCCTAATATCACCATTTGCTATCTAGCTTAGGTAACAGTAAAGGTATTTAACATAAGATCATGCATTTATTGGTCTATATCTGTAGTGAACAGACAGTTCATATAAAAGGTGAGAGAGTTTATCTGGTGAACTGTTTTGGTGTACTGGTGTACTCAGTACCTGGTTACAGAGAAACTTATTTAACTATGTACTGAATCTTGCATCACAGATCTTGCAGAACTGAAGCTGGCTATGTGTAGCTTAAATATTCATATAACCTAACCAGCTTGTTTCACTGTTTCGCTGTTATGTAACAGAATTCAACCATGGCAACATTATTTCCCTGTTTGGATGGGGAAAAGGTGTTAATGATGTTGGAAATTTATTGGGAGTGGCATATATTTGTTTCACCTGGAACAGTGAGAATTCCCAGATATTAACACATTTGTGTTTTGTGATGGAGTCTTAAAGACTTCCCGACATCCTACATTTTCTTGTACTTTATGTTCTCCCTATGATTCACATACGACATTTATGTCGGTTTATGTACCAAACTAAATGTAATTATTTCCAACATCTTCATTCCTGATGATTTAGTAACTGTACCTTTAAGACAGTTACATGTAAATGACCTCTGTTCTTACTGCCTGCCCTTTACCTCTCATTTAAAAAGTAGCGTTGGCTGAAACACTCCTTATAACTTCTGAATAAATAAAGTGTTCTGAGCATCTGTAAACACATATTTAAGACATTTTAAAAATGGGGTAGAAAAAAGAACAAATTCAAAACAGGCCATTTTGCTGCTTAGATTCATATATGGACTGTGGAGTTGTATGTGGTAACAATATTTTAACAATATTTCCATACTATATCAAACTCTCGTTTAAAAATTTTCTTCCATAATATGGGCCATTTAATTTTAAGATAGTTTTTAATTGTTAAATAATCACTCTTTACTCCCATACCTTAGGCTGTGGTATAGATCACCAGTTTTGAATCCAGAAAGTGTTGGATTGATCATAATGATGGTTTGCAGGGTCTCTCCTTACTCAGGATGGAGTGACAGCTGTGGGGCTAAGCATGGGTCCAGGCCCCTGGGCAGCTGTTCTGCTTGATCGGGGCGGAATGGCTCAGTGATCCTCCTCTAACTGGATAGATCCGGACCGGACACAGCACCTGCTCTGCCTGGCATGACCCACACAGGGCAAGCTTGGCATTGGAGGAGTGAGAACCAAGGGCTACACTGAAGAGGATGTGGACATGGGATGTGCTGATTGTTATTATCTACTGCAGACCTCAGTTCTTATTTTACTGTGCACTGTATACATTGTATCTGACTTTTTAGTGCATAGCAAATGTTCAACAGTAGCAGTGACCGAGGAGCAGAGTAGAGTTTAAGGTCTAGAAGAGCTCACTCACTGTGCAGAACAATAGGCTATCCTGCCCCCTCTGCTCTAGGATTTGCAAGGCTCAGTATTTTGTTTTTCTGTTAGTCAGCGAATGAATCATATTATAAATTCTGATGACCACAGAATAACAAAACGCGGCCTTTTTTCTACCTCTTTCAGCACCCCTATGGAATTGGCTTTGAGGAAAAGCTTATGTTGTAACGAAACATGGATTTTTTTTCTTTTCCTCTCCTCAATTTTCCTTTGACCCCCCTAGAGCCACCGTTGCTTCAGCTTATCGCCGCATCTTATTATGTCCTGGAAGGTCAGGTGTTCAGTGCTTTGCTGCTGGGTGACCCTTTCCTTTTGTGCATTCAGCAGAAAAGACAGGAGCTAGCTTGTGGCCTCTGCTCTGGCTGGGATGAAGCTAGAAACTGCACAGGGGATCGATGAGCTTTCATCCTGTCCTGAAGCGCTGAAGGACACTGAGCTACAGTGTGTGAAAGGGAACTCATCTGTCCCAGCCAGTTGTTGTGAGAGTGTAGATGTTTAGATATATGACATAACATTAGGATATTTAGAAACATAAGTCCCATATTAATGGTCATTTCATTACTTATGTAACATAATAAAGTGGTCCCATATAGTCATGTGTGAACACACCACAGAACAGCACAAAGTGTGACCAGTGTGAAATTCCATTCACGAACTGAAGCAATAAACAGCCACCAATGAGGCACCCAGGAAACAGTGTGTCCCAGGCAGGACCTTGCTCAATGGGACATCAGTAGTGCCATTGGCAGTCCTGGGATTTGAACCCACAACCTTCTGATCGCAAGGGCAACTTCCTAACCCAAGGCCACCAGGTGCCCCATTCTATGTTAATATTTCATGTAATGAATATTAACTTAATTTTTAACAAATACTTTTTTTGGAGCAGTGCCACAGGGGTACCACCCTTGGTTCTCAAAGGAAACTTTGACTGACATGCAGCATGTGTGTCCATAGTAGAGAGGGTCTTAGCAATGGCTATTTTAGAGCAGGGGGCTACTCTTGTTGAGACTAAGGAACTCTGTGTTCGTAAGAATTGCCCTTTAGAACTTTCAATGACTGGCGGGGTGGTAAAGGGAACTACCATGCAAATGTCCTTCTGAAGGACACTGGAAGGGAAAAAGGGAGAGAGGGAGGAGGGAGGTGTGTAGAAAATGCTGATATGCCAGGGCCACAAGGGTAAGATGAGAACAGCATGGCACAGCGTAAATGGAGTTGGCACCATGCAGGGAGACTGAGTTGGTTCTCAGTGTCTCACACACTGTCACTTCTGCATAGCTTGATTAATCCACACAGACAAGAATCTGTACCCCTTTTACCTTTAAGCACTGATACAGTGGCAGCTTGCAGCTTATTTTAGTATCATTCAAGCCAATTGTTTGCGATTACGGGGAAAATGATTTCTGGACAGTCTTTCTTGAATTTCAATTTTATAGTAAATGATGAGCTATCAGACTGACAAGAAGATGACAGAAAACAGAGAAAGCTGATGAGAGGGGAATCGCTGAAGTTTAATAAACATCTCTGAGGCAATAAACATTGGTAAATTATTCCTAGTCAGACAAACATACAAAAGACAGAGGAAATAGTTTTAAAGGCAAATGGAAATCTAAATTGTTCTCTTCAAATAAATAAGTAAGCCTTTTTCCTGGATATGAGGCTTGTGGCAGTTATCAAAATAAACTAAGAACTAGTACTGGAGAAGGTGGTCCTGAAGAGCAGAAATGTAGGAATTTTGCTACTCTGCACTGAAAGCAAATATACAGGACCATTGTAAGTTTTATTCATACAAATGTTTGATGACCTAAGGATACTGGTAGATGATCATTTTGACCAAGCAATCCCTCTATTTTGTGAATTAAATCATTTTGCATTTTGTTATTCGGTTATTGCACAATAGGATTTATTATCAAAACATTACATGTCATAAGGCTTATTATTAAACCTGTAAGTACTATGGACTATTTGGTAATTACTATGAAACTAACATGTAAACTTTGTATATATATGTTCTAGTGTATGAAAAAGTCTGTAAACACCCACAGTTTTGTAAGGGAGCTGCAACAGAACTTTGGAAACTGATCTATCTGTCACAGTTTCCTGGGAAATATTTTTGGTGTCAAATTCTTGATTTATATTTTCACTACTTTCTAATACTGCTTACAACACATTTTATAAGTACGTGGACATCATCATAAAAATGTGCACGAATAAGAGAATGACTAATTGTGTTTAAGTTTGATATAAAGAATTGTATCTTTAATTTCCATATTAAAATTTACAATGGTCAATGCTTGGAACAATTTCGTTTTTTGCTGGATTGGACCCCACATGAATTACCTTTAAGCTGAATGGTTTACATACCCAAAACCAGACACCGCAATAACAGCTGAACAGCTAACCCCTGACCTCGAATCACACTAATACTTCCTCTTCCTTATGACAACAACCCTCAGCCTCTCAAAGCCCCTATAGATCTGACTGATGGGAATTCCACAGGCTGCATGTAATGATGCTGATGCCCACACGAAGCAGTGTGGCATCATTTCATACAGGCGTACAAAAGTTTACGTCCATGATCGCTGTATTCCATCTGTGAGAGGGCAGCAGCATATTGATTTGCTTGGATATTGCTCAAGGCTATTTTGAGCCCAGCTCTGGCGGCTGTCCTTCCTGGTTTGATCCCCTAGGCAACCGATGTGGTCATTCCTTCCAGAAAATGGAGAGCTGAAACCAAACACCATCAGGGGCCCCTGAAGAACCAAATGTGTGTGTGTTTGTGTGTGTGTGTGTGTGTGTGTGTGTGTGTGTGTGTGTGCATGTGTGTGTATGTGTGCATGTTTAATTTGTTTTTCATATACTTTCAAGATAAAAATGTCCTGATTTTGCAGAAAAAAACAGAAACAAAACAAAACATGGCTACTGAGCTGAAGGACTTTACAGTGGAAATCCATCAGTAAACTTCTGATACCTTTCAGTCTTGAACAGTCTGTTTCTGGATGTTTATGTTAATTTGGTTTTATTTTTCATCATCTGTTCATTTCACATGCATTCTTGTTATATATCATGTTATTCCATGCATATTACATTTTGGTGTGCACACCATAATGAAGTTTAGTGTTGCATTTATATAGTTTATCCTGTAATGAATGTTATGAATAGATATCTAACCGCTTATTAACCATGTATATAATTGGTGAATTGTAGTGCAGCTCATTGTATGAGTGATAAACTGTAGGCTAGTTGGGTAGATGGATTTGTTGTGCAGGAAAAGGCGAGTAAAGGTGAGTACAGTAATCAAATACTGTAATTATCCAAACAAATTGTGTGTATGGAATGTATGTAAGCCCCATGTCCTGTAAAAAAGTGCTTCTCTATGTGCAATTGTGAGTGTGTATTCTTCTGTGTAAGAGAAAGAGTCAGAGGGAGAGTGAACAAAACAAGTCTATGTCTATTATAAATAATGGTCCCATTTTTCTAGTTATCATACTGTCAGAGTTTCTGTGCTTATTCAGCAGCCTGCCAGCCCACTGTCCATTCACTGTCCCCATACGGCCAAATAAAATCTGTGACCCAGGTGACACGATGCTATAGTCACCTTTCTGTCTCCAAAGGTGTGTCCCATTTCCTGCAGTCTGTTCACACTGGTTTTGTTCACTTTTCCCTGTCCTTCTCATACTCACTCCCGTGCGCAATCATTTCATCTCTCACTTCTCCTTTTATTCCTTTCCCGCCCCAATCTCTAGCTCCTTCTAGATCCACCCCTCTCCTTTCTAGCCACCCCTTTTACCCCCCTTCTTTCTCCATCTCTCCTTCCATCTCATTTCCTTTGCACAGGCTGCTCTCTGCTTTGTTAGCCACCTTGAAACCCAAGCCGCTTCAAATAGCAACATCTTTCAGCAGCAGGTCCTTGCTAAAGCATTAGCTGCAACTTGATCTGGGCCCTCAAACAGGGCTTTGTTATTGGATAAATACAGGGCAGCTGGAGAGTCCGACGAAGTGAACAGTTTGGCCACCAACAGAGGGAGCTAGAGGAGAGAAAATTTAGGAACAGTGTCAAGCTTATCTTTATTAGCAACTCTTCGAGACTGACAAGATCACATAATACACTTGGGACTGACCTGCAAAGAGATAACATGAATGACATCATTTGTAATGCCATTCTGAAGGAAACAATGAGGTACTGAGCAACCAGTGTTGTTCCTTGTTCCTTGTTCTGCCTAGGGCCGTTGTTATAAGTAAAAGCTAACTTTTTACATTATTAAAAAAAACCCATGAAAAGATTTTGGAATGAATTAACTATTATAAAGGGTCTAAAATGACATGGAATAATATAGTGGGTTTCACTTTGATTGGATAGTACACTATCGCCACATATAGGTCCCAGATGCTCAAACTGTCTTGAGATTCTCAGTAGGATAAGGGTTGCAAGAGTGAGGGTCAGGTGTATGTTTTGGGTTGAGACTGAGATTAGGTTTAGTTTTTTTTTTTTTAAGTTTTTTTTTTTAAATGAATGTCTGTCAGAAATAAGTCAAATATTTACAAAGTATCTACATACAGGGCCACAAAATCTTGGCTATATTATCTACATACAGTGCTAAAGTCCATTGGCTATATTAAGAACATTTTCCTTCCCCCTAAACATACTATTTTAGCTTTATTAATACAAATAGTTGTCCAAGAAATGGAGTGAGAGGGCCAATTCCAGATAAAAAGCTGTACTTTAAAATTATTAGAGTCATAATAAAGATCCTGATCTGTGTAATTCCACTGCATGCATTCACTCTCAGTCATTCGCATGCTTCTGCCACACAGCGGATTGTGGTGACAGTGTCCAAAGAAGGTCATGCACAGTTCTCACTCAGTCAATCAACATCTCAGAAGTGAGAACAAATGTCCAGTGCCAGAAAATCATGGTTTAAGCCTCAGCACAGTGGCATCCCAAACTCTAAGATACAACAAATATTCTCAAGAAGAATGTTGGAGAGTTGAGCTGGGGAAACGCATGTGGTAATATGACATGAGAGAATAGGACAGGACTAGTGTGTCTGTGTGTGAGTGGAGGGAGAGCGTAGACACAAGTGTTGAAAAGTAAGAGAGAGGGTTTAGGAGAATGGAGAGTGTGGGGCTTTAGGAGAGAGAGGAGAGTGTATTTGTAGCTTTGGGAGAGAGAGAGGTGCTCTCAGCAGGGCGGCCGCAGGTCGTCTCCCACATGTGTTCCGCATAAAGGCAATCAAAGGCTCAGTTCCCCCCTGCAGCCGGACCTGCCCTGCTGTAAAGAGCCATCAAACGAAAGTGTGACAGACTGAAGGGCCTGTAATGGGTATATGGTGGGGAGTGTGGAGGGGGTGATCCAGACATACACACACACACACACACACACACACACACACACACACACACACACACAGACATACACATGCTTGTTTTTCTACCTTGTTAGGATTTGGGGT
>JBBIGA010000153.1:8973868-9001190 GCA_037576975.1 Alestes dentex | reverse complement strand
AGATATAGATATACACACACACACACACACACACACACACACACACACACACACACACACACACACACACACTCAAACACAAATATATATATCAAGGTTAAGGTTAGGTTT
This sequence comes from Alestes dentex, assembly GCA_037576975.1. Lineage (NCBI taxonomy): Eukaryota > Metazoa > Chordata > Actinopteri > Characiformes > Alestidae > Alestes > Alestes dentex. The sequence continues at coordinate 9,001,079 of JBBIGA010000153.1, read as the reverse complement.
TATTTTCTAATGACAGTGTGTACACACACACACGCACACACACATATATGTGTGTATGTGTGTGTGTGTGTGTGTGTGTGTGTGTGTGTATGTATACATACTGTCATTGGAAAATAAATGCATAAAATGTGTTGTTGTTTTTTTTTTAAGCATACATTTACACAGTCAAGGAATTTTTGTGGGTCAGCCCTGCTTTCCTCTTAGGACATTTCTCCTGAAAAAGTGTGAAAACAAACCTGCACACACACACACACACAGGCACATAAGTATGCACCCTCAAATAATGACATGTGGGCAGACATAAATTAAGGGAGTTTGTCTTCCCTCACTCTCACTCTCAGTTCCAGGCCCAGAGCTGGCTGGCTGTTGAAGGAGTAAAAAAATAGCCTCAAGTTCTCCCTGCTGACCTGCCTTTTGTGATTGCCCAAAGTAATTAGTCAAGGTGTTTGTGTGGAGTAAAAGCAGCAGGCAGCTCATTCTCATTCACACAGACTCTACAAATGGCCAAGATGGTCTGAAACAAGCACAGCTTGCTCATTTAGAGAAAGCCTCGCTATATAGTGAGCATTCACTCCCATGAAGTCTGGCTGTACAGCAGGCTATCCCAGTAACAGCCACCACGGAAACTGCTGTCATCTGCTGTCAGTGTATTCCATTATCCTTCATGTCCATCTGGAGGAAATTATCTAACAACTGTACATGTGTATAAATGCGCATAAACAACAAGCAAGAATATGTGCAAACAGTGTTGCGGTCAATTAAAAAACAGCTGTATTTTTCTGAACATTTCATGATGAATAAATTAATAGAAATGGAAATGGTTTTGTTTTTTCTCATAATAACTTCTCTTTTGCTTGGTTACCTTAAATATAAAACTTCAGCATTTTGGAATTTTAATGAGCATTAAAAAATGAAAATTATTTGTTTTTAGTTATAATAACTTTGTCATGATTTTTCAGATCACTATTTTTTAAAGTGCTTCTTTTAATACTCTTCCTGCTGTGATGTGTGTATTTTACTTTTGAGAAATGTCGTGTTGCAGTAGTAGGTGGTGATCCAGCTGTACATGCCATATTTCACACTGACACTTTGGCTAGCGCAGTCCAACATTTTAGGCCCCTGAGCCTGCTGGCCCTCATAACTGAGGTGTGTGGGTGATGAAGGGGGGTAAGGGTTAGGGGGGTAAGGCTTTGGCCGGACAGGATTGGGCTGGGGGCTGACTGCGGTGTGAAGGATGAGTGGCACACCTGCTGGGTAATCTGTCATTACAGCTGGAGGACAGATCTCAGCTGCCCCCACTAATCACCCCTCCTCTCCTCTCCTCTCTCCTCCCTAAAACACCCCCCAACATTCCACGCAGGGCTCTACTTACAGGCCTCTGTGTGTTTGTGAGAGCCAACACGGAGTTATATAAACTCTGGACACTTATATGAATGTGAGAACATTAAATGATGGAATTATGGTCATGAATTAGCTACCCACTGATTACTTAACGCTATTGCATAGTGCTCCCCAACTGACCTATCCATGTATCCGTGCAGCACTGATTCATTCTTTCAGAGCTACTAATTGGAAAAAAATCACAATAAGTTGATATAACAAAACTCTGAGGTTTCCATTCTCATTAATTGAAGTTCATTCAAAAACATTTTTGGCCAAAGAAGTTGACATAATAATAATAATAATTATTATTATTATTATTATTATTATTATTATTATTACAGTGTAAATAATTTATCCCACTACAATTTATTGGCTTCATCTTTTACATAGCTAACTAAGTAAGCATAGCTAGCTAGCAAGCACTAGCTACTGAAACATAGCTGAAAAGTTATTTGCTGACAAGATTTTATCATTCTATACCAGTAGTATGGCAAAATTAGAAGGTAAGACAAACTATATTATCATTTAAGTTTGGAATCACTTGTCATATTAGTAATTGCTGTTAGTGTACTCAGTTATAACAAACAGTGTAGACTGAAATAAGATAGACACCAGAAGGTGTTATTTGGGCAAATTAAGTTATTAAATGACAAATAACAACTGTAAAATCTCTGTTTTGATCACCAGGTTTCAAAAATTAAGGCAGAACTTTATTCACAGCATTTGTCAGACATTATGAAACCATGTACAGCTCCATTCATCTTTCTGGTTGAAAGAAAGACCAAAAAAGTTAAGCTCTCACACCCAGTCGACCACATGTAGCTTAGTTACAGTACAACAACAACACCCCATTTATACTAATACGGGCCTCCAAAAAATCCTTTGAAATGAATAGTACTTGCTTAAAGTAGATATTTAATAAAATCTGTTGTTTCTCTTTAAAAATGGTCTATTCAAATAAACACATTTCTTGGTGGAGCATAAATTAGCCAATTAACTCTCACAGTCAAATCAAAAGATCTCTACAAACGACAATCAAAAGATCTCCACAGCAGTAAGAGCTGCATGTTTCCCAGCCTCGTTGTCACATGCCGTACAGGAGCTCTGCACAGCTTCGCCTGCTGATGGAGGTTAAACTCATTTGTCTGTCAGCAACAGGAAGTTTTGGTGGGGTTATTTCCTCTACTGCTCCTCAGTGCTGAAGGACTCAGATTTGTTGAGATTCTGCAGATCTGATTTCAGCAAGGAGAAGGGTCTGGGTAGATGATGTGAGGGCGGGGAATCCTCAGGTATGGCTCTAGGGTTGCCTCACACACAATGGTGAAAATAAGCTTTGTTGGGTGCAGTCCAGATAAACTGTGAGAAAACCCTAGTTAGAAACACTGGGTGTTGTGGCATCTATTGTGCCTAAGGAGTGACCTGACTAATTGCGGTAATTTACTTGACTGGAAAAGTAATGACCTGGTTCCTCATATCATTATGAGGCCAAGATCAGCAGACATATCAGTCATCTAAGACATATCATAAGCCCTGAGGCCCCCTTTCGCCTGAGGCCGTGTTAAGAAAAAAAACCATCTCATTGTTCCATAATATAGACCTTATATAATAACAACAAAGCATTTTTATACAATGCCTGAAGTCTCCTGGGATTCAGAAGAATAATTAACCCACCAGCTAGTCGTGTTGTAATGTTGCCAACGAACCATGCTGTGGGCAAGAACTGATTATATACTTTTTTGCCAATTTGTCAGCACTTCTGGCTTAAATTGTTGCGGCTGGAACAAAACCTTGCATCTCCAAAAAAAGTAACTTTACAGGAGAAGGAAAAAAAAAACATTCTCAGCTTTCAGCCAATGTAACAAGATGTTTTTAAGCAACTTAGGACTATTTCTGTTGATCCATCCATTATACCTTTTTGACACAACATAAATGGCAACTGATATTTTCTTGTTTGTTTGTCTGGTTTGTTACCAAGTGGAATGTCAAATCTTTTTCTAGTCTTAGAAATAGGTGTTTGGAGTGGGAAGGCTACCTGGTGACCTAACTGCTCCTTCTGCTGGTGAGTGACCACATCTCCTGAGGCACATGTAATGAAAAACAGCAGCTCTTGGCCCTCCACAGGTTCGGACAGAAACCTGATCTGTCTGCTTCCATCTGCAATGGATTTTGTGGAGGGGGGTGGTGGCGATGTTGGGGGAATGCCAGGGGGAAACTGAAGCAAAAGTGTGATAACAATATAAGAACTCTGAAAAAAAAAAAAACGCTAAACAAGATCAGGAACAGCAGGCAAATGAAACTTAGATACTAAACAAGATCAAATTTAAGTTATGGATGAAATGGTTATAGAACAGAAGAAGATACTTAAATAATCAGTCAATATGAAATGTGAGGAACTTTTATTCTCAAAAAACTAATTTGAGGGACCAGAGCATCCATAATTTGCTGTCATACCACCCATCCCATTTGCTCTCAACTACTGCGGGCTTGTATGACATGTAGCAAATCGCTCGTCTTCACAAATCCCGTCCACACTCATTGGGTGGCAAATGCCTCTGACCTTGGATCGAAATAAACTGAGGCCTGTAAAGGAATGGTAACCCCCACTGCTCTCTTCCTCTGGTTGTCCCTCCCTCCCACCATTCTCCCTTCTCCTCCCCCACTATGCTGGCAAATACTCCTGATCCATTGTTTACATGATCATTTCCATTGCGATGCCGGTGCCCCCAGGACAGAGGTGATGGACTGGGCCAATGCTGGTCAAAGAGAGCAAGAACAACACACAGAAAAAAGAAAACACACATGTACATACCATCATGTTATACACACACAGCAAGCATACACTTTTTAATGTCAAAAGGGTTCTTTGGAGTTAAGTGCATTTTTCTAACCTAAACTCTGTGTGCTGAATATGTAGCATGCACATGCTTATCATAGACAACAATTTGGTGATTTTGTTTAGTGGTGCTTAATGAAAGTATAGAAAATCAGTTAGACTACACTTCGACTACCATTCAAACATCTGGAATTATTGTTTAAATAATAATACTAGTTACTGTTGAAAGTAAAGGTAAAAAAATATAATGACATTACTGCTTTATAACTGTATACATTTCAAGTAATTTGCAGAAAGTGGCAAAAAAATTAAGAAATTTAAGATCCAGAATGATGGACAGAGCTCTAGAAGATTTCATAATGGTTGAGAAATAGGCCTTGTTCCCAAAAAGTGGTGACAAAATCCCAGGCAGATATTGAAGGAAAAACAATGTTAGTATGACATGTGATTACTAACTTTTCAAGTGTATAATTAACGTCAACCAATAGCATGAACCAAAGGGTTTTGTTATTCTGTGACTGTGTGTGGAGTGTGCTTTAAAGAAATGTCCACTGAAATGTTTAAGGTGTTTCTTCTATTGCAAAGGACCTTTGTTTTTAAGAGTGCACGTATAAGATCATGTCCATACCTCCAGTGAAATCTATCCACACTGAAAACTGAGAGTGAGTTTTCCCTGTTTGTGTAGCAAGGGCTTTAGCTAAACTAATAAACATAAAATAAACATTTGGTTATTAATTATGACCTTCTCTATTCTCTTGATTTCCATGAAGGACCGACTTCCTGCTTTGCGTCGTCATGGCACTAGTGGGAGGTAGGGAGGCAAGCAGACTAAACACCACTCACTGCTTTCCTCCTTCACCTTGATGATGAGAGATGACTGCTCCCTGGAAAAAGAAAGGAAAAAGCTTTGCTTCTGCCGCAAATTAACCCGCAAGGGGCAAACGAGTCTATGGAATGTTTTCCACATTGACAGCGAGAACTCTGCATCTCTCTAAGATTAAATCATTTCTGTGGGCTGTGCCAATAGAAACAACTCTGTATCTCCTTCTCCTCTCTCTCTTTCTCTCTCTCTCTCTCTCTCTCTTTCTCTCTCCCACTCTTTCTGTCAGCACTTGAGGTTTTAGTCAATTTTGAATGGCTAAAACGCAGACTCCTTACCCAGTTTTTCTTCCTTATGATACACTATACTCTGCCAAATGTCTTGCGTAACTACCACATACACACACACACACACACACACACACACACACACACACTCACACACAGACATACAAAGAGAGAGAGAGAGAGAGAGGGAGGGAGAGAGGGAGAGAGCCTTAGCTGTCAGTCTATAAATGCAGTCTATAAATGCATCTATAGCTGCAAATGTGTAGATGCAATAATGAAATTCCGCTCTCTCACATTATGTCTCACTGTATATTGATCTTGTCTGAGAGTCTTCCTGACCCACAACAACACAAGCTTCTGCCATGAGTCTGCAGGCACCCCACCACACACACTATTCCTGGTTATTTAGCTTTAAATCATTTCAGAAATGATCTCTTATTTGTATCTGTAATTGATCAAAGCCCCATTTATCTCTTAGCTGAAACTTGGCAGCCTTTTAAAATCCTAATCACAGTCTTAAGTGATTCACTGCTGGCTCTTATTTTACAATATAAGCTTTTTGTAATGACTTGGGAGTAGTTAGTGTGGAATCTTTAACCTCAGGCATTTCACCCAGTGTCACAACTCTCTTAGTGGACGTGTACTGACCCCACATACCTGGTAGAAGACTTACACACCAGAGCACTGAGTAATGTTGGCAGGCCGAATCTCAAGTTCAGGTTCTGTATTCAAGAAAGTAATATATATTGTGATTCATACTGAATCAGTCAAAGTGTGGGGAGGCCCCTGCGAGGCCCCCACAGCTGGCTTATAAAAAGCCCAACAGAAAAACCTCCAGCGTCTCGTGCCTTTGAGATGACAAAATCAGCAGCGAGAAAAGATCCCCATACATCAGTCCCAGTGTGAGGAAAACAGAGTGGCCAGCAGAAGGGGGGGGGGGGGGCTAATAGCATGAAAGCATTGCTCTCACACTCTAACAATTATTTTTACTCTGTAGAAAAATAATATTGATCTGGCACAGACAAACAGGAACAAAGGCAATTTGTGAATGTCGACATGATAAGTCACGGAGGGTAATGCTCAATGAAAGATAAATATGCACAGTTGGTAGATGTAATAATGTAAATGTGAAGCCAGCCGAATATCTTGTGGAAAAAAAAAAAAACATTACATAAGCACACTTTATTGTGCTTGGGTTTGCTTCTCTTTCATCCCAGTTCTTGAGCGATCACATAACTGTTAATTTCCCTTTCATCATAGCTGCAGCATTAACTTGACTGACAGCTAACCTGAAGTACCTGTCTTGTGTGCGGTTAGACACAGGGCTGGAAATTTCAACAGAAATTCCTTGTTAGCCAACTACATTAAATAATAAATAAATGAGTTTGATATTTTCCACTCTTGAACAACCTGTGAGGCTTTAAAGGGTTTAATTGTTGACTGTAAAATATGATTGACACTGAACTCAGCCAGGGTGTATCGCTGAGGTCCAAAATTGAGTTCATTAGTTTTCCACTGGAGCCACAAAGCTACAAAGTAATGGACATCTACATCCCCAAGTATATTGGTTGATAGAGCCTTCTTTTATTTGGTTTAAGGCAAAAATATGGCCTTTCCCATTTACACTCAAGTACATTCTTACTTAACATTGATAAGAGTTCTTAAGAGTAATTTCTGGATCTCTAAAGAACCTTTTAAATTGATCATTGTTTAAAGAACAATTTTTGTAAATGTGCAAGTGTGAAGAAATGTTCCTTCTCATAATGTCACAGAAAACATAATGAAAAGGTTCTATATGCCATTTAAAGAATTTTCATGGAACCTTGTGTTCAAACCAAGAAGCTTTAAGGGACCTTTACTTTGCAACTCTGTAAAGACACCAACAATTGTGTTAACCATAGGGACACACCCTAATAGGAGAGGGAGAAACAAATAAATGGGTAGAGAACAGAGATGGATATACAGAGGAGAATATCCATCTTAATTATTAATTAAATATCTTAATTTTTAATGTTTGTTAATGAAACATGTTTTTTGTGATTTTCATTGTGACCCCTTTTTACACAATGTAACAAGCAACTGATGTTCTAAAAAAATAGATTAAAGAAACTCTGACAGCAACAAAATGCTCTCTTGGCCTTGACAATACATAACAACCTTTATGCTAGCTGTTCTGGATAACTGCTGATCTGCCATCTCTTTTACTGCTTCATTTGATGTACTACATGCATGCCATTTTTCCCATAAAACACCATATTTTTGAGATGTTACTATATTATGGCACTGAAATCAAATAAACCACAAAAAAGACAAGGAACTCTGTCCAATTCTGTGTGAAAGTCTCTGCTCTGAAAAGCCAAATGCTTTTATTCTACAGATACAATCTCACAGTGAATTGTGCAAGTGGAACATCAAAATGCAAACACCTGTGAAGGAAAGTGGCAGGCTGGTAGTTTTGAACACCGTGGCAGGGAACAGTGCGTGCACTGCGAAAGCCCTGACAGTGCAGACTTCTCACCACTAAAGCCTCAGCAGCCCCTATCCACACACCTGATGAGATAAGGTAAGGGTTCCCATATTAAGGGAGGCAAAAGACAAACTACCGCACGCACCTATCAGAAAGTCAACAAATTCTTTCTACGCCATTTCCAGTCAGCATGTGGCAGGAGAGAGAGGGACCTCTTTAAAAAAGACAAATGAGGGCTAGGTGTTGATGTAGGATCTGTGGCTCTGTCCCTTTGTCTGTCTTCTTTATCCTTCTCTCTATCTTTCCGTCATTCATCTATCTCTTTAAACCTCGGCTGTCAGCAGAGCATTAGACTTGCAAACACAGCACAAGACAAAGCTCCTTGCTCTCAAGCTAAAGACCCCTCACCAAGCAAAACTAAGGCTTGTTTCAAAGTAATTACAAGAGACAACAAGAACCACAAAGGACTCTTTATCCAGAATGTGAGTGTGCATATAAGCATGAATGTGTGTGAGAGCATGCGTGTGCATGTGTATTCACTGACATAAGCTTTTGGTTCAGTATCGAATAGGCATGCAAGACGTCCTTATTTTTAAATATCATGACAGCACCTGCAGAAGTTTTAAATTACGTTTTTGCAGGTGAATCTGTTTGTTAAGGAAAATTGAGAATCTTTTTCCTGGTCCATTCACTATAGTTTTATATTTAATAAAGTTAAATAAATACATTATTACCTGTGCAAATCAGTTCAATGAAACTGTAAATCTAGCAATTTAGCTCCAGTGGGTATGACTATTTTCATGGTAGTACAATGTTATCTCCTTTTTTGAGAAAGCTATTTTTACATTTTATTTTTATAATAATCAACTAACCAGTGTCTTCCACTGTTAATCAGAAATTGTTACACTTTAGAGCTGATGACTAATCAAAACTACTTTTTAGACCAAATTTAACCATTGATCCTATACCTGGATATTCCGCTCTTAATCTTAAGGTTATCATTTCTATATATTATTTGGTCACCACTATATATATTATTTATATATAATGTTTAAGTTTTGTACTTCTGTGAGAAATAAAAGTTTGGACTCAAAAGCAAACTACTAGGGTACAAAGACTTGAGGAGAGCACATTTTTGGAAATGTTATTTTTGGTGATGTGCGAGAAGATAACTTGGTCTATGTATTGCCAGTATTATCCAAAAAATAAACTGCTGAGAAGAGTTTCTTCGATAACACACCTGCACAAATTATATCAGCAGATCTATCTACAAAACTCAATATCAGCATGTTATTAAAAATCATCTGATGACTGTAGATGTTTCTCTAATGTGTCAGTATGTCAGTCATGTGATGCAGTGTGTGTAGACGGCAAGAGTGAGGCTTAGCAGACTGAATCTTTACTGTGGGAGTGTGGGAGGCGGACCATCTCCTGATGTTGACAGTACACATGGCCGAGACACACCTAGGACTGAGGGGCCTGGGAATGGAAGGTTTGTTGGCACTACAAAACACAGCATTGTCATCAAGCCAAAGGTGACCTAGCAGGAGAGAAGGGTGCTGCCCCCATGAGAGATCAAAAATTCCATGATTTTATTTCACAATGTAACACATTCGTGGAGTTTGTCTTGATACTCACCAAGACACACATGCATGACATGTATAATATACTAACACAGCAGACAAGTGTGTGTGGAATAAAAGTTAAGAATAAAATAAACATGAAATAAAATCAAGAAATACAAGAAATAAAATACAATAGTCATAAAATGCAGGACATACATTAAACAGAAAGATAACACTTTCTGAATGAAAGCTTTCAGAAGACTACATGACACATACATAGGACTTTTATAACAATGCACTTAAGCATACGCTAACATTATAAAGACCTATTCCTTCAGCAATCACTTTTCATCAAGATCGCTTTAATCAGTTCCACCTCAGAAAGTGTTGTGACAACTGACACTTGTTCAAGTAAATTTTTATCATGGTTTATATATGTTTATGCCAATTCTCATATCTTATGTATGCGTCATGTAGCCTATTGTTACCAACAAAAATGACAAAACCCTAAAAACCTAAACATAATAGTCTTAGCTATCAGTATTTATTTTATCCACTCTTTATAATTCTCATTAAATTTCCACTTGAAGTTTTCCATCCTCTTAAAAAGCAAAAATCCACATCCACCCAACAAAACCTGTTTACAAAAGTCCCCCTGACATTAAGCTACCCTTGGAAGAGATCACACCAGCAACTGCCCACACACACCTCAGCTTATTTGCACATTTCTTTTTTATGTGCATCTAAAATGACTAAAGGAGAGATTTCCGAGGAAAGATTTCGTATTTGTAAAAGCAAGAGCAAAGTAAAAGACAAAACAAAAAATATTAAGAACTGGAAATCCAAACATTTTTAAAATTGGTAATACGACTATTGACAAAAGTGCAAAGTAGACCGGAAAAGCTGTCCCCATCAGATAGTGGTTAAAACTTTCATCTTTGAGAGATGAAAACCAAGAAGAATTCTTGCCTCAGATGTGAAAAAAATCCACAGGTATTTCTGTCTAACCTTCCACTGTGAGAAGACAACTCAGTGCTGTGGGTCTGAATGGATGTGTAGAAGCCATTACTGACAAAAGGAAATACCAAGAAAAGCAGAAGTTACTTGAAAACACAGAAACTGGATATATGATATCCGGATGTCAGGTTTTATGCACTGATGCGTGTAAATTTGTAATCATTTAGATCTTGAATCACATCATATCATGCATCTTAGTCCAGGAAATCACAGATCTCCACTATACTTATGGACAAGGCTGTTTCTGTACAACTGGTTTTAGTCAATGCTCCAGTTGTGTTTAGTGAAATCCATGTGCTTCTTTTTGTAAGTACACAAAAGAAGAAGCTTTCTTCAGATTTGTCTTTAAAATAATTTGGAATGGAGGTGAAGACTAATTATTTGGAGATTCAGTGATTCCAAAATGCCTCTAAATCTACATTGGTGATTCATTTTTTTATTACTAAATTTACAGTCAAATAACTCTCCCCTCATATGTTCTGTGTGAGATAAAGGCAATAAACCAAGTACTTTTTCCATCACCTATTTTAAAAACGTAACCAAGGGTACCAATAATTATGGATGGAAATATGTTGGTATTCAGATATTCAGGTTTATTTGTCATGACAATTGTACATTGAAATGATTGTAGTGAAGGTAAGGTGCTCTAGGGCTGTGGAATACAAAAATATACATCAGAGGATAAGAGTGGAAAAAAGAGAAAAGATGGGCTGAATACAATGTATATGCAAAATATGCCAAATATGAACAGAATTAGTGGAATATGGTCTACAGCAATACAAAATAATTTCCTTTTACACCTAAAACCACTCAAATGTTACAATTTGGAAATGGACTATTTTAGACATTTTTCCACTGAGCGAACAATTTGTTGAAAACCGTTGAAGTTGTTTGGAAATGGAAAGACAATTCACAATGACAAATTTCAACAAGCCAACAAAAAGGGGAGGTGTTTTTGACAGACACCTCGGAAGGTACAATGGGAGATAATGATTAGTGCCACCAAACAGAAGGGTAATCTTTCTGCACTCAAAAACAAAAGCTCATTCTTTAAGGCAACACAGTCATTCCAACTGTCAATCATGCAGCGAGAGGGCTAAAGTCAGATTCTCCCTCTAGCAGTGAGTGACAACTAGATTAAACACATATGCCTGCCATATAGGATCCTCATCCAGAGTCATAGTATTAAGCTGACAGGAATCTGCCAGGGGAATTTTCTCCTAGCAAAGCGGTAGGACTGCTATTTTGTGACTAAGCAAGTTGCATGGACAGTGTGTTCATAGTCAACAGAAGACACAACAGTCGGAGTCTTAACAGTTTAGCCCTCTATGACTATGACAACAAAACAAAGCGAAGGGTCGGAGGGGAGAACAAACCATTCATCTCTCTTTAATGTGCCCTAAAGAGAGTGGAAATACAATTACACGTTGAGAAAGATTTCCTAAAAAGAGTCATTTATTTGCTTGTATTCTTAAAGCTAACATTTGCTACCTCCCCTGTATGTAAGTTTATCCTACTTTTTAACATACTAATATATACTATACATACAATACCTGTACATACTATAACCTATAGTCACAATCATCAATGCACAACGATCATATGAATATGGCAAGGCAAACCCACATGTACCAACCCTGCACACATCTCAACTCTGCTTAAATGATGAAAAAAAGAACTGAGCGAGAGGTTCCAGTTTGAACTGTTGCAAGTGAAAGCATGAGACGGGACAATGATTATGAGAAGAGTGGTAAGCAAATCTCTTGCACCAGCTTGTTTTGCTTACATTCCGTCTGAAACTCGGCGTCACACTGAAATCAACGACATTTTACAGAGGTGTTCAGAGCACATTGATTGTTTAGATAATGCTCCGATACTGCCTACAAAAAAAGAAAGAAAAAATCCCCAACCAAAGACTGGTAGAACCAGCCAAAGGGGAAACTGAAAAAGAAAACACACACAGAGAAAACATCACCTTCAAAGACATGAGCTATGAATTTGTCACTACATTTATTAACATGATTATTCCTGTTGCTCTTCTCTCTCATTCATAAGACTAACAGTCATCATCCATGTTAGCTCACCCGTTCCCTCATGAAGAAAGGCCTTCATTGTGGATGAACTGGGGCAGGTGTTTGATGGTGGCCCTCAGGCCCCAGGTTCAGATGGATAGAGAACATATGGAGTGAAGGGTGGAGGTTTTGCAGGGGTTGGAGATGATCGCTGCTCTGTGTTTGCCGGGCCACAAAGAGCCTATTCATGGCTATGGTGGTAGACATGTGGAGATGCCGACAGCAATAAAACAGACATTTATGTCCATGTAGCAGGAAAAGAGAGAAATTCAGTGTCTAACGTGACCATGCATTTGAATGACTTGGCAACAGCTGTTTGAACTCCATACATGCATTTAAACCCCTGTACAAAGACCGACTGAATGCAATGGCAGTGGTCTTGCAAACTGACCAATGAAAGGTAAAAAACAAAAACTGGGCTATATGCAAAAAGCTGAACGATTAATCATCAGTCACATTCAAAATTTGTTTATACAGTCTGCATTCCTAGATCAGCTTAAATGATATCTATTCCACACAAAAACTTCACACTCTCAAAAAAAGGTGCCACAAAGTTTTCTTTAAAGGATGCCACTGAATAATAACTTAAGGTACCTAAAGAACCATGTTTTTAAAAGAGATATGTGGGTGTGAAAAACTTGTTTAAAGTATACTCTTTATACCATTATGGGTTTCTTCACAGTCACACATGTCATTCACAGGGTCATTAACATGGTCCTCATTTACAAAAATGGCAGGTTGACCTGTCTTTTTCTGTTTCTGGCTCTCTCTGCCTTCAATACCCCCATAAAACCAGTTTGTGATGGATTTGCAACATGTGTTTTGGCTCATCTGTTGATCGTCAGACAGCTCTGGGCACCGTAAAGAACTGAAGTTGCAGGGGTTGTCCGTGCCAAGCACACACAATCACATACCATCAACTCACCAACCTTATTTAACACACACACTTTAACACAAGAAACACACCACAATATCACAATATTCAACGTGAAACTTAATTATTCTTGACTCCAGCCAGGGAGAGCATTTTGAAAACACTTTTATAAAAGGTTTAGCAGACATGGAAAGCACTGAATGTGGTGACTGTTTTTCTAAATGATTCCATAATTGTGTCATGCGAGTGTGTGCTGGTCAAAAACTCCTATGACAGTGACAGATTGTTTGGAACTGCTCCGACTGTGTCATCACAGCTTAAGCGAGATAACATTAGCATGAAAGGAAACCACGATAATAAAACATCTTTATGAGCCAAAAGAACATTATTGTGCTAATGCACATTTGCAACACTGACCAAAGACATTACTCACTAGACTGAGCACAAGATAAGACCCAGTAATGACACTGAATAAAAAGAGAGGAATGAGGTACTTGTTATTCATTCAGAGATGCTCTCAGCGGCACCCCACAATTCCTCTTATTTGACACAAAAATTAAATGTTGGGGTAAGTTTGTCCACCATAGTGAGGTGGCTACATGCCTCTTTCAACAACTGAATGATCCCATGGCAATAACTACAGTAAAGCCTCAAGGATAGGTATAGACCTATAAATCCTGCGGAGAACTCTCATACATGGCTTCCCCTACACCTTGGCATGTACCCTGTATGTTGGTGAGCATTGACCAGCATTAAGCTTCACCCATACCAAAAGCATGTGAATCCCTTGTCGTGCACAAAGCTGATGCCAGGTATTCACCGCATGCTGGGTTTAATTTTAGGAGGTGGTCATGTCAAACTGTCCAGTGCTTTTGCTAGAGGTTTCTAGGGGCCCCGTCAGCTGTTGCGGCTGCTGGCTCCCATACAGGCCCTCCATTTCCAGTAAACAGGATGACAGACTAAAGAAAAAAAAAGACTGCAGTGAAAAAAGACAGACGTGTGCTTGTTTGACAAATGGACAGATACACAATTGAATGGGCTCAAGAAACGTTTTTGTTTGGGTCCACTGTGGAGAAATACGCTGAAGAAAATTATGCATTGAAACCGCTTCACTTAGTAGTGTATATCTCTGCATAGTCAGTTCACTCATTTTTTGCCTTATTCAATGCATCACTTTTTTCATTGCATCGAAATTTGGGCTTTAGCTCTTAAAAAGATGCAACACTCTTAAAAATAAAGATACCACAAAAAGATTTTTGGACTAATGCTGAATGGTGTTGAAGTACCCTTTTAGGTCCTAGAAGATTCTGGGTGATTCTTATGAAGGAACCTTTGGGAAGTCCACACATTAAAGAGGTTCTGCACCAATTAGGCTGTTTGCAGAACCATGTGTCCAGGATAGAGAAGATGACATTCGTATTTAATTATGGCAAGACGTGCGTGCAAACAGTTCAAACCCCTCTTTCCCTGCATGCGTACCTCAAGAAGCCTCTTTGCTCACCTCGCGCAGGTACCCGCGCCTCGTCTGCACGCCTGACGGACATTCCCAGGGCAAACATTTGTGTTGGGACCTCACACGCTCCTCCTCCCCTCCCCACCACCCAAAACACACTCCCTCCCTCTCTCCTTGCTCCCCCCTCCGCGTTTGGCCCGAGGCGGCCAATCGGCGGGCGCGTAGTAAGTCGGACCCTCTTCCCGCGTGCGGCTGCGGAGTCAAACTCGCGCCGGACGTGGAGAAGCGAGCGCTCGGGCCAGTGCGCGCCACGGGGCCGGAACGATGAACCCGCTCGTGCTCGGAATGGCGGGGTGAAACTTGATCGCGAGAGCCCGGAGGTGTGACCGAACGACCTACCTACCTACCTACCTTAAAGAGAAAGGAGGAAAGCAAAAACAAACAGAAAACAAGAAATGGCTTCTTCCTCCTCCAGCGAACTCATTAGTGTAGACGAGATCAAGAGGGAGAGCCCGAGGACGACGCTGGACGAGCTGGCGCCGCTCGCGCCGAGCGTGGAGGAGAGCGCGCCCTCGTCTTGCGTGGCCTCTCCGCTCGCCTTCTCGCCCGAGCAGGTGGCGTGCGTGTGCGAGGCGCTGCTGCAGGGGGGCGACGTGGAGAGGCTCGCGCGCTTCCTGTGGTCCCTGCCGCAGAGCGAGCTGCTCCGGGGCAACGAGAGCATCTTGAAGGCGCAGGCCATCGTGGCCTTCCACCAAGCGCGCTACCAGGAGCTTTACTGCATCCTAGAGAGCCACAGCTTTAGCCCGGCCAACCACTCCTCTCTGCAGGACATGTGGTACAAGGCGCGCTACAGCGAGGCGGAGAAGGCACGCGGCAGGCCCCTGGGCGCCGTAGACAAGTACCGACTGCGCAGGAAGTACCCACTGCCCAGGACCATCTGGGACGGCGAGGAGACAGTCTACTGCTTCAAGGAGAAGTCGCGCAACGCGCTCAAGGACATGTACAAGAGGAACCGCTACCCTTCTCCAGCCGAGAAGAGGAACCTGGCCAAAATCACAGGGCTCTCCCTGACCCAGGTCAGCAACTGGTTCAAAAACAGGAGGCAGAGGGACAGGAACCCGTCCGAGGCGCAGTCCAAAAGGTAAAGAGTGTCTAGAAGTGCGTATGGCTCCAAGAGCTGAAGTATACTGTAAAGTGAAGGCAGTGCAATACAGTAACCTACGCAGAACTGTACTGTAGTTCAGTTCGTGAAGTGCACGCATGACTATATTATAGTCAAGTAAAGCAGATTTGTTGTAATTTCAACCATACAGACACAGCACACTGTCAAACGAAACAACGTAGTATATGCAGAACTAGTTCAGTGGGTGCATGACTCTGTTATAGTGTAGTTTATGGTTCAGTCACTAGGGCAATTTCCCGTATGAATAACTCTAAGCCATTACGTATAGCACTGTGCTGAGGTGCAGAACAAACATACCTGCGCTATGTGTGTGGAAGAATTCCACTCTTTTTCAACTTGGTGCTCACAGTGTGAAGCAAAGTGACAAGTCAGTTTTACCTTTTCTTGACTGTTTGAAATAGTTATCTCGTTATGAGATCTCAGAATGTAAAGGACAGGCTCTAAGAGAGTTAGAGGGGTTGTTGAAGGGGGACCACGTTTCGACAGTGTTTTGAAACCCGAAGCTTTTGCCCGTTTAAATGAGGTGTCGTTTTTTAGAATGGCGGAGCGTGCGCTCAAGGGCGAACACTGCAGGGAACTCCAGACCCTCCAGAGAAGACTCGGAACGGGCGTTATTCTTAATGCTACTCGATAAACAAACAAAGCTTTGCTTTGCCTGCCTATTGTTTATGTTTGCGTGTTGGTTTTAGAGCCATTGTCCACACCCTCATAATCAGTGGAGAAGATCTAGCCCCTCTATCTCCTGACGTGGACAAAGCACTCTTCACAGCGTGGGGCATTTAGGGGCAGATAAGAAACTGGAGTGTGTGTGTGTGTGTGTGTGTCTGCGTGTGTATGTGTGAGTGTGTGTGTGTGAGTGTGTATTGGTGGAGGAGCTACACACTCACCCCCCGCGTGCACCTGGTTCCCATGATTTACTGACACTCTCATGCAACCAAAATAACTCCTTTCTCACCACACCCACCCACAAATGGCAAAGCCATAGGTTGCTTTTATCATAAATAATACATCAAAAGTCTTGTAAATACGGGAGGTCAAACGTTTTTTTTCCATCTGCGTCAGCGCCGAGAAGTTGCAGAGATGTTAATGTGGCATAAATACGCCTGCGATCACTCAGACAAGACATATTTCTGGCCTGCAGGCTCCAGCCCGTGCGTGCCCTCGTTAGATGAGAGAAGTTCTCGTGTCAATAAGACCCTTTGTATGGTTTGGCCGCCTCGGTCGCCCCAAACGGCCACCCCCCAGCTGTCCCAGTCAGTAAGGGGACTCGCAGTGGCTCTCAGCTCTTCATCTGTTGGCTGACCCTGAAGGCAAGGAGTCACTTTTAGAAGCTGAACCGAAGACACAAATGTTTATTGCGATTTTGATCGCTTATTTTCTTGTTTTTTTCATATAAAGCAAAGCAAACAACTCTCAAGTTGGAGGCACCATGTTTATTTTGTAAAAAAAAAAAAAAGCAAGATTATTATGGATTTCCAGTGTGTTCCCATAAAGGAAGATTCCACAGTAAGCTAGACAGAGATAGTTAGGAGGGATGTGCATCAATTATTTAGGGCAATATAAGCCTCTATCAGCAGAGAGCACAGGTCTATTAGAAGCAAGCGCACCACAATTAGCATTGCCCTCCAGTTTCATTGGTAGGGCCTCCATGCACTTCATCCCTCTTACGGTTCATTTCACTTATCAGCTTTCATTCTTTTATACTCAAACTTAAATGTACAGTTGAGAAATGGCAGAAATTAACACTTGTATATGAAATAAATAGTGGCAATTAAACAAACAAAGCATTTTCTAATGCTTCAGGCAGCACAAAAAAGTGAAGAACTAAAATAACCTAATTAGACAAATTGGAAGATGTGCAAATTTCATAGGCATCATGCTGGGTATGAATACACAGTGCCATTGGAATCTCTGTGAAGTACACTGTAATAATGTGGAAATTGTATGCATGTGACATAACGCAAAGTGGAGAATATATCAATAACTGGATTGTCAGTAGATTTAAACAAACCTATCAGCCTGACACTTTTGCTTATAGTAGTATTTATAGCCTAAGGACATCCACAGAAACACATTTTCTTCATTATCTTCTTAAAGAGTGACAATGTGCAAGTTTAAAGCTAAGTTTTATAAAAGCTTTCTCCTGTGTCTTGCAGTGAATCAGATGGAAATCACAGCACAGAGGACGAGTCGAGTAAGGGACAGGAGGACCTGTCTCCTCGTCCCCTCTCCAGTGGCTCTGCTGGCTCAACCACCCATGGGTCTAGCCCTGCTGTAGTATACACTGATGGTACCGCCACTGTCATCCAGCAGATCGGAGATGTCAAAATGTCCCCGCTCTCAGCTGGAATGGGCTTCAATGGTGACTTGGCAAGCGCCAACTCTCACTATCTCAATGGTGGAGCCTATGTTCAGTCGCACGGCAACAACAGTGTCCTGAATGGACTTGGAGCCACAGGTGGCCACTTCTTGACCTTTGATCCACAAAGGGTCTCCCATGCACAAGAAAGGCTACTGGGTGGCTCCTCTGTGTCCTATGCCTCTTACTCGATGGAGGCTCCAGAAACAACAGTAGGAAAGCTAGAGGGCTTGCAACCTCTGGTTTCCCATTCAGAGGATGGAGCAGCACCTTCAGTAGTCACCTTTGCTAGCACCCCTTCTTCATCTTCTTCTACCTCTGGAGCTCCTCACCTTAGCAGCTATAGCATGGGCAACCTTTCTGGGGTTGAGAACAACCTGGGTCTCCCTCCTTTATTGCTACCACCGTCATCTACAGCACCCTCTCATGGTAGGAGAACAGCATTTTCTTGCAGATGATTAAGAAAAGCATAAACAGTAACATAATATGATTATATTTACTGAATGTTGTTCACATGGATTTTAGTATCATTTTCATATGCCTGACTCGCAGATACTTATTTAGTACAGAATTATATACTTAAACTCATCATTGGTGTATCCAGGTTAACAAGGCCCCCCAGAAGCATTTGAATGCTAGTTCCAATTCTAATATGCTGCTTGTTATATTAGAATTGCAACTAAAGTAGATCCACAAGAGTACCCACAATATGCTGCATCTGTTATGCTGCACGATATGCTGCATCTGGAAGTATATGACCAAAAGATCAATTCAGGCATTAGGCCTCTTTGCTTTTGTCTCTCCCTTGTGTCTGCACAGAAGTTGGCATCGACTGCACACCATACTCTAGCTAATTGCATCACTGCTTTGGAGTATGTTACTACAAAATATTTCATGATGTTGACGTTCCAAAGCCAGCCACTATGCTTTGTTCTATACAAAGGGCAGAGGTTCAAGGGTTTTTTAAGAGTAGATTGTGGGTCAGGAACAGAAGAAATGCATTGTGGGTAAGAAGGGGGGTGGGCAGGTCAAGCTTGCAGTGACTTCAGGATTGTACCAAATAACAGGCCTCAATGACATTATCCCCACCTCCTCTCTATGGCCCTAACCACGCACTAATGGTTCTTTCCATGAATATTTTATAGCCACATCAATAACAGCAAGGCTGGCTGGGTGCTGCTGCTCTCTCCATACAACCCCTCATCTTTTTCATCCTTTAATATGCAGTTTATGAGCCACATAAAAACAAACCCACCCCTGGCTGAACTTTTGATTTAGGAGGAAAAACAGTTGAGCCCAAATGGTTCATCAAAAAAAGGACAATATTAAAATATTTTAGCCAAAACTTTTATTTCCTTCTGTCTGTAATTTTAATGGCAATCCTATAAAATATGTATTCATAAAACATATTTGGTTTAATGTCCAGTGTTGCAGAAATACAATGAAATTACATTTGTCTGTTAGGTAAAGATTCTAGATCCTATTCTAACGAATGCAGAAGCAGAAGACACAGGCATATAATTTTTTTTTTTTCATCAGCACTGATTTGTGCTTGGAAAGTTTGAGAGTAACAACATTTGTCCCTGTTATGTCATATACTGTACCTTTTTTAATAAATATTGACTGGAGTTATATGGGAAGCTTACAGAAAAATGTGTTTCTACCTCCAGTAAGTGAGTGTGAGATGGCAAGAGGAAGGGGGTTGGGGGAACATGATTATTTATCAGACATTCAGCAAGCCTAATGGAAGAAAAGGGTCTGGCCAAGGGCCAGAGCCTGTCGCTCTGGGAGTTATGTGCCAAGAGCCGCATACTAGAGTTACAAGGAAATCACAGAGAGTGCAACCACAAACAGAAAATGAAAAAGGTGTTTCATTTTATATTTCACAAGAAAAAGTACTTGCTATGCAGATGTAAGGGAAAAATAGAGAGAAATATAGAGAGTAGAAAAAAGAAGAAAGGGTGGAAAACTGAGGAAAAGAATTGACAGAGGGAGAGTTTAAAGAAATGCACCTGTATAAGTTCTAGAGAAAGACAGAACTGTGGCCTTTCTTCTCCTTTTCACATTGTCTTCAGTAATCTTCTCTGGGGCCTACAGTTATGAGCTTTGAGACAGGCTCCTCCTGCCAGTTCCTTAAGAAGCCCAGTAGAGTAAACTGAGAAAGCATTAAAAAGGGTAGGCAATGAAACCAAGCCAGGGTGTATGTGTATGTGAAGTTAGCCTTGTGGTCACACTGACGAGACAGGGCGGAATGGTCTGCTCAGTTCAATGACCTTGTCTCCATCCATTCCTCTACCCCAGCAGGTTCTACTCCACTGGATGGCGTAGTCAGCGACTCATCCCAACATTCAAGCCAGCCCCTGCTCTATACACTCAACCAGGTGGTTAAGCAAGAACCATTGGACATTGGTGTGGGCTACACGTACCCCTCTGGCATGCCCTTGGATCAAACTGGCAATCTGGGCTACACTGCCTCTCTGTTTCTGTCCTCCAACCTCGGCCCCTCACCCGACAACAGTGGCCCCCTTGCTCCTTCTGCCACAGTCGCTGTCACCTCTGTCCTGTCCAGCACAGAAGGTCACACGACTCTGACTCATTCTGGCTGTGGGCTCCAGCAGGGCAGGAGCACTCTGCCTTCAGACTACACGACCCAAGATGCTCAGCTGCCCCTGTCCAACAACCTAGAAGCCCCTGCAGTGCCTGGAGAAGGACAGGTTTGTGGGGATTTGGACATGGAGGGCAAAGAACTGGCCAAGTTGCAGACTGTGCAGATGGACACAGAGAGTGACCTTTGACCCCTGTGAGCACATTATCAAAAGAGCTGTATTTCTGCAGAGTTTTTGGATTTTTTTTGCCCGTTGTGGACTAGTGAGGTCTCCTATGCACACAGTCTCAAAATGAAATACTTTGTTGTTTCCCTGTTAATGTACACAAGTCGGTGAACTAAATGCGCAGTGCCTTTTTCGACCCCAAACATGTAGCCCAAGATATTCCGACTTGCACTCGGTACGGCTGCAGAATGTACTCGTTGATGCACTGACCTTATGAAGATTATGTCTCAGCACTGTCATTTCTCTCTTACAGTAAGGGAGACTTTAGTAAGAAAGAGAGAGAGAGACAAAGAGATAGAGAATGAGAAAGTACAAAAGAATGAAAAACAAAGAAAGAGACTTGTGAAGAACTGTGTAAAAATGACTGATGAGTTTGATGAGTCTTGCAAATGTCATTGCACAATCTTTGCAACTTTATACTAATTCTTTTGTTTTCCTCTTCAATATTTTATCAAAGCACAGATGTTTAATTTTTTGTTGTTATTGCTGTCGTTTGGTCTTTTATATTTAATTTTTTTGAGAGTGAAATAGTAATGTGAACAATATTTTGTTATGTTTTGCTTTTTAAACTTCAGTTTTCAGCAATGACTTTTCTGATTTAAACATACTTGACAACCACGTGTCCTTCTTGAGGTGTATTCTCGGGCATTCGGCGACTGGTCCTATGTGCCTTCCTTAATGAAATGCTACAAGGAAATGGTTTCAGATGCAAGGAAAATAAGTGTATGACAAATATGCTTTGATTTTATGCTCTTTTTTTCAGTCTTGCTTTGCCCATGAACACAAAACACAAACATTATAGTGCATTTAGTGATCCTGCAATGAATATAAAGCTGAAGGTATGAGTTACAGGCCTTGCTAGCAGACAGGAATTCTGCACATGCTGTAAATGATTACAGGGCCTAACCAGTGCGTTTAGAAATGAAACAAACTTATTTTTCTAAACCATTCACCCCTTTTAAATCTTTATATTTATATATGCATAATGAATGGTGAATGGATTTTCTATGTCACTCATACCAGTGTTTCACATTAGAGTCCTGAGCTTGACAATTGAAGAAAATGACATCACCTGGGGTGAATCATACATTATTGGGAGCAGTAGGTAAGTTGGCTCTGTGTTTTGAACCCATAGCGTGACATCAGTACTAAGGAAATCCAAGACTGTCTCCATTTAACAAGATTAGGCTACAATGTGGGCCTCCAGGACAGCTGGCTGTGATCCTCAGACATTACTAATGCATGAATGTATGCATATGCAGCATGATGGAGATCAAGCTCATGTTCTCACTATGGGTGTCCTCTGTGATCGTTTGCCAATGCCTGGCAGCTGCATACCACAGGTCTCTCTTAAAGTGTCATATGGTACCTGTCATAGCCAAAAGAGAAGGTCATCCAAAAAAAGAAGAATGGATACAGAAAAGTTGCATATCCTTATCGGATTTACCCAATTCTCATGTACATGACAGAACAGGAACAGGCTTCTGGCTCCTGGTTGTTTATTGTTATTCACCAGTTTGTTAAAAGAGAAAGTGTGAAAGATGGCTGGTAGGTTGATGGAAAATCACATATTTTCAGGTTGGAACAACTTTACAGTTCTTTGGTGGATAGAAGGATAGAAGTGGGTTGTCAAAAGTTTGTAGGTGCAGATGGGGTAAGAATTAGCTTCGGTAAGGAATAGGTTTTAGTTGGTGCCCTGTCGTGGGAACATTTCCTTCTTGAGACACCAGGCCAAGTGAGTGTAAGCTAATTGAATGGCGCCCAGGTAGGACTGGCTCCGGCACACAAAGGGGGGAAAAATTCACAGGTAAAGAATCTATTGTTACCTGTGCAAAGGTGACCCTGTCGCCTAGGGCAGCAGATTAGCTGATTGCTAGGTATCGAATGGCACCTCCTGGAATATTGAAGAGTAAGAAAGCACTTTTGTTTGGGGCTTTCGAGCTAAGAACCAGTGGCCACAAGCAAAGGGACATGTGTGTTTCGTGTCCCCTATTTCCCTTGGGCTGCCTGTGTGTCAGCCGGTGTGTGTGAGGCGGTGGTATCTTGTTGCATTGCTGTATTGTTAAGATATGGACGTCACAGCGTCTCCGTGTGCAGTGAATGGGGTAGCTTTTTGTGAAACCTTTTGAGAGCTTATCATCTCCTAGGATATAAGTACAGCACAGAGGAGGAGAACAAACCTTCTCATCAGCCCAGTCTTCAGTTTCACAATAAATATGAGGGAAGTAAGGGAGATAACAACAAAATGTTAATATCAAAATTTTACCCACAGGCTTAAAATGCATTGTATCAAAGAGTCAGATGGCTCCAGGGACACTGCCTTCAGCTTGTCCTTGTGTACGTTTTCAAACTTGGTGGCGGGCACATAAATGCTGGCTGTGGCAAGCTGTAAAAAAGAGGGAACCCTGCAGAAGTAGGCTTATTAAAGAAGCTGACCCCTGACTTTTGCAAGCGCTTTCAAAGTGTGACATTTAGTGCGCCGCCGCAGCCTGTGAGGCGCGGGTAACCTGAGCCAGAGCCCAGCGTGCCCCAGCCCTACACACTGTGCTAATGTGAGGTCAGAGGCCAACTGGATTTGTATGACTCACAGGTCCACCACTTCACACACACACATAGGAAAGAAAATATGAGGTACATGTTCACTTTCTGCCTACCATAATTGTGTCTGTCAGTGAGAGAGAGAACACAATTGCAGGCCCCTAAAAAAGGGTTTTGGGTTTTTTTTGCTCATTTGAATAAATCATTAAGTGCCCTTGAAAATCTGTCTGTCAGCAAATCAATGAAAAAGTGCTGTGCCTAAGAAAAGTAGGATAGATAATGGACACCAGATAGACTTTTACAGACATGTACACAGTCTCTCTGTCTTTCTCTGTCTGTCTCTCTCTCTCTCTCTCTCTCCTCTCTCTCACCCTCCCTCTCTCTGTCTGTCTCTCTCACAGACAACACACACACACTTCTTCTTATATAAGATGAGAGTATCTTCTTATGTAGGATGAGTGTTGATATTCCCACATGTATCAAAAAGATAAACAGAAGTAGGTACTGCCCTTACTGAAGGAAGATACAATATTTGATAAAACAGTGGCTTAATGCAGGCCAACGCAAACATGAGGTCCTCCAGGCCAGCAGAGGTCAGTGTAACATAAATGTTGAGCGATGGAAAATCCATTGGCCTGATTCAAACATATTTTGTGGCCACCTTTTAGCTAAAACAATTTCTGGACAGATACCTTCAATATTTTAAATAATTAAATTTGCCTTATGATATTACCTGAGCAAACAAATCATATTCATTATCAGATGATAGTGAGTGATAAGAGAGTAGTAAAAAAAATAGTTCCCACACTTTAGACAAATCTTGCTTTTGCTGTAAAAATTAATGAAGGATTTGATTAATATTTGACAAGTGGTCTGTGTAAGGAATAATCGGTAGTGTTATTGGCCACGTCTCCATTTTTATTTAAGATCGTATTCAGTCAAATGAGTCCCATTGGTTTGAATAGTCAAATGGGGACATTATAATAGGGACATTATATGAGGACAATGTCTGCTGTGTAATATAATTCAGTCTCTTAATATAGTAAATATGCTTATGAAACTTGTAAATAAAAATAATAAGGGATAGTAGTTGTATTAAAGAAATAAATTAAGCAAACAAATAAGCAAATGGCAAAAATAACTACAAAAACTGGGCTGCTCAAACAAGCACAATTTGAAACCCAACTAGAACACGCGATAATAGTTATTTAGCTATTTATTTAGATAATAGTTACATTAGCTATTTATTTTAACGTTTATTCCCAAATATGTTATTTTTGACTGAAGTGCACGGATGTGGTGTGGTGCGAATTATCTTTTCACATTCTATTTTCCCTCTTACGCTTCAGAAACATCCTGTAAAAAGGAGGACAGTACTGATGACCTATCTATGCCACCGTGCATTGCCACAAATCATCGCAATTTCTAAGTACTTAATATATTTGGTTTTAAAGATTTCGATTCTCGGGATATCTGGGAAGGATTAACAAAATACCAAATGTAACCAATCGACATAAAGGTGAAATTAAGAAATATAATATTTTTAGAAAAAATATTTCAAATCAAATCACACGTCAAATACAAATACTGAAAGGGCTTTCTTTGATATAGTTTATGCATTATATACATCACATTATACAACAATCAATCCTGGCTGCAAAAGACGAAAACTATCTAATTAATTGAATTCATGAATTAAAATATTGCAGCCCAATTACTCAGCAATTAATAACTAATAATCATCGTCTTTACAGTCTTCATCCAATTTATTTCAAAGAAGGCAGACACTAATCATTCTAATAATTTTATTTGAATTAAATAATACAGGAGGAAATAATACCGTGGGTAATTCAAAACAAAGGCCTATTTAGCACGACAGGACATTATTTGAGGTCGATTGGGGCTTCTCAGATTGCGCTTAATGAACTTAGGTGAATTGTTGTTTGTGTTTCGGACGCTGAGCTCGTGAGGGTGGCTGGAGCCCACTTGCAGCACTAATTCACTGCTCTGACACCAGCCTGCCTGTGCAGGAGCCGGTTCATGTTAGACACCTACCTCTTAAACAAACATCCATTGGGGGTTCACAAAAACGCAGTAGACACACGTAGCTTGAGTACAATGTATAAGAACACATAGCCACTGAAACTATGAACAGACTTGCAGCCGCGACTCTACTGCGAGCTGTTGTGTGTTTTTGCCCAGAAAGAGCTTTATAGTGTGTCGACCGTCGATATGTGGCGTTGCGGTCGCCAGGCCTCGCCTTGGGGCCATAAAAGAGCACATCTTGAAATGATCAAGGTCTGAGAGCGGGCAGGGCCTTTAAGGAGGGGCGGTGGAGACATTACGACAAGCAGAGCCGTCAATCACACCAGCGAGCCTTGGAACTGCAGAGGGATCCTCGAGCGAGCTGACGCATGAGACTGTATGTCGTAAGAACCAATAAAGCCTACAGTTCCACATCTCACATGGCAAACAACACGGGACTCGAACTGGTCAAACTATTACAAAACACATGCTTTTGATTTTAGTATTTCTATCAGAGCAGCAGATATAACTATCTTCTAAAGAAACTATCTATGAATAATTTCTAATGTGTTTTAATTATTAATGCATTGTGTTCAATTGTTTTTTACTAAAAAGTCAAAGCATTTGGTTGACTGGAAAGCCAAGAAAAAACATCCGCTGTATATTTTCTAAACATTTGAGGTTAGACAATACTGTCGTTTGGCTCAAACACAATTTTTTTTTTCGCTGAAGCTCATGGTCAAGAAGATTCATATCATCATGAGACAGGGAATATTGAGTTATTTCATCCGGACAGATGGACCATCTTTCAGAAGTTCTTTGCTGCCCTTAAAGACACTGGGAAAAAAAGAAAAAAGTTGTTTTCTCGGGTACCCGAATTTGCCGCTAAAACCAATTAACTCTGTTTTATCTAAGTGACCCAGAGCTCATCTAAATTGATAGAAGAGTCCAAACTTCAGTGCGGGACAGCGGTGGGGCAGCGGGGCGGGTCTCGAGCCCCTCGTAGTCTCTCTGGTTGTCCTGAAAATGGACGCTGCGTCTCAAATTAAATTATAAAGAGGTGCTCCATTCCGGGTGAGTGATTGTGAGCTTTGCGTCGCCCCGGTGTCATGTTGCAGATTTCGGCGCAGATAAAGAAATGCGATCTATTCCTTAAAACAGCGTCTGGGCAGCAAAGAGCTCGCCGAACACAGAACTCATTTACTAATGCACTGGTTTTAGATTTCACTGTACCGAAAGAGGGAGAGGGGGAGAAATACTTTTTTTCTATGTGGCTAAGAAAACAAATTACCCGGCAGTCGTGTGTGCTATTCGCTTTGTTAAACTGTGCATCTAAACCTTTTATCAAAGGCAAAGACGAATTGGCGGTAGGACTGAATGGGAAACAGTCTTAAATCTCCAAGAAATCATTTTATAGGCCCATTTCTTCTATCTATCTATCTATCTATCTATCTATCTATCTATCTATCTATCTATCTATCTATCTATCTATCTATTTATCTAT
>JBBIGA010000153.1:8946442-8962969 GCA_037576975.1 Alestes dentex | reverse complement strand
ACACACACACACACACACACACACACACACACACACACACACACACACACACACACACACACACACACACTCAAATGCTTAAATGTGCTGTAAATCTTACTATCAGTAGTTCAGTAGTTAATCTTATCAGAACAAACAAAACAATTTTATCACCAAATTATTACTTTACTATTAAAATATAATGGTGTTTAAAGAGGCCCGTGAGCATACAAAAGAAAACATTTGATTGATGGCCCCTCTTGAGAAGCTTCGTTAGCTTTGAAATTTTTTATTCTTTATTCTATACCTATCAGATTGTCCAGTCCTGTCTTCCAGAGGCTATGGACTACAGTAAAAGGACCAAGGTTTTGTTTTATAATTCTGATTAACTTCTATAAAGTGGAGTAAATTTAATTATGTACACTTGAAACACTTTTAGTTTGGAGGTCTAGACCTCCTTTCTCAATTTTATTTTATAATGTCACACCTCTCGGTAATGTATGGTTTCTCTAGCATTCATCACACTGAGAAAACAAATAATTTGTGATGGAAAAAAGACATAGGCTGGAGAAACCTACATTGTGTTTTACTATGTATTATACAGCCCTTACTGCATGAAACTGTTTTTTTAGTACTGTGGCAAAATCGAATTTTTATCACCCGTGATGTGATAATCTGTTCACTGTATTATTTGTTTGCAGGGGATTTGTTTCCAAGAATACATTAGAACATTAGATGACAATACTGCACACAAATTAAGCCATTTGACAGTTCACAATGTTCATAATTTGTCAGAGCAAAGAATTAATGTTTGTGTAGGAATATTTAAGGAGGACTGCTTTAAAATTTTTTAATTCAGGGTTTTCATGCAAGTTTGCATAGTATATGTATCCGTGGGAAAAACACAGGGAAGGAATGTAATACCCAGGCTCTACAAAAAAAAACAACCACTACTAATAATAATAACAATAATAATAATGATGATGATTTTTACATGTAGACCTACACTCTAAAACTTGCATAAAAGCCCTTGCAAACAAGATGCACTGCAAGAACAGTGCTAGTATCATTTGGCTCAAAAGATATCAGCTGATTTTCAGGGCCGTTTCCTAAATCGGTTCTAAAATGTGTTTTTGTAATGTATAACGCTGGAAGGCTAAACAGTAATTTGCATGTGAGTGTGTTGGAAAATTGAACTTTATTTGCTAGGGCCAAATATCAGCTCTCAGGTCTCAACTATGAGAGCACTGTTTGTCCACTGATAGCTGAGTGATGGTCCAGGTAACTTGAGTCCTCCCTTCCCTCCACCTCCACCATTTCAATGTAACGGGCACTGATAAAACCCTGGATGTTCCCTCAAACATTTCAGGAAATGAAAGTTTGAAACACGATCCTGCTGCGCCAACAGCACCCCTCCCAACCCCCACCCTGGCCCACTATCCCAACGCCTACACTGAAACAAAAGCGGCTTACAAAACAAGCGTAGAATCTTTTTACCTTGCAGACTGAAGATGATGAAAGGAAAAGTGATGAGTGAAAAAGAGAAAAAGAGGGAGAAAAAGAAGACAGAAACTTCACATCAGGTCAATAAAGTTAATTACCTCAAGTAGGAAATGTATGTAAAAGCAAAACCAAATTGCATGCATGGGTCAACATATAGACTCTCTCTCAACCACATACACACCTGCCCTCATTGCCACGCTTTGTTGTTTTGTGCCGTCACTCAGGGCTTGACAGCAGTGTTCATGCTTCAGTGAAGCACATCTGGCTAAAGTGAGGGAGAGAATGTGTGAGTGACAGTCAAAAATCACAGGATGAGGTTAAAAAAAGCCCACCTTTGATGTCCTTTGTGTTTTCTTGGTTGCAACAAGTCCAGACACCTTTGGGAAATAAATGAATACATCCTTTGTCTGTTAGTGTATCACAGCATAGCAGGCTAATCATAGACAGCACAGCCCAGTCACTGTGCTAGTTTTGTTGGGAATTTTCATGTTAATTGAATCAATGGCAGGTGTCCTTGTGGGAGCCATTCCTCTGGGATTTCAATAGATAGTCACAAACCTTTGAGCTTCCGACTGCTCACTACACTCAGATCCCTCGCGGAAAAGGCCGCTTTAGCCGCTTTAGCTTCGTTAGCACCCACTGGTCATCTAAAGAGCCGGCAGCGTTTCATTGGTAGGCTGAGGATCACAGAAACCTGTGCAGAGATTCAGCAGCTCAGCCTGCATATGCCAGACCACCACCAGAATTACCAGGACGAACAGGGGTTTATCACACCCTGACCAGGATCCGGGTCACATTGTAGGCTAAGCTTCAATTTCAGGGATGCAGGAAAAGATTCAAATGTGAAGCAGCAGAGTTCCACATGATCCCTTGCAAATGATGAGGAGTCATTTACAGTGTGCAGAGGGCTATCTGAGATACACATAGTGCCCTCCACAATTATTGGCACCTCTTGTAAAGATTAGTAAACAGAGTTAGAAAAAATGTGCCTTTTGGTGAAGTAGCTTCATCTCACGTTAAAAAAAAATAATAATAAAAATCCAACCTTTAATTGAAATAAATGTATTTCAATAAATGCAGAGAAAAACAAATTATATAAATTATTTAAAAAACCCAAACAGATTAATGAGAAACAAATAATTAATCTACCTCAACACATGCTGTAGAAAAATATGATTCTTCGCTATACTACTGAAATTGTTGATTGTCAAGAACTAGATGGTACTTTCTTAAGAAATTTTAGATGTTTTGTCTGGCCTGGGATTAATGTCTTGACTGGCAAGAGTTGGCCTAGCTTTGCTAGGTTTTTACCAAGTTCTCTCATGCAGGCGTAAGGAGCAAGAATTATCCACGGTGACAGCTGCAGTAACCAGAGACCAGAGTTATTTATAAGACCCCTGCTGCAATACTTCAAGTCAGCATCCCTCCTCAGACATGTTCATGATTTACTGGTACAGCCCAAAACACACGTTACAGGCTGTGTGTTTATTTTCTCCCAGGTAGACATTTTGAGATTCCCAGAGCATCACACTACCTCAGTTGACTTGCTTTCTTCTCATAGTGCATCCTGGTGCCATCTCTTCCCAGGTAAGTAATGCACAAACACGCATCTGTCCGCATGATATAAGACAAGATGTCAAAAACAAAATCAGAGCAGGCCATCCTCCTTCATTGTTCCATGGTTCTGATGCTCAGGAAGCCATTGTAGGTCCTTTTGCCGATGGCAGGGGTCAGCATGGGCACTCTGACCAGTCTGCAGCTACACAGCCCCATTCGCAGCAGGCTGTGATGCATTGTGTGTTCTGACACCTTTCTATCATAGTTAGTATTAACTTTTTTAACAACCTTGGCTCTATGGAATCAGACCAGATGAACTAGCCTTTGGTGCATCAGTGAGCCTTGAGCTCCCACAAACCTGTTTGGCGCTTGTCAAAGTTGCTCAGATATTTATGTTTGACCATTTTTCCTGATTTGAACTTCAAGAATAATCAATGTTATTCACTTCACCTGTCATGGGCTGACATGGCTATCAGTGTGTATTGTACTGATTCCAAGCACACAGCATAGCTTGAACCCCCCGAATCCTACAACACAATAATTGTCCACCATTAGAAACTAAATCATGCCCAGACTCCAAGTTTTGCATGACAGGTATTTGCATGGTGGTAGGCCTTTGTCTGTGGTTTATCTAAAGGACTTGACTACACCAACACAAGACAGACAATATCACCCAATGTTAGAGGATATCATCCATGACAATGGAGGTATAGTCTTTTAATTAGCTGGTCATCACCTTAATTGTACCATCGCTGTTTAAACAAACCAAGTTTTTATTCCAAATTATTTTTTAACAATTTCTATTATTCTACAGCATGACACTGTTTCAAAATTGGCATTTAATTAAACAAAAGATTTAATAACCTTACAATATTTGATTCTCCAAATGCTGTATTGCTTACATTGCATTTAACAGATTTATACTATTACTATGTGTCTTATATCAGCTAGGTACACACTAATCGTTTTGCGTGTTTTTGCTCTTTTAACACCCTGATTCTGAGTTTTAATTGCTCCACAAGCAAACTGGTAAAATTAAAGGCAGCAGGAACTGAACACAAGCAGTGGTGGATCATGTGCCCATAAGGCAATGAGGTCAGCTCTGTCTCCAGGATTTGGTCACTGCATCATTCATGTGCTGCCATACCAACCAGGTGGCCCATAGCCAGAGGCCACCTGGACTCCCAGTCCCAGGATGTTATCTGTTCAGGTTACTGTGTCCTAGGTCATCTACCCAAAAAACCTGTGTCACATTACCTTTTTTCATTAGGTAGACTAATATAGATTTTGTATGCATGTGCATTTGTGTGCCTTCCAAAAAATGAGATAAGCAGGGCACCAAGCGTGATCTATGTGAATGGAATAACGTGGCCACGTGGCCAGTCGTGTGGTATGTGACGATATATAAATAATGTAGATTTAAGAAAAAATGGGATGTCTACCATGTCTGTAAGAATCTATAAATACATTCATAACATCCATAAGGCACTATAACTATGCACTATGAATTAACATGATACATTAATTAACACAATATCTCATAACTAATGTTTTTACATAGATATTACATTGCTGATGGCCTTTGTCTATTCAACTATTATCAGTGTGATAATGCTAATTTCCAGCTAGCTAGTTGTTAAACAAAACTACCTTGTGTTCTACGTAGAGATGGTTTTGTTTGGGATTTTGAATGGGATTGTACTGACAAAATCACAAATCCCATAGAGACGCAATCAAAAAAGTACAATGTGTTCAGTGTAATATCAGAAGGAGTCTATGAGAAAGGGCTGTGTGATGTAATGCACAGTAAAATGACTTTTAGTACTAGTTTGCTTTGGAGAAAAAAATGCAAATACTGTGGGGGTTTTTTTTGTTGTTGTCTAAAACCAGTCTCTTTTTAAAAACACAATGAATTAATAATAATGAATAACTAATAATGGTTATGTAATTGTCAGTAAATAATTGAAATCCATTGTGGCAAATATATCATTTTTATTACTTTACTAGAAGACATGTTCCAATACATAGATAATAATAAACAATTATCCTATTCCAAGTAAGTACGATTTAAAAATGTTAAGAATTATTGTTAGGGCTTAGAATGTGTTAGAATAGGCAGAGTTGTTAATCCTGTTGTACTATACAAACTGGAACTGGAGTTTCTTTGGCACTAACAATGTAATGTGTTATGCTTTATGTTAACACTTCATTGTAAAAATAGCAACTTTGGTTGTAAAATGTAAAGTAGTTACATAAATATTCATAGTCATCTATATAACTTATGACTGCATATAGAAAGTGTTACCAAAAATTGTATTTACATTGCATTTAGCAAGGAGAGGGTCATGTCACAGCAGTAGTGTCACAGTGTTTAAAAAATACAGTACCAACTGAAATGGCAAGAGGACTGAATGCCTAGTCATGGATCCTTTATCAGGTTCTGAGGAAAATTAAGACTACTCTTCCATCTGGTGGTTAAAATTTGTATTACAACAACTGTGGTGAAATATCTGGTATTTGCTGCCCCCTGTCAGATAGTTATATAATGACGTTGTGATGTTCTTGGTAACTAATTGGGTCTGCTTATAATACAACGTTGATATTATGCGCTGATGAATGAGCAAGATCTTGAACAGTGTGTATTATCCATTGCATCCTTCATTATTATTGTTTATTTAGAAGCAGATAATTTGCTCCTTTAAGTTAAAATAACCAAAAAGTAGTTATCATTCTGAGTTTCCTTCTCCATCAGTCTATTTGTAGCCACTTTTCCGCTTCCCCCTAAATGAAGCCGCATATATTCACTGTATTGTCCTCTATGAGATTCAGAATTTAAACCTTAGACTTAGATTCTATGTCCCATTGACGTAATCACACACAGCCTTCAAGATCCAGGTGAAGTGTGCAGTGTGCCGCGTGAGTTTCACAGCTTGTTCCAAAGATCAGCGTATTAAAGATACATCATTAAAGTATCACTTGAACGTTGTTATTCCCTTTGAAAATAACCTTTAGAATAGTCGTTCGATGGTATCTTTGAAATAAATTACTCAACAAAGTATCCACATAATTTTTCATTTGAAAACACATCAATTCTCATGCAGGATATCTGTACTGATATGGACTGGGTAATATGTTAGGAATGAAAGGATGCCACATTGTTTGATGGGAATTAAAATGATCAACCTACAGAGGGCTGAATTCAAATTTTGCCGAAATTTCATTGCAGCAACTCATAACAGTACTCAGTAGTTTGTATGGCCCCCACGGGATTGTATGCATGCCCGACAACGTCAGGGCATGCTCCTAATGAGATGATGGATGGTGTCCTGGGGGATCTCCTCCCAGATCTGGACCAGGGCATCACTGAGCTCCTGAACAGTCTGAGGTGCAATCAGGCAGCATCGGATAGAGCGAAACATATTGTGCATACTCCCGTCACATGACATGCACCAGGAGGAACCAAGGCCCCCACTGCTCCAAGGCAGGGTCTGACAATGGGTCTAAGGATTTCATCCCAATACCTAAAGGCAGTCAGGGTGCCGTTGTCTAGCCTGTAGAGGTCTGTGCGTCTCTCCATGGGTATGCCTCCCAAGACCATCACTGACCCACCACCAAACTGGTCATGCTGAATGATGTTACAGGCAGTATAACATTCTCCTTGGCTTCTCAAGACCCTTTCACATCTGTCACATGTGCTCAGGGTGAATCTGCTCTCATCTATGAAAACCTTGTAGAGAAAACAGAGGACGTACAACACACCTTTGCAAGGCCCTTTGTTGAAGCCCTCTTTGAGTTCACATTACAGCATAAGGCGTTTACCTCAACAGACTCCTTGAATGCATAGCTGATAGCTTTCTGAGCGTGCGCTTGTGAGTCCTATATCTGCAATAAGGCCAGAAGTCGAACAACGCAACAAGCAACGAAGCTCCATGAGGACGTTCACTTTCTCTGGCCATGGTGCTGAAAAAGAGCTGAATTATTTGAAAGTTAACGTGACCGTTCTGTCATACGTGAACACACCACACCGTGAACAGCACGAAATCCTTCCTCTGCGTTTAACCCATTCACCCAGGGTGAATCTGCTCTCATCTATGAAAACCACAGGGTGCCAGTGGCGGACCTGCCCATTCTGGTGTTCTATGGCAAATGCCAACCAAGCTCTATGGTGCCACTGCTACCCTTATGAAGTTCTGTTTCTGATTGTTTGGTCAGAGACAGTCACACCAGTGGCCTGCTGGAGGTCAATTTGAAGGGGTCTAGCAGTGCTCAACCTGTTCCTCCTTGCAGGAGGAGCAGATACCAGTCCTGCTGATGGTATCCTGGAATCTCCATGATCCATGATCAGACCCCTCTCTTATATTGTTCCATGGTCTAATTCTAATGCTCATGAGCCCACTGCAGGTACTTTTGGCGGTGAACAGGGGTCAACATGGGTTCCCTGACCTGTTTGTGATTATGCATATCCATTGCATATGCATGAGGCATTGTGTGTTCTGACACTTTTCTGTAATAGCCAGCATTACCTTTTCATGTTATTTTTGTTACGGTATTTGTGCTACAACTTCTTCCGTAGGATTGAACCAAATGGGCTCTTCTTCATTCCCCTCACTTATCAGTGGGCACTGAGCCTTCACAACCCCATCATCAGTTCACTGGTAGTTCTTCCTTGGGCTTTTGGTAGGTATTAATCAATACATACCAGGAACACTCCACAAGACCCAGAGTTTTGGAAGTGTTCTGACCCAGTAATCTAGCCATCTAGGTTTGACTGTTCACTTGCTACCTTATATATCCCACCCCTTCTGCTGCCATTGTAACAAGAAAATCAAGGTTATTCACTCCACCTCTCAGTGGTTTTAATGCCGTGGCTCATTTGTATTTAACATATATACTAATCTTCAAAGATAATGATTTCAATTCAGATTTATTTATATAAGATTTTTTACAACCAATGTTGTCACAAAGCAGCTTTACAAAAACCAGGTTTGAGACCCTAATGAGCAAGCCAGGGGAAACAGAGGCAAGGAATAACTCCCCAGAGCTGGAGGACTAAAACTTGGGAGGAACCAAGATTCAAAAGGGGAACCCAGCCTCCTCTGGTCGACCTAGAGAAAGAGAAAGAGAGTCTCTATGGAGATCACCAACAGAAGGCCCTTGTGTACAGACCCAATCACTGCAGAACAGATTAGCTGTCTAAGGCCAACAGAGTAGGTGCAGTTCAGTTGATAAAATGTTAACGTTTAATTTATTATAGCCTTGGTTCTCCATTAATTAAAAGGGTTTACAATGCAATTGTATTTGGAATTTACACAATTTAAATGTCCAAAACAATTGTCCATAAAAAGTGTTAAATGTATACAATTATTGCCTAAAACAGCTAACAAAAAGCAGAAATTGTGTTCATATTTTATTCATGAGCATCTGTTTCCTGCGTAGAAAGCAAGCTTTCACACTGTTGGACGTTTCCTGGTGTAATGCATGACTTCAGTGCTTAATATTTAACTTTTAAGTAGCTAAATTGGCTATGATGCGCTTACAATTGTTGTGCTGCATCTACATGACTGATCGCTTTTTAAAAACTGGCTTAGTTAAACCCCATTTAATTTATAATTGTGTTTTAACCATGAAATAGATCAGTGTATCAGAAGCAGAGTCAGAACAACAATCATGAAACTTGAAGGAACAGGTTGTGGTTGTGGAGTGTATGCTGTACAATCTATGTGGGATGTAAATCACTCCAGTCAGCTCCACTGCAGGCAGCTAACCACATTTTTATTACATTGTGGGTCACACAGCATCCACCAGACATACTGCAACTTTAACGAGAACGTGTAGGCTATTGGTAATAGAAGAACCTCTGCCAATGCAACCGCTCAGACCATCTCAATGCTTTTTTCTTTGCTCGGTTAGTTGTGCGTAAAGCACATTCGCTTCATGCCTGAGAAAACAGAAGCTTCACACAGACAAAACAACGAGACTTGGATTCAACCAGTTTTCATACACGTTAGCACGTCACCGCACATAGATTTTCAAAGCTTTTAAACCTGGGAACTAATCGTAGAAGTAGGCCTCTGCATCGCACACACAAAGAAAATTCTTGTAGAGAAAACAGAGGACGTACAACACACCTTTGCAAGGCCCTTTGTTGAAGCCCTCTTTGAGTTCACATTACAGCATAAGGCGTTTACCTCAACAGACTCCTTGAATGCATAGCTGATAGCTTTCTGAGCGTGCGCTTGTGAGTCCTATATCTGCAATAAGGCCAGAAGTCGAACAACGCAACAAGCAACGAAGCTCCATGAGGACGTTCACTTTCTCTGGCCATGGTGCTGAAAAAGAGCTGAATTATTTGAAAGTTAACGTGACCGTTCTGTCATACGTGAACACACCACACCGTGAACAGCACGAAATCCTTCCTCTGCGTTTAACCCATTCACCCATTCACCAAGTGAAGCCAAAATCACAGCGCCCGGGCAGCAGTGTGTGGGGACGGTGCCTTGCTCAAGGGAACCTCAGAGGTGCCACTAGCAGTCTTGGGAATCGAACCCACGCGTTTCTAATCGCAGGGTAAAATTGCAGTATGAAGGTTAAATTTTGCCCAAGTAAACCAGTTGTAATAACCAATGACATTAAGATCATTTTTGCAGGTACCTAAAATCACATTTCACTTTTTTACAAAGATGTTATTTCTTGTTTAGGTTTTGTAACGTGTTTATTTTCTCTCTACGACCGCAGAATGTAATATGATGTATATTATGTTCCAGTTTCACCATCAGAGGGCGCAATTGACCAACAAAGCTATTGCGTTGCCCTTTGCCAGAGCACATATTCGCTTTAGGGTTTTCATGTGCCCAGTGGTTCTGGATATGACAAAACAGACCTGCATGGGATAGTTATTAACATTCTAGTACGAGTAAAACCTTTATTAAAGAAATTCAACCGTAAAGTAAAACAATACAAGTTTAAAATGACGAAGTGGACAGATTTCCATCACAAATTCATACAAAGGAACTTCATTCATTAAATGCGAGATCACCTTGCACAGCAACTGCTTTCACAGAACGTTGTGCAATGAAAACGACTAAAGAATGTACCCAGACAACTAGTATAATACTCATTATTTAATATTAATGTTGTTATACATTAGATTATTTTTCAGTAAAATAGCCTCCAACTGCTTTGCAAAAGTCACCCACTCACTTACTGAGTTTACATTTATACGCTAGTAGATTTTAGCTTCTCTTGCAAAAATGCATGAAAAGAAATCGAGAGTCACTTTTGTTTCTTTAAAGGACTTTGGTCGGTTGTGACCGAATACTTTTCTAAAGGAGAAAACGGCTGTGCAAAGACGTGATGGATTATGTTATAAAGCAGTGCTCACCAGCCCTCCGCCTGGAGATCCACTTTCCATGCCATGTTTAGCACCCACCTCCATCAATTATGCTGCCCCTCCCTTTGACATAATACTCCAACTAATCAGGGATGACCGAAGAACTTAATTAACCAGGTTTTGAAAATTGTGGCTTGAACTAGACTTCTCAAGGAGGTAGATCTAGAATTAGACAAATCCAGGGGCAGACTGGCAATCTGTGCGTTCTGGAAAAGTCCAGAACGGACGTCTGGTGCACGGCCGTCGCCCTTTCTCCCTAACAGACTAACAATAGTACATGGCGCTAATACGATCATTTATCAGGTGTAAAATACATAGGTAAAAGCCAACAAAAACGAGTGAATTGTGCTGTAGTGGAGGTTGGTATATAGCTGTTGTTTTTGTATTTGAAGCGTGGGGCCTTTTCAAAATCATTCGTTTCACTAGTGGCTGTTTGTACATGTCCAGCTGGTGGGCCTATTTGGGAGAAAGTCCAGGACTGTTTTAGTCCCAGTCCGCCCATGGGCACATTTGTCATATTTGGCTGTCTGAGGGCACAATTACTAGCACGTGGTGATTTTCCTAATTAAATGCATCTTATTCACCAGTT
This sequence comes from Alestes dentex, assembly GCA_037576975.1. Classification (NCBI taxonomy): domain Eukaryota; kingdom Metazoa; phylum Chordata; class Actinopteri; order Characiformes; family Alestidae; genus Alestes; species Alestes dentex. The sequence continues at coordinate 8,951,951 of JBBIGA010000153.1, read as the reverse complement.
TCCTGTAATATTCAGGACTGGATTCCGCCCGAGGACCAGAGTTTGGAACCAATAAATATCAATGAAGGCGTCACCTAAATGGTCGCTGTATTCATTTGGAACCGCAAGATGTGGTACCTGCAGGGGCGTCAAAAGCATTTTTAATGTGAGGGGGGCGCATCGGTCTACGCGTGGGGGCGGGGGTTGGACGTGGGCGGGGTTTGGGGCGGGGTGCGGGGTTTGGGTGGGGGCGGGGTTGCTGCGTGGTTGCAAAGTCTCCTCCTTTTAGGGGGTGGGAGTTTTTGGAAACCCCTGTTGAATCTTGAATCTTGAATCTTTCGCGAAAGAATCCAGAGAATACACACACCACTGGAAATCCGGATTTGCCTCCATCTCACCGCATGCAAGTGAAGTGAATCGGCAGCGCACAGTCAGGCTCCTCGGATTTCCAGTGATGTGTGTATTCTTCTATCGATTAAGTGGAGTGGATTCTTTCGCGAAAGGTTCAAGATTCAAAAGCGCTGGGTGAAATAATTATTTATGTTAAATGTGTGTGTGTGTGGGGGGGGGTCCAAATGAATATTTATGAAATGTGAGGGGGACACGTCCCCCTCAGAGTGAATGGCGGCGACGCCCATGGGTACCTGTGCCAATTTCAGCACGTTAAATATTTGACAAAAAGCATATGTCCAGCCGATCCTGTAGTAATAATGTAGTACTGCAACTGTTTATCCGACGCGGTCAGGAATGATTTCTGACAGAGCAATAATCGGCAGCTGGTGGCCTGGTGGTTAGGGATGTACCCCATGCAATCAGAAAGTCTTGGGTTCGAGTCCCAGGACTGCCAGTGGCACCACAAGTGAGGCTATTGAAACACAGGAACATGAAAAAGGGGGTTAGTATATGTCAGAAACGCGAAGCGGTTTCGATTAATCCCACCTCTTGGTGGATTTGGACATTTTGCGGTAAGACTGGCGCAGGGATTACAAATAGCATTACCCATATTACGATCAGGTAAGCATAAGACCTTTGGAGTAGCTGCAGTGCTAAGCATCCTTCGGGTCAGCTGTATGTTCGCTCCAGCACCACCCTGTTAATACACGAGCCAAATGTAGCTGCTATAAAAGCAGACTAAATTAATGTATCATTAATTTATTAAACCATTTTTTCGAGCTTATCTTTGGAATTGTGAAATGAATGGGAATTTAAGGGTGCAAAGAGCGTTAAGTTGCACTGAGAAAACGAACTGTAAATCACTAATACAACATAAACGTTAACAATTAACAATCAGTTAAGCAAAACTCAACATTTTCTGATTTCCTCGAGCGTTCCTGTGATCAGGGACAATAAAACACAAGGCCAATTTAAAAAAAAGCAAAAACAACGATCTGAACAACTTCGCGGTCACTAGTTTGGACTATATAGCTGACGGATAAAACTCAACAATGCCAGAATCGCCAAAAAGAAAGGGCTGTGTTTGAATTAAATCATTCAGGGCCCGTTTAGCGCAGGCTACATCATCAGTGCAACACGAGAACTTTTGAAATACTCCAATTCATCCACATCATTTATACTAGTTTCCTGTATGTCGCCATACAAACCAGGCCTTCCGTTCACCAACCTTCTCAAAGCCAGAATGATTTGGGATCCCCTTTTATAAAAAGTGAAAAAGAATTGTGTGGATGTTAGATCAGTGTTTTTACTCCGAGACTCGTGATAAATGGAACGTGTGAAAGGTGTGAAAGCCAAACTGCCAGACCCTTAATAACTTTTCATGCCCCGCTTTTCATTTCGTTTCAGGCCCCAACAAAGCTCGGAGTATAGCCAAGACAGCAAAACAGGACGCATTGACACTGTAGCCTCCCGACAACTGTCAAAAGCCAAATTATATATTCCTCCAGAGCGAAGAAAAATCGAAGTTTAATTTGCACCGCAGTTGTGTTTGCAGCTCAAGAGCGTTTTCGACCATTTAGACCCGTGTTGTGAAGAAATGTGACTATAAGAAAAATTTGATGGGAAACAGGGCTTCTGAAACATCAGAGATGACATCAATTACACGATGTCAGTTCTTCTAATACCGGCTGTTGTTGTGGCGTCTGAAACAAAAGGTCTCAGAATTGTCTTAAGGTTGACGAACAACCTGTAGGCTAATCAAACATATATATATATTTTTTTTTTACTGTTGTAAACAACAGGCCCCCGATTTAAAAAAAAAGGGTGTACGATTTTAGGTTAGCTTTATTGGTGTATAATGCAATATATGTGGTTATTATTATAGATATTATTAATATTACTAGTGGTAGTAGAAGTCAGATATTTATAAGTAGTAGTAGTAGTAGCAGTACACTGAAAAATGATTCCTTATTAAAAAATATGTCAAGGATTTGCAGGGAAAAAAAATGTCACATGAATGCAAGTGCTTTCTTTCTTTGTTTTTGTTTGTTTTTTTGGGGGGGTCTGTTGATGTTACATTTTTTAGATTCAACCACTTGACATTTTAATCGTGTAAATTCAAAGGACTGTTTTCAGTGTAATAGTGGAAGTGCGAGTAGTAGCGGCGTTTTAAATGGCGACAGTAGGCCAGGTAAAGTAGATTTAAAAGGAATATTGGGCTCCCTCCTCCTAATCCCCCGCAGAACTTTGAGGGGCTTTGCTTTTGTTCTCGTTGGGCTCGAGAGCCCGTCATTACCGCTGATTAGCGCTGAACAGTTTGACAACCTTATTGACTGCCAGAAACACTCTTTTCAGCTAACCTCTCCGCTTTTGTCCGCGCGCAAATTCAATGAGCTTCTCTCTCCCTTCTCCTACTTCGACTGCTCCTCCATTTTTTTCCCTCGCACTGACAATTAGTTTGGCCACTCACATTGTTAAAATATCTTAAGCGTCCAGCTTGCCCTCCATTCCAGTAACTAAAGTGACATAAAAGAAGTCTGTAAAGTCCGTAAAGAGGACGGGATGTGCTAATATGAGCCCTGAATACACACACACACACACACACACACGCACGCACACGCACGCACGCACACGCACGCACGCACACACACACACACACACACACACACACACACACACACACACACACACACACACACACAGCCACAGTCTTTTGCAGATAGTCCTAATGAAGTACTCAAACATTCTTTTTATTTTCACAGCTCTAATGTCATCTCCTTTTATGGAGTGATATCTGAGCGAATCACATTAAAGGAAGACGGAGGGAAAACATTCACCATCCAATCCCTGATCTGTACCAAAGGTGTGACCCGCCCACAAATCTCTCTGTTATTGCAGTGCAATTTAGTGAATGTGTTTTAATCCAGCTCACTCTGGTTTGTGTGTGAGTGTGTTTTAATCCAGATCGCTCTGGTTTGTGTGTGAATGTGGTTTAATCCAGATCGCTCTGGTTTGTGTGTGAATGTGTTTTAATCCAGATCGCTCTGGTTTGTGTGTGAATGTATTTTAATCCAGATCGCTCTGGTTTGTGTATGAGTGTGTTTTAATCCAGATCACTCTGGTTTGTGTTTGAATGTGGTTTAATCCAGATCACTCTGGTTTGTGTGTGAATGTGTGTTAATCCAGATCACTCTGGTTTGTGTGTGAATGTGGTTTAATCCAGATCGCTCTGGTTTGTGTTTGAATGTGGTTTAATCCAGATCACTCTGGTTTGTGTGTGAATGTGTTTTAATCCAGATCACTCTGTGTGTGAATGTGTGTTAATCCAGATCACTCTGTGTGTGAATGTGTGTTAATCCAGATTGCTCTGGTTTGTGTGTGAATGTGTTTTAATCCAGATCGCTCTGGTTTGTGTGTGAATGTATTTTAATCCAGATCGCTCTGGTTTGTGTATGAGTGTGTTTTAATCCAGATCACTCTGGTTTGTGTTTGAATGTGGTTTAATCCAGATCACTCTGGTTTGTGTGTGAATGTGTGTTAATCCAGATCACTCTGGTTTGTGTGTGAATGTGGTTTAATCCAGATCGCTCTGGTTTGTGTTTGAATGTGGTTTAATCCAGATCACTCTGGTTTGTGTGTGAATGTGTTTTAATCCAGATCACTCTGTGTGTGAATGTGTGTTAATCCAGATCACTCTGTGTGTGAATGTGTGTTAATCCAGATTGCTCTGGTTTGTGTGTGAATGTGTGTTAATCCAGATCGCTCTGGTTTGTGTGTGAATGTGGTTTAATCCAGATCGCTCTGGTTTGTGTGTGAATGTGGTTTAATCCAGATCACTCTGGTTTGTGTGTGAATGTGGTTTAATCCAGATCGCTCTTGTTTGTGTGTGAATGTGGTTTAATCCAGATCGCTCTGGTTTGTGTGTGAGTGTGTTTTAATCCAGATCGCTCTGGTTTGTGTGTGAGTGTGTTTTAATCCAGATCACTCTGGTTTGTGTGTGAGTGTGTTTTAATCCAGATCACTCTGGTTTGTGTGTGAATGTGTTTTAATCCGGATCACTCTGGTTTGTGTGTGAATGTGTTTTAATCCAGATCGCTCTGGTTTGTGTTTGAATGTGTTTTAATCCAGATCGCTCTGGTTTGTGGTTGGAAGTTCTTAAGTGTGTTTGTGCTCTGAATTTGATGTACAGGTGAACAGTTCGCCCTGCTGATGGTGTAAGTGTGCTTGATTGTGGAGTCTGTGTTTAGTGAGTGTTCTGCTCTGTTCTAGACGGTGTTGTGGAGCGTGATCTGCGTGTGCGCTTGACTCTGCAGGACTCCGCAGCTCTACAGAGAACCCTCCAGGTGTATCTAGATCTTTCCCACTCTCCCTACATAGTGGGACTCATCACTGGAGCGACGGTTCTCCTGCACAACTTTCAGCGCAAAGTGTCTGCGTGAGTTATTTTCGAGCTTCTGACAGTTCTTTACTTCCCTGCATGTTTTAGCTGACCTCAGCTACACACAGTGTCAGTGAATGTACACTTACATACTTACAGCAGCGTCTCGTGTGTTCCACTCATACAACTCTCAGGGTGGATCAGTGGAGGGACGAAACTAATGATTATTAAAAGTCACCCCTAATATATTGGTTCCGGTGCCCATGCATACACGGCATCTCCAGCCTGGGGTCGGGCTGTTCTGGCTCGGACCGCTGGGTTCCCTCCTAAACGCTTTGTGTTGAGGTGATATTTTAGACCTAATGTTCTCCGATGATAAAAAAATTCCTTATTGCATGAGCAGAGAACGAACCTCCTATCAACTGTCCATCTGTCCGTTTTTAAACGTAAACTTTCCACTCACTGAGCCAAGCAGCGCATTCTCGCCTTCATTCTACAGAGAACCTGTGGCCAGATTAATCAGAGTTCTTTTTTTTTACGCTTAATTTTTTCTGTGGTTAATTGGTTGAAATTAGTGCGTTAATTCGACATCCCTAATATACACATCACTGGGGTGGTGGTGGTCTAGTGGGTAGGATACTTGCCTCCCAAACCACTAGAACACTTGAATTTCATTTTAAAATCATTACCCTTAAAGAAAATGTAAAGGTAACCCTGTATCCGTACTGTACAGTTTACACTGAACTCCTGCAGTGCTAG